>CM039510.1:48324086-48713010 GCA_022432975.1 Begonia masoniana
TTGTTCTGTACTAGATATTCTGTTTGATTGCCGACATGTCAGCATATATTCACTTAGTTTTAAACATAATGCTTTCCCTTGCTACTTTGGTCATGTTTCCTTGTAATTTCTTTCAGGTTGTTTATGCTGCTTTGTTATATTTTACATTTTGAGGAGCCAATGATTTTAGGAGTATTTATTGAACTTAATATCTCTTAGTTTTGGAAATTTTGTCTGTAAAGATTAGATTCACTGGATAATCAAGTATTTTGTGATAAATATTTGTAATTGTCTCTTTTGTTACAGATATCTGGTACCATAGAATAACCCCTTTTCTTGGCCTATGACTATCTATTTGAGTAGTGTTTATAATTTCGTCTTTCGAAAAATGGGGAATTATCAAATGAACTTTTTTGTTAGAACTAGATGATGAATGAATGTACATAACTTTTTATTGTCTATGTGGAAGGCCATACTTGAAATTCCCCATGAGTCATTCTAATAACGTCTGTTTTTTCGTTTAGGAACCGATCTTTCATGACAGAGATGTTAGTTGTTTGCTGAAGCGATAGCTCCATCACACGACCTGTGGTGGAATTGCATTTGATTCTTTCCCAACTGCAACACTCAGATTCTTTGTCATCAACCCAAGTGGAAAGAGGATTGTAATCTTTGTCACTGTATGATTTAAGGAAGGCCTTGAGCTCCAGCAAGCCTTCCCTTTCTTTCTCTAAGCAGCCATTGCAAAGCCCCCCCAGTTGAACAGTAAGTAGAAACACCCAAAAGGAGTATTTGACAACAAATTTCTTCATAGTTGATGTTTTCTCTGCCAATATCATTATTATCAGGATAGACGACTAATGAAAAAAAGTCTTAAGATCAAAACAAATTTAAAATTGGTCCTGTTGTCCCATTAAGGCATTTTAACACTAATTAAGAAATTCTAAATTCATCAAGGAAGTTTCACTTCAACGATAATATAATGCTCATAGAAAGCCGACAAGGGAAGAAACAAAAACGAGCATCTGAACTTAGATTCATAGATAAGAAGAAATTCTCTTCAATTACAATCTCTGTGTTTTCTAAATTTGGTAATCAAATATCAAACCCATCTCCGTAATTTTGCAAGGGAAACGGGAAGTCGTAGGAAAGAGTTTAAAAACTAATGATTTAGACCATCCGATCCAATTTCAAGGAGATTTAAGTGGGAAAACGGCTGTAGAACTAGGATCCAAGATGTCAGTGTGTTCACAAACAAGAAAGAATACTTTAAAGCAAAGCGACAAGCAAAATGGAAGGAAAGCAGCAAAGCTAAGAAATTAAAAAAAAAAAAAAAAGGATAACATGTCTAGAAATATAACCAAACATGGAGAGGCTGAAAGTTTTTCCCATTATGAGCAAGTGAATTGCTTCACGAAAACAGAAATTCAAATTTCAAAGCAGAATTTCAGAGAGAGAGAGAGAGAGTCAATAGGCACTGAAAGTCATCACTTACCTGGAAAATTGGAGGAAACTTAGTGGGTTTGATCTGTGTATTCCTACGTCATTCAAATTCTGTCTCCCACTCTCTCTATCTCAAGAAGAAAAGCCTGGCTTTCTTGCTTCACTTCCATGTCATTCTGACTTTGTGATTTGTGGGTCCCTCCTTAATGATTACGAGGGATAGTGGGAGACTTATCAAAGACTCAAAGTCTCCTCAATGATGATATGGAGACTTATCAAAGTCTCCCGACGACTGACCTGTGCATTTAATGGAGACTTATAAATACAAAATTTTTAACTTTAATACTATGATAAAATAAGAGGAGTATAACTCATTTCAAAAGTTAATTCAAATATAGAGAGAATCCTCTCATATTATATATATGACCTTTTGCTTTCATTTGTTTTTGCTTTATTGATGTGAGACAACAATAGATAGGTTTTGAACTGTAGATGAGGGTAGTAGATTAGTTGAACTGGGAAGAAGATGTCATTTCAAAAGTGTTTGAAGCTCAACTATAAACTCTTTTAGACTCTGAGTAAAATTGATTTCGCTATGATCCAATTAAATTGATCCGATAATATAATATTTATATATACTTTTTTTAATTTTGATTTTTAAAACTAAGAAAAAAAACCAAATCGACAAAACCGGGCTAAACCAAACCTCAAAATCGAGTCCAAATTGACAAAAATCTTGAATCAAATTTTTTAAGTTTTAATTTGGAACGAAATCAAAAATTCAAAATTCACGTTATTTTTAAATAAATAATGTTATATGTATTCTTTTAAAAAATTTACGTGTCAAAAAAATATTTATGTAATTAACATAATAAATTATAAGAATTAATTTATTAAGTTGCGCTTTAAAAATGCTACGTGAATTGTGCATTGTGAATTTTGAAATTGAACTGATTATAAAATTCAGAATTTATTTATATTTTATCTTTATTATTTTAATTTTTGTGATATTAAGTATTTGGAGTTTTTTATGAACGACGTCCAGTGACCGACACCGGCTGCCGGCGGTTGGATTGGTTTGGAAAACAAGACTATTGACCATAAAGTTTTGACTTTTTGAAACAGATCATCAAATCAGAGTATTACACGTGGCGAGTGTGACGGGGAAGCGGTGACTCACATGTGACTTCGTATTTCCCGCCTCATTCTCATCGAAATCAGCATTATTAAATTATTTATTTATTTATTTAATTTTGAGTAGATAATATTTTGATTAATTAATGGCAGTGTAAATATCAATATAAATCTAGAAGATAAGAGAAGAGGTCCATACAAACAACACAATACGCTATATTTGTTGGCGTACGATACCTCAAAATTAAAAGATTACCCGTATAGTTAAATGCGTATTAAACTTATCAGAAATATCTTTGAGTCACAATATTGGCCTCGCGGGAGAGAAGGCCATCATCGGTGTTGGGGTCACCTTCACTAAAGAATAAATTGTTTCTCCAAAATAGTTTTAGATGCATCAAATTAACAAATTTAGTGATTAAAAATTATACCTCGAAAGTTATATGGGTAGTAGGAACTTGGAAGCCATCGAAATAGCATGAAGATCCCAATCATTCTCCTCCGTCAGACGGATAATAAACTTAGCATCTTAAATAGCTTTCACAAGTTGTTGTTCCGATCAACTAAATTGACTGTCTATAAACGTTGAGACAAGCTTTCCCATCTCCAACAAGGCCAATCAAGCTATCTCCAAATGAAGGATAATGTCTACGTCATTAGAACTCCTCAAACGACATTCTTGGCTATTTGGGTTTTTTTTTATGAGAATATATTTTTTTATTTTTTCTATCAAATTAAGAGTACGTGTTGCTAACATCTCCAACTATACAGAGTTGTTTAATAGAATTTAATGTAGAGGGTGGTGGTTGCATTTTTAGTTTTATATTGATGTTAATCTTTTTTTTTTAATTGTGAAAATACGTCAAACCAATTTGAATTTAGATAGCATTTGACTTGAACAAATCAAAAATTTATTAGATTGGGCTGATGGGATATTTTTTTATGAATTATGAGGAACCAAGTTTTGTTTTTTCATTCTCGTCATTCGAGTATTTATGAGACCACTCCGTTTCATCCAACTCTGCAAACTCTGATTTCTTTGTGTTTGATTTGAGAAAAAAGGTGAAGTTAGGAGGAAGAATGTCGAAGGCGGAGCAAGTTTTTGTGGGTTCGATTGATCAAGGAACCACAAGCACCAGATTCATCATCTACGATCGCTCTGCTCGATCTGTTGGCTCTCACCAGGTTGAATTCACCCAAATTTACCCGGAAGCTGGGTAATCTCTCTCTCTCTCTCTCTTGCTGGAACTGACCGTAGTTTTGATTTCAGATGGGTGGAACACGATCCGATGGAGATTTTGGAGAGTGTGAGGGTGTGTATGGCGAAGGCTGTCGAGAAGGCCACGGCCGATGGCTACGACGTCAAAACTGGGTTGAAGGGTATTGGCCTGACTAATCAGAGAGAGACGACTCTGGTTTGGAGTAAATCCACTGGTCTTCCCCTCCACAACGCCATTGTTTGGATGGATGTTCGTACCAGTTCTATTTGCAGGTAACCCATCTTGTTTTTCAGGCCTTTCTTCTTTGATTTCTTTCCTATTCCTCATCTGGATCGTTCCATTTCTCAGAAACCCGACGACTTGAATGTATTTTCTTCGGATTTTGAAATTTTATCGTCTGAAAATAGATGGCGTTTATGAAATAATCTCGGGTTTATCTTCTGATGAACTTTAGCGACCCATTTTCGCTGATTTGTTCTTCCTGAATCTTCGCTGCAGAAAATTGGAGAAAGAGTTGTCCGGCGGGAGAACTCATTTTGTGGATACTTGCGGTTTGCCGATAAGCACTTATTTCAGTGCTCTGAAGTTGCTTTGGTTGATCGAAAATGTGGAAGCAGTGAAGGTAAGTGTAGAAAATGGGGATGCTCTGTTTGGTACAATTGACACTTGGTTGGTGTGGAGCTTAACTGGTGGCGTTAATGGCGGATTGCATATTACTGATGTTTCCAATGCTTCAAGAACAATGCTGATGAATCTTAAGACCCTTGATTGGGACGGATCCACCTTGGAAACCTTAAAAATCCCGGCTAAAATTCTACCGAAAATAGTAAGCAATTCTGAAATTATAGGAAAAATCTCCGCCGGATGGCCGGTGAGCGGCACCCCTATTTCCGGTTGTTTAGGTGATCAACATGCTGCCATGGTCGGACAAGCTTGTCGGAAAGGCGAGGCAAAGAGCACTTACGGGACTGGAGCATTCATTCTACTTAACACGGGAGAGGAGATTATTCAGTCGAAACACGGACTTTTAACAACCATAGCCTTCAAACTCGGTCCAAATGCTACTCCAAATTATGCTCTAGAAGGATCCATCGCCATTGCCGGAGCTGCAGTCCAATGGCTTAGAGACAGTCTTGGGATTATCCGAAGTGCAAGTGAGATCGAGGAATTAGCTTCTCAGGTCGATTCGACTGGCGGGGTCTACTTCGTGCCTGCTTTTAACGGATTATTTGCTCCGTGGTGGCGTGACGATGCGCGCGGAGTTTGTATTGGAATCACGAGGTTTACGAGCAAAGCTCACATCGCTAGAGCAGTGCTCGAAAGTATGTGTTTTCAAGTGAAAGATGTGTTGGATTCAATGCATAAAGATGCAGGAGAAAAGGGTGAAACTAAGAATGAGAATGGGGAGTTCTTGCTTAGAGTGGATGGTGGAGCTACTGTCAATAACCTTCTAATGCAAATTCAGGTCTAAAACTTGTCCATTTAATGTCTTCTAACCTGCCAAACACATGTTAAACATAGAATCTAAAATTCAGATTGTGGATTTTATTGGGTGGTGATGGTTGTTCTTGCAGGCCGATTTGATGGGAAGCCCCGTGGTTAGGCCGATGGACAATGAGACAACAGCGCTCGGAGCAGCTTATGCAGCTGGATTGGCTGTTGGGGTTTGGACAGAAGATGAAATCTTTGATTCTGGAGAAAGAGTGAAAAGTGCTAAAATTTTCCACCCGAACTTAGAAGAATCTGCGAGGAAGAAGAAGGTCGAATCTTGGTGCAAAGCTGTTTCGAGAACCTTCGATTTGGCCGATCTCTCCCTCTAATGTCTTCTTTTCTCTGTTGATCAGTGGCTAAACATAAATATGGAACCATAGAACTTTTGGGATTAAAACACTAGCAGAGTCAAAGTGTACCGAATCTAAAACATCATTTTTGAAATTAATGGTCTTAGAATATCCAGCAAAAGCAAAACTATATAAAGACTCCATGAAGTTAATTCAAAGAGAGGAGTGAGCTCAGACAGACTGACCAGAATCAAAGGCGAAAAATCTTCTTCCAAATCTTAGAGATTTGTGAGCAGCAAAAGTCAATGAAGTAGAACCAGGTCATACGCCATTGACGATTGATGCAGAGGGCAGTGAGCAGACCCAACAGTAATGGCACATAAGCAGCAGCAAAACTCCAAAAAAAGGGTACCAGATCAATCCAACTTTCATCTTCTTCCTCTTCTGGTGCAGCTGTAGATGATGGTGTTCGGCTGCTCGTGCAAGTTCTTGTTAGTAACTCCCCACAGAGAAACTGGTTGCCAACATAATTCCAATTGTCGAAGAGTTCAAACTGCACACCAGTCGGCGTAGAGCCCGACAAGTTGTTGTACGAAACATTGAAAGTGCCTAAAAAGTTCAACTCAACAAGCTGAGGAGGAATTTTCCCTGTCAAATTGTTGAACGACAGGTCTAAACTCTCTACGTGTGTCAGATTCGAGAAACTCTCTGGTATCGATCCCGACAAGGAATTATGCGATAGGTTCATCGCTCGAAGCTGCGGCAAGTTTCCAATCTGATCTGGGATTTCTCCTGTAAATTGATTAGATGATAAATCCAATCCAGTCATGTAGTTAACAATACTTACTCCATATGTTTCCAATCTCTGTTTAGTCGTAAACTCTACAGTTATCCGTCGGACAAATATATTTAAAGCATCTGGGTAGAAGTGGAAATCAAGAATAGCAGTGTAGAAAGAATTAGTAATGGTATCACCGTAAGTTCCATAAAGGTGTACAAACTGAAACCCGGCCACATATGGATAATCAAGCGGTTCAACCTGCCATAACGAAATATTGGAAAGACAAACGGGGATAGACCCATTTAGCCTGTTTAATGAGAGGTCAACTATTCTTATTCCTTCCATTTGGCACAATTCCACTGGGAGACTAGAAATGTTATTCCTCGACAAATCTACAACTTGCAGTTCATCCATTTCACCCATTGAAGAAGGAAGATTGCCCTCAAAACCATTCATTGACAGGTTGAGTTCTTTAAGTTTTGGCAATAGCTGACCAATATCTTTAGGAAGCTGACCTTTCAGTACGTTGCTTCCGACTCTTAAAACAACCAAATCATGCTGGAAATTGGGCAACTGAAGGGCTCCTGCAAATGCGTTGTTACTAAAATCCATAACTCGTAGTTCAGAGTTGTTCTCCAAGATCCAAGAAGGAAAGTTTCCAACCAAGTTGTTATAGGAGAGATCGATGTACTCCAAGTCATGCTGGTATAAAAGAAAACGGGGTATAGTCGATCCGGCTTGTTTGTTTAAGTTGCAATTTTTCAATACAAGCAGTCTCAACTGGAATGCGGGAGTCCATGGAGGATTTTCAGTCTCCACTTGTAAATTCTTGCCTTTTGTTGCAAGTAGAAAAAGCTGCAGCTTTGAATGGTTGAACAAAGAGCTAAACAAGAATAAGCCTTCAAAATAGTTATTATACAGAGATAAGAACTCAAGGTTTGTAAGTTTGCTAATGGAAGATGGAATGTTTCCAGTCATTCGATTAGAAGAGACGTCAAGAAGTCGAAGTTGAGTTAAATTCCCAATACAATCAGGAAGATGACCAGTTATATGATTGTAGCTCAGAGCCAACTCCACAAGGTTAATCATTTCACATAATCCTGCCATGTCCGAAAACTAACCTATGATTAACGGCACATTTATAGTCTCTCAAACAATCAAAGACCACACATTTTACCTTGCTCTCGTAAATCTCCACTGAATCGATTTTCGCTAAGATCCAAGTACTTCAACAGTCTCAACTTGGCCAAATCTGCACATTAAATAACTAAGTATAAGGATTGAAGACAGACAGAAAGAAAAAGCTAAGCCGCAAAAAACAAAATCCAACAGTCGAACGTGAAAGTTCTACTTCGTTTTCAAGTACAACGTTCCGTTTTAAGTACAATAATTAGCAGTCATTCTGGTAGTTTTTTACCTTGCAGTGGTATGGAGCCATTTAACACGTTTCTTCCAAGCTCCAACAGTTCCAGGTTAATCAAATTTTCCACACCTGAAAAAGAGAATAAGAAACAAGTAAATATGTATAGATAACTATTTTGAGGTCCTTAATCGAATATTACATTTTGGGCAGGCCAAATAATTAACTCTCACCCCCCAAAGAACACCTTTACATACACAAATGTGGAAATAGATTGAGGCAGAGAAGAAAGAAACTAGTAGTTTCCAACAACGATATATTGGATCTTTGTCTCTCTCTCTCTAATTTGATACCTTGGGTTATTAGGGGGCCCTCAAAAATGTTATTGCTGAGAACCAGAACTCTCAAGTTGGTGAAATTGGAAAAATCTGCACCATGAAGAAACAAATTTGAAGGATGAAAGAAAGAAATTGAGCTTTCTTTGAGAGGAAATAACTTAAACCTTGCAATCGAAGAGAACCCCTGAATCTATTCTCCTTTAGATTAAGCACTTCCAAGTATCTTAGCTTTGATAATTCTGCCATTATAGAAACTTTGATAAGAGCTGTTGCAGAAAATTTATAGAGATGACATGACAAAGGTTAGAAAAAAAACCAACCTTGGGAGGGAAGGGGATTTGTGAGTCTGTTTGAACCAAGTATTAATGTCTTGAGTGAAGGACTAAATACAGTTAGAACTGGAAATATACTATTATTGTATAATGATAGTCCAAGATCAAGAATCTCCAACTTCCTCAACCCCTTGAATCCTTAGCCGAGAGAGCAGATACACATCATAAGTAACACTGAAAATATCAAGAAAAACTGAATAAATGTGTTGAGAGAGCCAAAAGATTGTACCTTTCGCACCAACCCAACGACGGAACATGGTCTGGGATAAGTTGAGGCTAGTTAAGTCCTCAAAAGGATAAAATAGAGAGGCGTTTAGGAACCGATCTTCCATGACAGTGAAGTTAGTTGTTTGCTGAAGCGATAGCTCCATCACACGACCTGTGGTGGAATTGCATTTGATTCTTTCCCAACTGCAACACTCAGATTCTTTGTCATCAACCCAAGTGGAAAGAGGATTGTAATCTTCGTCACTGTATGATTTAAGGAAGGCCTTGAGCTCCAGCAAGCCTTCCCTTTCTTTCTCTAAGCAGCCATTGCAAAGCCCCCCCAGTTGAACAGAAAGTAGAAACACCCAAAAGGAGTATTTGACCACAAATTTCATCATAGTTGATGTTTTCTCTGCCAATATCATTATTATCAGGATAGACGACTAATGAAAAAAAGTCTTAAGATCAAAACAAATTTAAAATTGGTCCTGTTGTCCCCTCAAGGCATTTTAACACTAACTAAGAAATTCTAAATTCATCAAGGAAGTTTCACTTCAACGATAATATAATGCTCATAGAAAGCCGACAAGGGAAGAAACAGAAACGAGCATCTGAACTTAGATTCATGGATAAGAAGAAATTCTCTTCAATTACAATCTCTGTGTTTTCTAAATTTGGTAATCAAATATCAAACCCATCTCCGTAATTTTGCAAGGGAAACGGGAAGTCGTTGGCAAGAGTTTAAAAACTAATGATTTAGAACATCCGATCCAATTTCTAGGAGATTTAAGTGGGAAAACGGCTGTAGAACTAAGATCCAAGATGTCAGTGTGTGCACAAACAAAAAAGAATACTTTAAAGCAAAGCGACAAGCAAAATGGAAGGAAAGCAGCAAAGCTAAGAAATTTAAAAAAAAAAAAAAGGATAACATGTCTAGAAATATAACCAAACGTGGAGAGGCTGAAAGTTTTTCCCATTATGAGCAAGTGAATTGCTTCACGAAAACAGAAATTCAGATTTCAAAGCAGAATTTCAGAGAGAGAGAGAGAGAGTCAATAGGCACTGAAAATCATCACTTAACTGGAAGAGCTTTTGTATAGCCGAAGCTTCATTCAATGGCTGCAAGTTCATACATTATTCATTGACAAGTCTCGTCCTCGAAAGTTAAAACTGTGGGATCCGTCCTTAATGATGAGGGACCCATGTGAAGAAAATGAAGACACCCACGTGAAGAATGGAGAGTCTCCATTTACTGCAAAATGGGAGGGCGCCTAACCTCCATTTAATGCGAAGAAGAAAACTTCGCATTTTCTTCTTCATATAAGTTTGTCATTTTATGACAAATCTTCCCTATAAATAGGGTAGTTCTCAGACAATCAAGGTATCCAAAGCAAGAAGCAAGAAGCGAGAAGAGAAAGAGAGAGAGGAGAGAAAAGAGAGATTTTGAGAGATTTTGGAGGAAGAGAAAAGAAAGGTGTGAGAGAAAAATAGGTGTAGTGCTTTTGTGCACAGTGAGAATTCTAAAAGTAGTGATTTCTCTTAGTGAATATTTTCTAGAATATTTGATATCTAGAAAAATATTGTAAATTCCTATTTTTCATAGTGAGATCTTTCTGGACTCGGTCCCCGTGGTTTTTTCCCGATTTGGGTTTCCACGTAAAATTCTCGGTGTTCATTTCTGGTTATTATTTCTCTTACTTCTTGGCCGTTATAATTTTACGGCAGTGGGAAAATATTCCTGGTATTTTTAGGATCGCATCTGCTATCGTTTCTCGTACCGCTTATTTAAGTGGGGTTCCCATCGATTTTCTTTATTATTTTTCCCAACAAGTGGTATCAGAGCTGGGGTAATTTCTTTAAATCTAGTATGCTCTGTGGTTGCGGTTTTTAAACTGATCTTCCACATCAGAAAAATTTTTAGAAGTTATTATGGCGGGAAAGATTGAAATCGAAAAATTCAACGGAAATAATTTCTCTCTGTGGAAATTAAAAATGAAGGCGCTATTGCGGAGAGATGGTTGTGCTATGGCCATCGGCGACAGGCCTACAAACGTTGAAGCCGAGAAATGGAACAAAGCTGATGAGGATGCAATGACTATTTTGCATCTCACTATAGCAGATGGAATTTTGTCAAGTATCTCTGAAATGACAACGACAAAACAGATCTGGGATACGTTGACAAAATTGTACGAGAAAAAGTCGTCGTATAATAAAATTTTCTTGAAACGAAAATTATATACCCTTCGGATGTCAGAATCTACAACAGTGACAGACCACGTCAATACTCTGAATACATTATTTTCTCAACTCACAGCAATGGAGCACAAAATCGACGAAAATGAAATAGCTGAACTTTTACTTCAAAGTTTGACAGATTCATACGATCACCTCATTGTGAATTTGCTCAACGGTTCTGCAAAAAAAACATTGATATTCAATGATATTGCTGCAGTCGTTCTTGACGAAGAAAGTAGGCGGAAGAACAAGGAGCACACCTCTGTAGAGGCTTTATCAGTAACTAGAGGGAGATCAATGGAACGTGGAGCCTCCGGAGCCAGCACGTCAGGAAGATCCAAATCAAGAAGTAAAAAGGGCGTAAAGTGCTATCATTGTGGCAAGACGGGCCACATGAAAAAAGATTGCTGGAAATTGAAGAAAGAACAAGGCACAGGAGGTGCTAAAGAAGAAATAAAAAGTACGACTGCAGCTGTCTCTGAGGGTGAAGATGTGATTATATGTGAAGATGTTGTCAACATTACGATGAATGAATCATGTTGGGTGTGTGACTCTGGAGCATCTTACCATGTTACTTCAAAAGTGGAGTATTTTTCATCTTACACCGATGGTGATTTTGGCATTGTCAAAATGGGAAACAGTCATGTTTCCAACATAATTGGAAAAGTGGACATCTGTATCCAGACCAACACAGGATGTGAGTTGGTGCTTAAAGATGTCAGACATGTTCCAGATATTAGACTGAATTTAATATCAGTCGGTGCTCTTGATGAGGCTGGTTACAAGAGCAAGTTTGTTGGCGGTAAATGGGAGCTTAGCAAAGGTTCGCTAATCAAAGCGAAAGGGATCAAGGAGTCTAGCTTGTATGTGACGCAAGTGACTGTGAAGGAAGCAACCGTAAATGCTGCACAAGATGACTCATCCATTGAGTTATGGCACAAACGGCTTGGTCACATGAGTGAAAAAAGACTTCAATTGCTTGGCAAAAGAGGTTGTTTGTCACATTTCATAAATAAACCTTTGCCAAGTTGTGTTCATTGTTTGGCGGGAAAACAACACAGAGTTTCCTTTCAGAAGAATTTTGCATCAAGGAAACCAGAAGTGTTAGAAGTTGTCTACTCAGATGTCTGCGGTCCCATGTCCACGAAAACGTTAGGTGGTGCCCAATATATGGTGACATTCATTGATGATCACTCCAGAAAAGTGTGGGCTTATGCACTCAAATCCAAAGATGAAGTGTTTAATGTTTTCAAACAGTTTCACGCCTTCACAGAGCGAGAAACTGGAAAGAAGCTAAAATGCATTCACACTGACAATGGTGGTGAATATATGGGATCATTTGACGATTACTGCAAAATGCACGGGATCAGGCACGAAAGATCTGTTCCAAAAACTCCTCAACAAAATGGCGTTGCGAAAAGAATGAACCGAACTATCGTGGAGAAGATAAGGTGCATGCTATCACATTCAAAGCTTCCTAAAACATTTTGGGGAGAAGCAATGAATACTGCAGTAAACGTTATCAACTTGTCTCCATCAAAACCTCTGAGTGGAGAAGTGCCAAACAGACTATGGACAGGGAAAGACGTCTCGTATAAACATCTAAAGGTGTATGGATGCAGAGCATTTGTCCATATTCCCAAAGATGAGAGGTCCAAGCTAGACAACAAAGCTAAGGAATGCATATTCCTCGGATACGGAAATGATACATTCGGATACAGGCTTTGGGATCCGGTTGACAAGAAGATTGTCAGAAGCCGAGATGTTGTCTTCTTTGAAGATCAAACCATTGAAGACAAGAAGAAAGACTTGGAGATCACTGAAGAGCATCCAGTAAGAGTTGGTCTGGAGAAATCAACTTTTGACGGGGGAGATGCTGGAGAATCCAGTGATCAAGCAGCTGTTGACGTTGACCATGGAGAAACAAAGACTTCTCCTGAACCAGTTGCAGAACCAGAATTAAGAAGGTCAACTAGAGATCGCCAACCATCGAGGAAATACTCTGTGAACTAGTATGTGATGATAAGTGATGGCGATGAACCTGAGTGCTATAAGGAAGCTATGGAGCATCAACAAAAGAAGAGCTGGTTGGATGCGATGCAAGATGAGATGAGATCATTGCATGAGAACCATACTTATGAGTTGGTTCAGCTTCCAAAGGGGAGAAAGGCACTCAAGAACAAATGGGTATACAGACTTAAAGACGAAAATTCACAACCAAAGTATAAATCACGATTGGTCGTAAAAGGCTTTGGACAGAAGAAGGGAGTTGACTTTGAGGAAATTTTTTCACCAGTAGTGAAAATGCCATCCATACGAGTGGTACTTGGAATAGCCTCAAGTCTAAATTTAGAGATCGAGCAGCTCGACGTGAAAACCGCCTTCTTGCACGGTGAATTAGAAGAAGAAATTTACATGGAACAACCAGAAGGGTTCGTTGTCAAGGGAAAGGAACATCTGGTATGTAAATTGAAGAAAAGTCTGTATGGATTGAAGCATGCCCCAAGACAATGGTACAAGAAGTTTGATTTCTTCATGGGAAATCAAGGGTACAAGAAAACTTCATCAGACCATTGTGTGTTCGTGAAAAAATTCACGGATGGTACTTTCATAATCCTCCTACTTTATGTCGATGACATGCTGATTGTGGGCCCAGACAGAGAAAAGATTGTTAAGTTAAAGAATGAACTTAACAAGTCTTTTGCCATGAAAGACTTAGGACCGGCGAAACAGATACTTGGGATGAGAATCACTCGTGATAAGAAGAACAGAAAATTATGGCTATCACAGGAGAAATATATCCAGAAAGTTCTCAGCCGATTCAATATGAATAAGGCAAAGCCGGTCAGCACTCCTCTTGCTAAACATTTCAAGCTTACTTCCAAACAAAATCCTTCCACTGAAGAAGGAAATGCAGAAATGCAGAAGATTCCATATGCCTCAGCAGTCGGCAGCTTGATGTATGCTATGGTTTGTACGAGACCTGATATTTCACATTCTGTTGGAGTAGTCAGCCAATTTCTAACAAATCCGGGCAGAGAGCATTGGAATGCGGTGAAGTGGATTTTTAGGTATCTTAAAGGTACTTCTGAATTCAGTTTGTGTTTTGGAAGTGAGAAGCCTTCGTTGGTAGGCTATACTGATGCAGCCATGGCTGGAGACATCGACTCCAGAAGATCAACATCAGGGTACTTGATTACATTTGGAGGGGGAGCTGTGTCATGGCAATCTAAGCGGCAAAAATCAGTGGCATTGTCTACGACAGAAGCTGAGTTTATGGCGGCTACAGAAGCCTGTAAAGAAATTTTGTGGATGCAAAAATTTCTGACAGAATTGGGTTACAAACAAGATAAGTATATCTTGTATTGCGACAGTCAAAGTGCTATTCATTTGAGCAAGAACCCGAGCTTTCATTCGAAGTCAAAGCACATAGATATCAAGTATCATTGGATACGAGATGTGTTGGACAACAAGCAAGTGCATCTTGAGAAGATTCACACGGATGACAACGGCTCAGACATGATGACGAAGATATTGCAGAAGAATAAGCATGAATTCTGTAGAAGCTCAGCAGGATTGGAGATACCTCATCATAAGTCGGGAGGGGGAGATTTGTGGGGTCCCTCCTTAATGATGAGGGACCCATGTGAAGAAAATGAAGACACCCACATGAAGAATGGAGAGTCTCCATTTACTGCAAAAAGGGAGGGCGCCTAACCTCCATTTAATGCGAAGAAGAAAACTTCGCATTTTCTTCTTCAGATGAGTTTGTCATTTTATGACAAACCTTCCCTATAAATAAGGCAGTTCTCAGACAATCAAGGTATCCGAAGCAAGAAGCAAGAAGCGAGAAGAGGAAGAGAGAGAGGAGAGAAAATAGAGATTTTGAGAGATTTTGGAGGGAGAGAAAAGAAAGGTGTGAGAGAAAAATAGGTGTGGTGCTTTTGTGCACAGTGAGAATTCTAAGAGTGGTGATTTCTCTTAGTGAATATTTTTTAGAATATTCGATATCTAGAAAAATATTGTAAATTCCTATTTTTCATAGTGAGATCTTTCTGGACTCGGTCCCCGTGGTTTTTTCCCGATTTGGGTTTCTACGTAAAATTCTCGGTGTTCATTTCTGGTTATTATTTCTCTTACTTCTTGGCCGTTATAATTTTACGGCAGTGGGAAAATATTCCTGGTATTTTTAGGATCGCATCTGCTATCGTTTCTCGTACCGCTTATTTAAGTGGGGTTCCCGTCGGTTTTATTTATTATTTTTCCCAACAAAAACTTCCTAAATATTCAAACTTGAATCTTGAAGCACTAACATGCACACATCCACTTTCTCATTTGACATTCCCAGAGCTGAAAGCAAAGTAGTTTGTCTTCCTACTAACATTTATGTCACGAAAGTAAAAGGAAAGATGGAGAATACCTTCTGATAGCAGACATCTATGCAGCTCGAGAAAAATGACGCTCTAAAACTCTTGCTTTCTGCATTCTTTGACTGAAAAATTGGAGGAAACTTGGTGGGTTTGATCTGTGTATTCCTACGCATTCAAATTCTGTCTCCCACTCTCTCTATCTCAAGAAGAAAAGCCTGGCTTTCTTGCTTCCACTTTCTCATTTGACATTCCCAGAGCAGAAAGCAAAGTAGTTTGTCTTCCTACTAACATTTATGTCACGAAAGTAAATGGAAAGATGGAGAATACCTTCTGATAGCAGACATCTATGCAGCTCGAGAAAAATGACGCTCTAAAACTCTTGCTTTCTGCATTCTTTGACTGTAAAATTGGATGAAACTTGGTGGGTTTGATCTGTGTATTCCTACGTCATTCAAATTCTGTCTCCCACTCCCTCCATCTCAAGAAGAAAAGCCTGGCTTTCTTGCTTCACTTCCATGCCATTCTGACTTTGTAATTTGTAGGTCCCTCCTTGATGATTACGAGGGATTGTGCGTTTTAATGGAGACTTATCAAAGTCTCCTTATTGATGATGAGTGACCTGTACATTTAATGGAGACTCATGAGCTGAAAGGAAAGAAGGTTTTCCTTCTTTCCTTGCTTACACGTTCCTAAGTAACTTGTCTCCCTTCATTCCTCTATAAATAAAATTTGAGGATATTATCCAGTGTATTTGGAAAATGTGATCCTATGCGGATATAAAGAGAATAGGCGAAAATTTTATCTGAGAAGAGGGAGAGAAATAGTAGAGTGAGGATTTTTGGAGGGAGAGAAAACAAGGTGTGAAAGAAAAATAAGTGTGGTACTTTTGTGCACAGTGAGAATTCTAAGAATGGTGAGTTCTCTTAGTGAATATTTTCTTAGGATATTCGATATCTAGAAAAATATTGTAATCTTATTTTCATAGTGAGATCTTTGCTGGACTCGGTCCCGTGGTTTTTCCAGATTTAGATTTCCATGTAAAATTCTCGGTGTTCATATTTCTCTTACTTCTTGGCCGTTATAATTTATTGCAGTGGAAAAATATTCCTGGTATTTTTTGGATCGCATCTGCTATCGTTTTTCGTACTGCTTATTTAAGTGGGGTTCCCGTCGGTTTTATTTATTATTTTTCCCAACAAAAACTTCCTAAATATTCAAACTTGAATCTTGAAGCACTAACATGCACACATCCACTTTCTCATTTGACATTCCCAGAGCTGAAAGCAAAGTAGTTTGTCTTCCTACTAACATTTATGTCACGAAAGTAAAAGGAAAGATGGAGAATACCTTCTGATAGCAGACATCTATGCAGCTCGAGAAAAATGACGCTCTAAAACTCTTGCTTTCTGCATTCTTTGACTGAAAAATTGGAGGAAACTTGGTGGGTTTGATCTGTGTATTCCTACGCATTCAAATTCTGTCTCCCACTCTCTCTATCTCAAGAAGAAAAGCCTGGCTTTCTTGCTTCCACTTTCTCATTTGACATTCCCAGAGCAGAAAGCAAAGTAGTTTGTCTTCCTACTAACATTTATGTCACGAAAGTAAATGGAAAGATGGAGAATACCTTCTGATAGCAGACATCTATGCAGCTCGAGAAAAATGACGCTCTAAAACTCTTGCTTTCTGCATTCTTGACTGTAAAATTGGATGAAACTTGGTGGGTTTGATCTGTGTATTCCTACGTCATTCAAATTCTGTCTCCCACTCCCTCCATCTCAAGAAGAAAAGCCTGGCTTTCTTGCTTCACTTCCATGCCATTCTGACTTTGTAATTTGTAGGTCCCTCCTTGATGATTACGAGGGATTGTGCGTTTTAATGGAGACTTATCAAAGTCTCCTTATTGATGATGAGTGACCTGTACATTTAATGGAGACTCATGAGCTGAAAGGAAAGAAGGTTTTCCTTCTTTCCTTGCGTACACGTTCCTAAGTAACTTGTCTCCCTTCATTCCTCTATAAATAAAAATTTGAGGATATTATCCAGTGTATTTGGAAAAATGTGATCCTATGCGGATATAAAGAGAATAGGCGAAAATTTTATCTGAGAAGAGGGAGAGAAATAGTAGAGTGAGGATTTTTGGAGGGAGAGAAAACAAAGGTGTGAAAGAAAAATAAGTGTGGTACTTTTGTGCACAGTGAGAATTCTAAGAATGGTGATTTCTCTTAGTGAATATTTTCTAGGATATTCGATATCTAGAAAAATATTGTAAATCTTATTTTTCATAGTGAGATCTTTCTGGACTCGGTCCCGTGGTTTTTTCCAGATTTAGATTTCCATGTAAAATTCTCGGTGTTCATATTTCTCTTACTTCTTGGCCGTTATAATTTTATTGCAGTGGAAAAATATTCCTGGTATTTTTTGGATCGCATCTGCTATCGTTTTTCGTACTGCTTATTGAAGTGGGGTTCCCATTGGATTTCGTTATTATTTTTTCCCAACAAGTGGTATCAGAGCAAGGTTGTTATGGCGGGAAAGATTGAAAGACACTATTGTAGAGGGATGGTTGTGCAAAAGCCATCGGCGACAGGCCGACAAACGTTAAAGACGAGAACTGAACCAAAGTAGATGAAGACCCTACTTATTTCTCAGCAGGACTGGAGATACCTCATCATAAGTCGGGAGGGGGAGTTTGTGGGATCCCTCCTTAATGATGAGGGACCCGTGCATTTAATGGAGACTTATAAAAGTCTCCATGATCGGAAAGGAAATAAGGTTTTCCTTCTTTTTTTGCGTACACGTTCCTTATTTTAAGGAACATGTCTCCCTTCATTCTTCTATAAATAGAGGTTTGAAGAGATCGTCCCGTGCATCCTGAAAAATGTGATCCTATGTGGATCTGAAGAGAAGAGGCGAAGGTCTTCTCTGAGAAGAGGGAGAGCAATAGTAAAGTGAAGATTTTTGGAGGAAGAGAAAAGAAAGGTGTGAGAGAAAAATATGTGTGGTGTTTTTGTGCACAGTGAGAATTCTAAGAGTAGTGATTTCTCTTAGTGAATATTTTATAGGATATTCGATATGTAGAAAAATATTGTGTTAATGCAACTGTGTGTTGGCATTATATTTTTGGCAAACTAGTAATTTTTGGTAAGTAATGTTTATGGAAATTATATTCTTTTGGAATATATATTATTCTATTCTTCTAGTTTGGAGAATATATTTGGCAGAATATTTCGTCAATTCAAATGTGATTTGCTGAAAAAAGAATCGTAACAAACATGGATCATATTCCTAATTATTTGGGATACTTTCCTAAAGTGTCATTGGAAGTGTCTCTGCGATAAGTTTGTTAGGCAGAGATTTTCGGATCCTTGGCTGATTTCGTGGGATATGATCTTTTGAATGAAAAGTCTGTTTCGAGAATATGTTGTTGAGAGAAACAGATCTGCACCTCGCACTTGTTATAAAAGTCTTACCTTTCTATGTTGAAGGTGTGCGAACACCATTATTTGTGTGTGCTGAATTTCTCTATTCATCTGGGCGTTTTTATTTCTTCACTCACGTTTTTGTGTGGTGTATGTGATTATTGATTCGGTCTTGTCAAAGACTGGTTTGTTGAAGCCTGTTCTGGGTGATCCTATCATAAGACATTGTCAAGCGTCACAAACAGTGTCATAGGAGTTTATTCTTGTGATCTTCATTATTATCCAGTCTTTAGAGGAGACTGCCTTGGATCTCGGGAGGAGTTCTATTTATTGACAAGAGGAGCTTGTCATCTTTATCGTGGGCAAGGGGAGCTTGCCAAACACGGATTCCGGGAGGAGTCATCTTCGACAAGGGGAGCTTATCGTATTTAAATCCAGGAGGGATTGATCTTAAGTCGAGGGGAGCTCGCAAAACAGTTTCACTTGTGAAGGTTGAAGGAGGCGGCATCAAAGATAAGAGGGAGTCTTATTTTGTTTTAAGTCCGAGTGTCTTGTAACCTTGGTTGAACTCGTGAAATGTTTTCATATCTGGGCGTGGCCCCGCAGATGTAGGCTGATTGCCGAACTGCGTTACCAACCTCTTGTGTTCTTTATTTCCGCATTTTAATATCGTCCTATATCGTATTTATAACTGGTGTCATACAAAGTGTCATAACATGATAAGTGTGTATTTTACACACTTATTTATACTTTTTAGACTTGATTTGGCAAGTTTATCTCAAGTGTTTGAAAGAATTTGATGCATTTTGTGTAAGTGTGTAGAAAATTAATTTAAAACAGGGAAATTGAATGTAAAAAGTTGAAGGGGAAGAAGAGAAGCAAAGGAAGAAAAGAAATACAAAAAAGGGAGGCAAAATTTTAGTTGAAACCAGAGGAAGAAACAGAAGAGGTGGCATCGCCACGTTACCAGCTATTGATCGCCACAAACACGGAATTATTAGAAGACTGACTGAAAGAAATCAATTTGGAAAGTTTGCTTAATTTAATCTATGCCGTCAACCTGAGGAAAGGAATAATCACAACCATTCATCAAGTAAAAAGAAGATATAAAACAAAACCTAAAGAAGCAGAGCCTTTGGGCGATTCAGGGTCGGCGATTTTGGAAGGAAAGGGGAGCAAATTTGGAAAGCTGAATATTTTGAACCAATCATCGAAGGAAAGGCTGAATCTCTACTATTGATTGAGTTAAAAAAAAAAGAAAATATTAAAAACCAAAAAAGCAGAGCATTCAAGGGGCGGCAACTTGGGGGGCTTTCGGTGATTTCTCCACAGAGGAGAGGAGTCAGCGACTTTGAGAGCAAGAAACTGAGAGTCTGCGATTTTGGGATTCTGGATTCGGCAGAGGCGACGATTCTGGAAAGTAATTTTTTGCGAGAAAAGAGGCAAGCAACAGGAGGCGTTCTGGAGACCAACTTTTAGAGAGAGATTTTCATCAGAAAAGGGGGCAACTTTCAGGAGGAGATTTTCACACATTAAAATAATTTTTCTCATCTGTTTTATTGAATTTTAATTATGAATTTATTTATTATTTATTGTTTTATTTCTTTTAACATGAACTAAACTTTTTAAATAGGGCTACGATGTAGCCAGACGATGTTTATTTTCTGTTCTTCGTTTAATTATATTTTATGAATATTTCTACCAATATTGTTGACGCATTTAATTTCTGTTCTTAAAGCTTGTAAATTTCTGGCCAATCTTTACTTGATTTTTGGGGTGTGTGATAAATACCTGTGCACTGAAATTAATGTCATTAATATACGTAGGCTAGAGATAGTTACGGTATTGGTGTGATCACTGTGATTTCTTGATTTATTTGTATTTGATTAATATAGAAATTGAGACTGAGAAGTGATAACTCATTAATCAGATAAACTACGCAATGCTCGAGAGAGATTGTGCTAGAATTTCGTGAAGTCGATCATCAACATAGGAAGAATATTTTTGAATATAATTGCGAAGGACTGAAATAAATATTGTCTTGGTGAAATCGTAGTACCTAGGCTTTTATTAATTTGATTTAATCCTATTTTATTTGTTGCACTATTTTATTTTAGTTTATTTTAATTATTTTAATTGTTTATTTTACTTTCAATTCTTGAAATACATAAAAACGTGTGTTCAATTTAGAATTAAGATTAATTATTTCGATTTTGATTAACAAGTCCTCGTGGGTTCGACACTCTCTTTATCACTATATTACTTGTTGCGACTCGTACACTTGCGATATATTTTGCACAACACAACACTTTACAACATCGGGTCACTAACCTTGATCTTTCATATTGTAAATCCTATTTTTCATAGTGAGATCTTTTTGGACTCGGTCCCCGTGGTTTTTTCCCGATTTGGATTTTCACGTAAAATTCTTGGTGTTCATATTTCTCTTACTTTTTTGGCCGTTATAATTTTACACAGTGAAAAAATATTCCTGATATTTTTTGGATCGCATCTACTATCATTTTTCCGATGATCGGTAGATGCAGAAAAGTGTTGCATCTGCCGATGATCGGTAGATGCAGAAAAGTGTTGCATCTGCCGATGATCGGTAGATGCAGAAAAGTGTTGCATCTGCCGATGATCGGTAGATGCAGAAAAGTGTTGCATCTGCCGATGATCGGTAGATGCAGAAAAGTGTTGCATCTGCCGATGATCGGTAGATGCAGAAAAGTGTTGCATCTGCCGATGATCGGTAGATGCAGAAAAGTGTTGCATCTGCCGATGATCGGTAGATGCAGAAAAGTGTTGCATCTGCCGATGATCGGTAGATGCAGAAAAGTGTTGCATCTGCCGATGATCGGTAGATGCAGAAAAGTGTTGCATCTGCCGATGATCGGTAGATGCAGAAAAGTGTTGCATCTGCCGATGATCGGTAG
The DNA here is from genome assembly GCA_022432975.1 of Begonia masoniana. NCBI lineage: Eukaryota > Viridiplantae > Streptophyta > Magnoliopsida > Cucurbitales > Begoniaceae > Begonia > Begonia masoniana. The sequence goes on from CM039510.1 coordinate 48,345,622, forward strand.
ATGCAGAAAAGTGTTGCATCTGCCGATGATCGGTAGATGCAGAAAAGTGTTGCATCTGCCGATGATCGGTAGATGCAGAAAAGTGTTGCATCTGCCGATGATCGGTAGATGCAGAAAAGTGTTGCATCTGCCGATGATCGGTAGATGCAGAAAAGTGTTGCATCTGCCGATGATCGGTAGATGCAGAAAAGTGTTGCATCTGCCGATGATCGGTAGATGCAGAAAAGTGTTGCATCTGCCGATGATCGGTAGATGCAGAAAAGTGTTGCATCTGCCGATGATCGGTAGATGCAGAAAAGTGTTGCATCTGCCGATGATCGGTAGATGCAGAAAAGTGTTGCATCTGCCGATGATCGGTAGATGCAGAAAAGTGTTGCATCTGCCGATGATCGGTAGATGCAGAAAAGTGTTGCATCTGCCGATGATCGGTAGATGCAGAAAAGTGTTGCATCTGCCGATGATCGGTAGATGCAGAAAAGTGTTGCATCTGCCGATGATCGGTAGATGCAGAAAAGTGTTGCATCTGCCGATGATCGGTAGATGCAGAAAAGTGTTGCATCTGCCGATGATCGGTAGATGCAGAAAAGTGTTGCATCTGCCGATGATCGGTAGATGCAGAAAAGTGTTGCATCTGCCGATGATCGGTAGATGCAGAAAAGTGTTGCATCTGCCGATGATCGGTAGATGCAGAAAAGTGTTGCATCTGCCGATGATCGGTAGATGCAGAAAAGTGTTGCATCTGCCGATGATCGGTAGATGCAGAAAAGTGTTGCATCTGCCGATGATCGGTAGATGCAGAAAAGTGTTGCATCTGCCGATGATCGGTAGATGCAGAAAAGTGTTGCATCTGCCGATGATCGGTAGATGCAGAAAAGTGTTGCATCTGCCGATGATCGGTAGATGCAGAAAAGTGTTGCATCTGCCGATGATCGGTAGATGCAGAAAAGTGTTGCATCTGCCGATGATCGGTAGATGCAGAAAAGTGTTGCATCTGCCGATGATCGGTAGATGCAGAAAAGTGTTGCATCTGCCGATGATCGGTAGATGCAGAAAAGTGTTGCATCTGCCGATGATCGGTAGATGCAGAAAAGTGTTGCATCTGCCGATGATCGGTAGATGCAGAAAAGTGTTGCATCTGCCGATGATCGGTAGATGCAGAAAAGTGTTGCATCTGCCGATGATCGGTAGATGCAGAAAAGTGTTGCATCTGCCGATGATCGGTAGATGCAGAAAAGTGTTGCATCTGCCGATGATCGGTAGATGCAGAAAAGTGTTGCATCTGCCGATGATCGGTAGATGCAGAAAAGTGTTGCATCTGCCGATGATCGGTAGATGCAGAAAAGTGTTGCATCTGCCGATGATCGGTAGATGCAGAAAAGTGTTGCATCTGCCGATGATCGGTAGATGCAGAAAAGTGTTGCATCTGCCGATGATCGGTAGATGCAGAAAAGTGTTGCATCTGCCGATGATCGGTAGATGCAGAAAAGTGTTGCATCTGCCGATGATCGGTAGATGCAGAAAAGTGTTGCATCTGCCGATGATCGGTAGATGCAGAAAAGTGTTGCATCTGCCGATGATCGGTAGATGCAGAAAAGTGTTGCATCTGCCGATGATCGGTAGATGCAGAAAAGTGTTGCATCTGCCGATGATCGGTAGATGCAGAAAAGTGTTGCATCTGCCGATGATCGGTAGATGCAGAAAAGTGTTGCATCTGCCGATGATCGGTAGATGCAGAAAAGTGTTGCATCTGCCGATGATCGGTAGATGCAGAAAAGTGTTGCATCTGCCGATGACCGGTAGATGCAGAAAAGTGTTGCATCTGCCGATGACCGATAGATGCAGAAAAGTGTTGCATCTGCCAATCTCACCTGGAAGACGACAAATTTTGGAAGATGAACAATCATTTACTGCAGCACCCACGTGATTGTGGCTCAAGTTGTCAAATTCTATTGGACCCAATTTAAGTTAATAAATGCTTTAATCTGATGGAGATTAAGCAAAAAGAATAAAAACAGAGAAATGGTCCTCTCTCTACCATTAACGAAATAGTGAGTTTTCTCCATCAAGAACCGCTGCTGAAGAAAATCTAAAGAGGAAAGAGAGAGAAACTGTTTCTTAAGTGTGGAAGAAGAACGTGTGTGTACTTTATCATAAAAGCACACAACTGAAGGAAAACTAAAGGCTAAAGTTATGGAAACAAGTAAGTTGTTCTATCTCTATTTAGTAAAAGCATGACACTTAATTATTATGTTTCTGCTGAATGTTGTTTTTACTTATGGAAAACAAAAACTATAAAGAAAACATGTGAAAATCAATTGATTCAAGATCTGTATAAAGAAAGGAGACAATTATGAAAACTAACGTACATCCCTCTGTCTTCCATCGCGAACCGCCAATGAAAAGTACCCCAAAAGGACAGGATTGAAGCTTCCCGAGTGCAGGGGCACTGCAAGAAGCTCGAACTCAACTTCAACACCGCGAAACACGCCGGCCCATCTTCCACGCCGGTAATGATTCCTCCTTTCTCAGCGCTGGAATTCCTGGCTCCACGGAATCCGAGGACGCCGGCGACTCCCTATCCAGATGGAGAGAGAGCGATTGCCGAGAAGGTTTTCTACCTCCATTCAAGTCCCCTCAATACTCCAAAAGGAACAGACCCACCTGCATTTTTGCCTCTGTTTCCGCTCCATTCTCCTTGAGAGAAACACAGCAACATTTCTTCTTCTTCTTCTTCCTGCTGTTCTTTCTCATGTGCCTGTTGTCAACTGCTAATATTGGCATGTTCGTATCTAATGTTATCATTTCCCGCGTAACAGTAAAAATGGCAACAGCTGAAATGCTCAATATATCCATAGAAAAACAAAAAATATCAATTGAACTGATTCACTAGCAGAACCCTGATACAAATTTATGATCCACAAGACAGCAGAAAAATCAAAGCTTTGTCCTCCAAACCTGTAATACTTACTTTATGTCTATGTAAGAATGCAATTTCTAAAACTGCCTATTTTCGGTAATCAGAAAACAATGTTTACAGACCAATATCACAGGTATGGTAACAAAGAAAACCTGTATTCTGCAATGATCTCGTTGCTCAAACAAAATTCATGAGCTGGTGAATAGAAAAGCTTTTACATAGGCAACTGGCTTGTTCAGAGGCAAATAAAAAGAATCAAACACAGTTTAATTCCAACTCTTATCTTTTCATAATAAAAGGCCAAATTATATGAAAATTTGAGGTTTTGTACAGCAGGAACAATATTTTCCCATTCTTTCTTTTACATAAAATCCGCAAAATCCTGGGAATTGAAACAGAAAATTAGGATCACTTCAATTAGCAACAATATTGACATTTCTGTACGTGATATATAATTATGAACGAGGGGAAGTTACATATTTGATAGCTCAATAGCTTTCCCTCACTAACATGATGGAATATTAATATGGCCCTATCTGCATAACCAATTTTATCATAACCTTCAACTAGTTTTCCAATCTTCAAAAATACTCCATTTCTTTGTTCTTTAATCTTCACCCATACAAAGGTTGATGAAAGTAGTAGGCAGAAGACAAAAAGCAGTGAGTCATTATGAATGACGTGTTTCGAGTAAGTTAACATCATATAAGCCTTGCGCAGAACTGTGTTGACTATTTTTCTCAGACAAATATGATGTTTAACTTATTATTTATTTAGAAAGACCTTTGAACCTAAAAAGAAAAAAATTCTTTCTCACCGTAAATCATGCTGTAGAATGATATAATGGAAAACTCAGGTTTTGAAGGTGGACCATTTGTCAAATTCTACAAGAATACTTTCAAGGCATCAAAAACTTTTTCTGGCCTGTAACAAAACCAAATAGTAATCGTGAGAAAATAAGGTTTGTGCCATAAGAATTAAGAATTCGGTACTGTAGTTAATTACCAGTCTTCTTGTGGCATATGACCAGCACCTTCTATCAAGCTGATCTTCACAGCAGTAGGATTTCTTTTCTGAAATTCTTCAGCAATGGATTGCGACAGATATTTGTCTGAAATTCCCGAAGCAAGAAGTATTGGTTTGCTCCATCTGAAGCAAAGAAGCCATTAAATTTCCAAAGGACAATGAACTGAGGAAATAGATAAAACGAGGAATATAAAGTTTTGAGAGAGAATTCTAGTTTCAATTGTAGATCATCAATTATAGGAATACAATAATAAGGATGTCAAATATTTATTACCATTTTGATTTTGAATATCTTTTTGGGGATTGAATGATTTTTTTTTGGCTCTCTCCTATAAATTTACTTTCTTTTTCAATAGAATCTATTACAAATAAAAAATACTACTATTTTCTTTTAGAAAAATTTAATCGCTAAACAAGGGTCGCAATTAGTAATATGTCTTTCCAATTCATTTTGTATCACAAAAATCAATTTTATTCCGAGTCCAAACAACAGTTAATGCTACAAAGCTTGCCCGCTACCTTATAGACAAATATTCAGTATCCAGGTTCATTCTAACTCAAACTCAGAAAATAAAAATTTTAAAATTTTAAAGCAAATAAACGAATGAAGATAACATAGACCTTTTACCTATCATATGCAAAACCAGCTGCTATTCGGCTATTAATATCATTGAAATTGGCTTTCCTTGCAGCTTCAAGCAAAGCTGAAATAATATACGGTTTAGCTATCTCGACAAGAGTTTTCTGAGGTTTTTACTCACAATTTTTGTCCTCAATTAGTGAAGTATATATTCATCATCTGTCGTTTATCTCATCGAGAGAGCTAAATTTTCAATATGAAATGTTAAGTAAATATAAATCATGAAAATACGAAAATATAAATGATAGATGAATATTATAATTTTCAATTGAAAAGCCACTTGGACATCAATATTTTGTTTTTATAATTTCATTTTCATAAAAAAGATATTAGAAAAAAGAAGAATGGATGCAAACCTTTTAGCCTCAGAACAAGTTTTTTAATAATCAACAATACATATTACCGAACTCCTTTACAAACTAAGGTGATATACTTTTTAATTGAAGCTATACTAAAAGTAAGAATAGTTGCAAACCAAATCCAGGTCCACCACTGGACAAATATAGTAAGCGATATACATCAGCCTTTTCTAGTTTCAACACGTAACTACAAAGAAAAAAAAAAGATATTCGTATCAGGTCAATCCATAACTACATGATTTCTCGTGTGTAATATGAAGAAACTATTTGGATGACCCAGAAGCTATTTAGGAAGAACAGAGTAATATTTTATCATAATCACATATGATACAGCCATTCAACAATTGGAGATTGCAAATATGTTACTACAACACGGGGGTGTAGGGTTAAACCTAATTATGTTTTGTCACTAGCTTTATCCATTCGAGGTGGGCCCCGCGAATATGACTTAATCTTGATTATTTCCCCTCTAATTGCGATTAAGCTTAATCATCCATTAATCCTACTTAAATATTATATATTTAATTAGTATTTCAGCTCAATTATTATTTTTTATTATCTAAAATGTTTTTTTTATTATTATTATATTTTGATGGCTATTAAAGCAAGGGTACGTCATTTGCCATTACAAGGCATGTAATTCTCATATATGGATAGATCCAAATATAAATAAAATAAATGAAAGTGTAAAAAAGTTATAAAAAATCTTTAAATTATAGGTTAACGACGAGTGACCATGAAATTAATTTTGTTAACAAAATGACTCTTAAATTATTATCTATTAACAAACTCGCTCTTTCCGTTAAAATTTCTAGAAGCAAGCAAGTGATTTGTGCGTACACACTCGTTGTGATGACTCGAATGTAAACGTATGAATACGATTGTAAGGCAAACCTCGAGTTGCGGGGCAAATTTCGGGATCTAAGCCGAGTGTAGGCAAATCCCAGACTCGAGTATAGACAAATCTCAAATCGTAAAAAGGGAGTCGTCACAATCTCATATCGCTTGAGGAGATATATGGAAATGAAACATATGTAAAGAAACTCTCACAAAATAGTAAGACGCGTTTTGGAGTACAATTGACAACGGATCTCATAAGAACTCCAAAGTTAAAAGTGCTCCGGTGAGAGCAGTACCACGTTGGGTGACCGACTGATAAGTCCTCGCCAAATAAATTCGTGAAGGGAGAATATTGGATTACGGCTCAATCCTCAGAGCGGACAATATCTTACTTAAAAAATAAGTCGTTATACTCGTTCTTATTTCTAGAAGCTCGTTCTTAATTTTTTGAAAAAATGAACGAGAAGCGCAAGTTTGTTAACAGATAATAGTTTAAGCGTTATTTTTTCGATGAAATTGGTTTAACTATTAGTTTGTCACTACCCATTAGTTTAAGAGTTTTTTTTTTTAATTAATTTACTCTAAATTAAATTATTGATATAAAAATATTGAATGAGTTAATAAAAGTAAAGTATAATTCATTTTGTGGTTTTTTTAGTTATTTACTTGAACAACTTTGAAATAAAATTAATAGCATTTTTGTACAAAATAAGATTTTTAATTAATAGTAAAAAATAAAAATTGGACTAATTTAAGTTTATATAATTAATAATATTTGAATATATTAATATCCAATAAATAATAATAAAATACAATAATATATGATAGGACGTAAAAATACCACCTTTCTCAAACTCGTCAACTTTCAACAATGGAGTCGCACGGGTAATCGGAGCAAAGTCGGGAAATTCTCTGTAATGAAAGTGGAGCGCTTCATGGTTCCTCAACTGAAAGCTTCATCTACTTCCTGTAAGTTGCTCGGACTCGGATTTTATCGCCGGCATAGTTTCTCGAGATTCATTTTCTTCGTTTCTGAAATTTGCAGGTTATTTCTTTGTTTCTTTGCGGACCCTAAATTTGACATCGTTGTTTACGAGGTTCGACGAATTGAAACGTATCCCTACTTTTCAATCACTCAAAGAAGGTTGAAAGATAATTAGATGGAGAGATTGCAGAGATAGTCTATACCGCGAACAAAGTCACTCAAAGCCTCGGGTGGGCACGGTCCCGTCCCCATTCCCGCTTGAAATCGGACCGGAGTAGACTATTCGGTATTTTAAGTCTCAGAATCAGAACCGGTTCCATTCGGTCCGGTCCCGTTCCTCTTTTTTTCTTTTGTTAAAATTGCAAAAATTGTAAAATTACAAAAAAGCTTAAACAGGAAAACATACCTAATTAAATCCAACAATCTAATAAATCAAACTATCCAACTAAACCAAACTATCCAATTAAATCCAACTATGAAATCATCCAATTAAATCAAACTATCCAACTAAATTCAATTATCCAACTAAATCCAACAATCCAATTCAATCCAACTAAATCCAACAATCTAATTAAATCCAACTATCCAACTCAATTCAACTATTCAACATTCAAATTGAGAGTGGGAAACTAAATTCAACATTATCAAACATTAAATAAAATCCAAGAAATTAAATCTAAGATCAACTACTTTATAAATACAAATTAAATACGAAATTCAATCTTGTAGTCAGAATACAGAAGCCTAAGTTTCCCTTAAACCAATATTTGTACCCAAGAGAATAAGAAATTGATGTTAGTAGCTGGGATTCGTATCACACAAAGTAACATTGATTTGGCTTGACCACATAAAAATGGAAAGGAAACCATAAAATAATTTAAGGAATCCATTGTAGGATCGGTATTGTCTAAGAGGGGGGTGAATTAGACTTTTTAAACTTAAAATAATGGTCTAGTAAATTTCTCTTGTAATTTGAGTTTGAATATTAACAGCAAACAAACATATAAAGTAGAGAGAGAGAGAAATTCAACACCAGTATTTTTACGTGGTTCGGCTGCCTACGTCCACGCTCCAAGGCTCCCCCTTGAAGATTCCTTACTTCTCCTCAACGAGAAATCCTGATCGAGCTTTCGGGCGTCGATCCAAAGCCTTTTACACAACACAGGATTGAACTTTACGGGCGTCAATCCACTGCCTTACACAAATTTTTGAGTTTGTAGAGTTTTGCACAAAACTACTCTCTCACAGGATCTGAATCTCAAGTTCGAATAGAGAGAGGTAGACGAAAATACAGAGTGATTAGCTTTCGCAGCTTAGGATTCAGAATTCAAATTCGCAAAAGTTAGTCTTCGAGCCTTTTCTTCTGCTTATATACTCTGTATAGAATTGCTTCAGAGAATTGAATGCTTCAACCTTCAAAAGTTAAAATGTTACCGTTGGGAAGCATCCGTACTGAAGCAGCTATCCGTTGCGTCTGGAAATGTTGTTCGTCGTCGCCATTAAAGGTCTGGAGTTAATGCTTGAAAACGACGTCACTGTAGCTTCGCGGCCAACTTTGAGTTCTGGCGGAAGTTCACCGGCAGATGCAACTTATAAAGCAGAGACACGTCATCGGTGGATGTCGCTTGAACATGCCATCGGCAGATCATCGGCAGATGTGTCTTCAAATATCATCGGCAGATGTGTCTTCAAATATCATCGGCAGATGTGTCTTCAAATATCATCGGCAGATGTGTCTTCAAATATCATCGGCAGATGTATCCTTAAATTCCATCGGCAGATGTGTCTTCAAATATCATCGGCAGATGTGTCTTCAAATATCATCGGCAGATGTGTCTTCAAATATCATCGGCAGATGTGTCTTCAAATATCATCGGCAGATGTGTCTTCAAATATCATCGGCAGATGTGTCTTCAAATATCATCGGCAGATGTGTCTTCAAATATCATCGGCAGATGTATCCTTAAATTCCATCGGCAGATGTGTCTTCAAATATCATCGGCAGATGTGTCTTCAAATATCATCGGCAGATGTGTCTTCAAATATCATCGGCAGATGTGTCTTCAAATATCATCGGCAGATGTGTCTTCAAATATCATCGGCAGATGTGTCTTCAAATATCATCGGCAGATGTGTCTTCAAATATCATCGGCAGATGTGTCTTCAAATATCATCGGCAGATGTGTCTTCAAATATCATCGGCAGATGTGTCTTCAAATATCATCGGCAGATGTGTCTTCAAATATCATCGGCAGATGTGTCTTCAAATATCATCGGCAGATGTGTCTTCAAATATCATCGGCAGATGTGTCTTCAAATATCATCGGCAGATGTGTCTTCAAATATCATCGGCAGATGTGTCTTCAAATATCATCGGCAGATGTGTCTTCAAATATCATCGGCAGATGTGTCTTCAAATATCATCGGCAGATGTGTCTTCAAATATCATCGGCAGATGTGTCTTCAAATATCATCGGCAGATGTGTCTTCAAATATCATCGGCAGATGTGTCTTCAAATATCATCGGCAGATGTGTCTTCAAATATCATCGGCAGATGTGTCTTCAAATATCATCGGCAGATGTGTCTTCAAATATCATCGGCAGATGTGTCTTCAAATATCATCGGCAGATGTGTCTTCAAATATCATCGGCAGATGTGTCTTCAAATATCATCGGCAGATGTGTCTTCAAATATCATCGGCAGATGTGTCTTCAAATATCATCGGCAGATGTGTCTTCAAATATCATCGGCAGATGTGTCTTCAAATATCATCGGCAGATGTGTCTTCAAATATCATCGGCAGATGTGTCTTCAAATATCATCGGCAGATGTGTCTTCAAATATCATCGGCAGATGTGTCTTCAAATATCATCGGCAGATGTGTCTTCAAATATCATCGGCAGATGTGTCTTCAAATATCATCGGCAGATGTGTCTTCAAATATCATCGGCAGATGTGTCTTCAAATATCATCGGCAGATGTGTCTTCAAATATCATCGGCAGATGTGTCTTCAAATATCATCGGCAGATGTGTCTTCAAATATCATCGGCAGATGTGTCTTCAAATATCATCGGCAGATGTGTCTTCAAATATCATCGGCAGATGTGTCTTCAAATATCATCGGCAGATGTGTCTTCAAATATCATCGGCAGATGTGTCTTCAAATATCATCGGCAGATGTGTCTTCAAATATCATCGGCAGATGTGTCTTCAAATATCATCGGCAGATGTGTCTTCAAATATCATCGGCAGATGTGTCTTCAAATATCATCGGCAGATGTGTCTTCAAATATCATCGGCAGATGTGTCTTCAAATATCATCGGCAGATGTGTCTTCAAATATCATCGGCAGATGTGTCTTCAAATATCATCGGCAGATGTGTCTTCAAATATCATCGGCAGATGTGTCTTCAAATATCATCGGCAGATGTGTCTTCAAATATCATCGGCAGATGTGTCTTCAAATATCATCGGCAGATGTGTCTTCAAATATCATCGGCAGATGTGTCTTCAAATATCATCGGCAGATGTGTCTTCAAATATCATCGGCAGATGTGTCTTCAAATATCATCGGCAGATGTGTCTTCAAATATCATCGGCAGATGTGTCTTCAAATATCATCGGCAGATGTGTCTTCAAATATCATCGGCAGATGTGTCTTCAAATACCATCGGCAGATGAAACAGATAAGCGCTTGACACGTCATCGGCAGATGTCTTCATGACGCTATCGGCAGATGTCTTCAAAGCAGCTACCGGCAGATGACTTCAAAAAACTATCGGCAGATGTCTTCAAAACAGCTATCCGGCAGATGTCTTCAAAAAGCTACCGGCAGATGTCTTCAAAACAGCTACCGGCAGATGACTTCAAAAAACTATCGGCAGAAGCTTTGTTGTGTAACGATCGGTAGAAGCATGCGTTTCAGCCCTGTTTTTCTATTCAGCTCTGTATACTCAAACCGATTTTATTAGAAAACTAAAATACCCTTTTTAAGGGTATTTCCAAACAATTTCATATTCATAATTCTCGTTAAATACACATAATCAAATTTTATACATAATATACAGATACATCATCAAAAACAAATTATGACTTAAACACTCTATAAGTCAACATCCATACCTTCAAGAAGTGGCCTCTTTTGTTCTCCCCAATGTCAAAATAAAATATCTATAGGTAGAGAATAGATCAAAGGCGAAAAAAATAAGAGATTCAAAAATTAAACAGAAGCTAAGGTGATACAAAAAGATAGGTGGCGAGAAATTTATATAGCATACCTTATAATCGAGCTGCAATACTTTGGAGAGAAGTCACCACTCCAGCTCCGATTTTAGGGCTCCTGAAGTAGAGAGTGTCCAGACTCCAGGGAGAGACGGGAGTCGGGAAGGGCTTCAGAGTCGGGAATACTTTGAACTTCAGAGTCTGAAGAGAGATTCGAGAGAGAGATGGGAGTCGGGAAGGGCTTCAGACTTCAGAGAGCAGTCACCACTGCAGCTCCGATTTTAGGGCTCCTGAAGAGAGAGTGTTCAGGCTCGAGAGAGAGACGGGAGTCGAGAAAGGCTTCAGAGTCAAGACAACTCTGAACTTCAGAGTCTGAAGAGAGATTCAAGAGAGAGACGGGAGTCGGGAAGGGTTTCAGACTTCAAAGTCGGGCGGGAGTCCGGACTACTCTATAACAGTAAAGCCAAAATTATTTATTCGACCCATGGGTTGGATAACCCGTTTCTTCCGGGCCGACCCATGGGTTGATACTCCTGTGATTCCTGGTTATTTGATCAACGGAACCGGGAACCAGACCGCGGTCCACGGAACCATGGATCTGGGAACCGAGAATCGGTTCCATGGCTCAAAGAACCGCCCAAGAACCGAACCGAACTGATGATCCAGTCCGGTCTACCGGTTCCGGGCCGATTCCGACGACCCCTAAGCCTCGGACTCTTAATTCTTGTCTTTATTATTTTAATTTTTGTGATATTAAGTATTTGGAGTTTTTTATGAGCGACACCGTTGGTTTCCTTTGGAAAACAAGACTATTGACCATGAAGTTTTGACTTTTTGAAACAGATAATCAAATCAGAGTATTACACGTGGCAAGTACGACAGGGAAGCGGTGACTCACATGTGACTTCGTATTTCCCGCCTCATTCCTATCGAAATCAGCATTTATTAATTTAGTTATTTATTTATTAGTAGATAATATCTTGATTAATTAATGGGAGTTAATCTAAGAACAACCAAGTGTAAATATCAATATAAACATCAAACCACACCATACACTAAAATAAACTCAGCATCTTAAACAGGTTTCACAAGTTGTCGTTCCAATCAACTAAATTGACTGTCTATAAATGTTGCCACAAGCTTTTCCTTCTCCAACACGGCCAACAAGCTATCTCAAAATGAAGGATAATGTCTGGACTTGATGATCATCAGGTATCTGCTGCTAACATCTCTGACTATACAGAATTGTTTGATAGAGTTTAATGCAGAGGGTGGTCGTTGCATTTTTAGTTTTATATTGATGTTTATCTTTTTTTTTTAATTGTGAAAATACGTCAAATCAATTTGAATTTAGATAGCATTGACTTGAACAAACCAAAATTTATTAGATTGGGCTGATGGGATAATTTCAAGCTAATATATATATATATATTTTTTTACGAATTATGAGGAACCGAGTTTAGTTTTTTCATGCTCGTCGTTCGACTATTTATGAGATCACTCCGTTTCAGTCAACTCTGCAAACTCTGATTTCTTTGTGTTTGATTTGAGAAAAAAGGTGAAGTTGGGAGGAAGAATGTCGAAGGCGGAGCAAGTTTTTGTGGGCTCGATTGATCAAGGAACCACAAGCACCAGATTCATCATCTACGATCGCTCTGCTCGATCTGTTGGCCTCTCTCTCTCTCTCCTCTCTCTCTCTCTCCTCTCTCTCTCTCTCCTCTCTCTCTCTCTCTCTCTCTCTCTCTCTCTCTCCTCTCTCTCTCTCTCTCTCTCTCTCTCTCTCTCTCTCTCTCCTCTCTCTCTCTCTCTCTCCTCTCTCTCTCTCCTCTCTCTCTCTCCTCTCTCTCTCTCTCCTCTCTCTCTCTCTCTCTCTCCTCTCTCTCTCTCTCCTCTCTCTCTCTCCTCTCTCTCTCTCTCTCCTCTCTCTCTCTCTCTCTCTCCTCTCTCTCTCTCCTCTCTCTCTCTCTCTCCTCTCTCTCTCTCCTCTCTCTCTCTCTCTCTCCTCTCTCTCTCTCTCTCCTCTCTCTCTCTCCTCTCTCTCTCTCTCTCTCTCTCCTCTCTCTCTCTCCTCTCTCTCTCTCTCTCTCTCTCTCTCTCTCTCTCTCTCTCTCTCTCTCTCCTCTCTCTCTCTCTCTCTCTCTCTCCTCTCTCTCTCTCTCTCTCTCTCTCTCTCTCTCTCTCTCTCTCTCTCTCTCTCTCTCTCGCTGGAACTGACCGTAGTTTTGATTTCAGATGGGTGGAACACGATCCGATGGAGATTTTGGAGAGTGTGAGGGTGTGTATGGCGAAGGCTGTCGAGAAGGCCACCGCCGATGGCTACGACGTCAAAAATGGGTTGAAGGGTATTGGCCTGACTAATCAGAGAGAGACGACTCTGGTTTGGAGTAAATCCACTGGTCTTCCCCTCCACAACGCCATTGTTTGGATGGATGTTCGTACCAGTTCTATTTGCAGGTAACCCATCTTGTTTTTCAGGCCTTTCTTCTTTGATTTCTTTCCTATTCCTCATCTGGATCGTTCCATTTCTCAGAAACCCGACGGCTTGAATGTATTTTCTTCGGATTTTGAAATTTTTTCGTCTGAAAATAGATTGCGTTTATGAAATAATCTCGGGTTTATCTTCTGATGAACTTTTAGCGACCCATTTTTGCCGATTTGTTCATCCTGAATCTTTGCTGCAGAAAATTGGAGAAAGAGTTGTCCGGCGGGAGAACTCATTTTGTGGATACTTGCGGTTTGCCGATAAGCACTTATTTCAGTGCTCTGAAGTTGCTTTGGTTGATCGAAAATGTGGAAGCAGTGGGATGCTCTGTTTGGTACAATTGACACTTGGTTGGTGTGGAGCTTAACTGGTGGCGTTAATGGCGGATTGCATATTACTGATGTTTCCAATGCTTCAAGAACAATGCTGATGAATCTTAAGACCCTTGATTGGGACGGATCCACCTTGGAAACCTTAAAAATCCCGGCTAAAATTCTACCGAAAATAGTAAGCAATTCTGAGATTATAGGAAAAATCTCCGCCGGATGGCCGGTGAGTGGGACCCCTATTTCCGGTTGTTTAGGTGATCAACATGCTGCCATGGTCGGACAAGCTTGTCGGAAAGGCGAGGCAAAGAGTACTTACGGGAATGGAGCATTCATTCTACTTAACACGGGAGAGGAGATTATTCAGTCGAAACACAGACTTTTAACAACCATAGCCTTCAAACTCGGTCCAAATGCTACTCCAAATTATGCTCTAGAAGGATCCATCGCCATTGCCGGAGCTGCAGTCCAATGGCTTAGAGACAGTCTTGGGATTATCCGGAGTGCAAGTGAGATCGAGGAATTAGCTTCTCAGGTCAATTCGACTGGTGGGGTCTACTTCGTGCCTGCTTTTAACGGATTATTTGCTCCGTGGTGGCGTGACGATGCGCGCGGAGTTTGTATCGGAATCACGAGGTTTACGAGCAAAGCTCACATCGCTAGAGCAGTGCTCGAAAGTATGTGTTTTCAAGTGAAAGATGTGTTGGATTCAATGCATAAAGATGCAGGAGAAAAGGGTGAAACTAAGAATGAGAATGGGGAGTTCTTGCTTAGAGTGGATGGTGGAGCTACTGTCAATAACCTTCTAATGCAAATTAAGGTCTAAAACTTGTCTATTTTCTTTCATTTTCTTTTTCTAACCTGCCAAACACAAGTTAAACATAGAATCTAAAATTCAGATTGTGGATTTTATTGGGTGGTGATGGTTGTTCTTGCAGGCCGATTTGATGGGAAGCCCCGTGGTTAGGCCGATGGACATTGAGACAACAGCGCTCGGAGCAGCTTATGCGGCTGGATTGGCTGTTGGGGTTTGGACAGAAGATGAAATCTTTGATTCCGGAGAAAGAGTGAAAAGTGCTAAATTTTTCCACCCGTACTTAGAAGAATCTGCGAGGAAGAAGAAGGTCGAATCTTGGTGCAAAGCTGTTTCGAGAACCTTCGATTTGGCCGATCTCTCCCTCTAATGTCTTCTTTTCTCATTTTCTGGTGATCAGTACTGCTAATATAATATTGTCTCCTTTGAATTAAATCTCAATCTCGCACGATTTTCGTTTTTGGGATTAAAACACTAGCAGAGTCAAAGTGGACTGAATCTAAAACATCATTTTTGAAATTAATGGTCTTAGAATATCCAGCAAAAGCAAAACTATATAAAGACTTCATGAAGTTAGCGCACAGAGAGGAGTGAGCTCAGACAGACTGACCAGAATCAAAGGCAAAAAATCTTCTTCCAAATCTTAGAGATTTGTGAGCAGCAAAGGTCAATGAAGTAGAACCAGGCCATACGCCATTGACGATTGATGCAGAGGGCAGTTAGCAAACCCAACAATAATGTCACATAAGCAGCAGCAAAACTCCAAAAAAAGGGTACCAGATCAATCCAACTTTCATCTTCTTCCTCTTCTGGTGGAGCTGTAGATGACGGTGTTCGGCTGCTTGTGCAACTTCTTGTTAGTAACTCCCCACAGAGAAACTGGTTGCCAACATAATTCCAATCGTCGAAGTTTGCAAACTGCCCACCAGTCGGCGTAGAGCCCGACAAGTTGTTGTACGAAACATTGAAAGTGCTTAAAAAGTTCAACTCAACAAGCTGAGGAGGAATTTTCCCTGTCAAATTGTTGAACGACAGGTCTAAACTCTCTACGCGTGTCAGATTCGAGAAACTCTCTGGTATTGATCCCGACAAGGAATTATGCGATAGGTTCATCGCTCGAAGCTGCGGCAAGTTTCCAATCTGATCTGGGATTTCTCCTGTAAATTGATTAGATGATAAATCCAATCCAGTCATGTACTTAACAATACTTCCTTCATATGTGTCCAATCTCTGTTTAGTCGTAAACTCGACAGTTATCGGTCCTGCAAATATATTAGAAGCATCCACGTAGAAGTGGAAATCAAGAACAGCAGTGTAGAAAGAACTAGTAATGCTATCAACGTAAGAAGTTCCATAAACGGCTACAAACCCGGTTACATATGCATAATCAAGCGGTTCAGCCTGCCATAATGAAATATTGGAAAGACAAAAGGGGATAGACCCATTTAGCCTGTTTAATGAGAGGTCAACTATTCTTATTGCTTCCATTTGGCACAATTCCACTGGGATCTCACCTTCAAATTGATTTCTTCTCAGTAGAAGTATTTGCAGATTCTGCAGCCCACTTATCCATGTCGGAATGCTTCGGTTTAACTCATTGTAGCTCAGATCAAGTGCTCGCAAATAAAGGCTTTCAGATAATCCATCAGGAATCAACCCAGAAAAGTTGTTCTTTTGCAAATACAAAAATTCCATACTTGGATAGTTGAAGCAAGATGGTAAAGATCCACTAAAGTTATTTTCTGAAAGATCTAAATACTGGAGATTTTGAAGATTACATAATTCGGCTGGAATCTCACCTTCCATGTTATTTGCTGACATCTGAAGAAGTTGCAGTGCAGATAGATTACCTATCCACGCTGGAAATGCCCCCGATAAAAGATTATTCGACATGTCTAGGATTAATAACGTAGAAACTAGCTCTGCTCCATTTGAAACCATCTCAGTGAAATAGTTGTTGTCCAAGAATAGCATATATAGACTGCTCTGATTCGTATAGTCGAGATACATTTTCCCGCTGAGTTGATTATATGACAACTTCAACGTCATTAGGGAACTACAATTTTCAAACAAATGCCTAGCGAGACTAGAAATGTTATTCCTCGACAAATCTACAACTTGCAGTTCATCCATTTCACCCATTGAAGAAGGAAGATTGCCCTCAAAACCATTCATTGACAGGTTGAGTTCTTTAAGTTTTGGCAATAGCTGACCAATATCTTTAGGAAGCTGCCCTTTCAGTACGTTGCTTCCGACTCTTAAAACAACCAAATCATGCTGGAAATTGGGCAACTGAAGGGCTCCTGCAAATGCGTTGTTACTAAAATCCATAACTTGTAGTTCAGAGTTGTTCTGCAAGATCCAAGAAGGAAAGTTTCCAACCAAGTTGTTATAGGAGAGATCGATGTACTCCAAGTCATGTTGGTATAAAAGAAAACTGGGTATAGTCGATCCGGCTTGTTTGTTTAAGTTGCAATTTTTCAATACAAGCAGTCTCAACTGGAATGCGGGAGTCCATGGAGGATTTTCAGTCTCCACTTGTAAATTCTTGCCTTTTGTTGTAAGTAGAAAAAGCTGCAGCTTTGAATGGTTGAACAAAGAGCCGAACAAGAATAAGCCTTCAAAATAGTTATTATTCAGAGATAAGAACTCAAGGTTTGTAAGTTTGCTAATGGAAGATGGAATGTTTCCAGTCATCTGATTAGAAGAGACATCAAGAAGTCGAAGTTGAGTTAAATTCCCGATACAATCAGGAAGACGACCAGTTATAAGATTGTAGCTCAGAGCCAACTCCGCAAGGTTAATCATTTCACATAATCCTGCCATGTCCGAAAACTAACCTATGATTAACGGCACATTTATAGTCTCTCAAACAATCAAAGACCACACATTTTACCTAGTAAATCTCCACTGAATCGATTTTCGCTAAGATCCAAGTACTTCAACAGTCTCAACTTGGCCAAATCTGCACATTTAGAAAGTAAAATAACTAAGCATAAGGATTGAAGACAGACAGAAAGAAAGAGCTAAGCTGCAAAAAACAAAACCCAACAGTCGAACATGAAAGTTCTACTTCGTTTTCAAGTACAACGTTCCGTTTTAAGCACAATAATTAGCAGTCATTCTGGTAGCTTTTTACCTTGCAGTGGAATGGAGCCATTTAACACGTTTCTTCCAAGCTCCAACAGTTCCAGGTTAATCAAATTTTCCACACCTGAAAAAGAGAATAAGAAACAAGTAAATATGTATAGATAATTATTGAGTTCCTTAATCGAATATTACATGTTTGGGATCTAACTGAAATAAGAGAGAGCAAAGAATTAAATACAGCATTCAAACTATACTCGGTTTTCCTTAGATATCTAGCATTTTGGGCAGGCCAAATAATTAACTCTCACCCGACAAAGTATACCTTTACATACACAAATGTGGAAATAGATTGAGGCAGAGAAGAAAGAAACTAGTAGTTTCCAACAACAATAAATTTGTTGTTTTACAAATATATTGGATCTTTGTCTGATACCTTGGGTTATTAGGGGACCCTCGAATAAGTTATCGCTGAGAACCAGAACTCTCAAGTTGGTGAAATTGGAAAAATCTGCATCGTGAAGAAACAAATTTGAAGGATGAAAGAAAGAAATTACGCTTTCTTTGAGAGGAAATAACTTAAACCTTGCAATCGAAGAGGACCCATGAATCCATTGTACTTTAGATTAAGCACTTCCAAGTATCTTAGCTTTGATAATTCTGCCATTATAGAAACTTTGATAAGAGCTGTAGCAGAAAATTTATAGAGATGACATGACAAAGGTTAGAAAAAAAACCAACCTTGGGAGGGAAGGGGATTTGAGAGTCTGTTTGAACCAAGTATTAATGTCTTGAGTGAAGGACTAAATACAGTTAGAACTGGAAATATACTATTATTGTATAATGATAGTCCAATATCAAGAATCTCCAACTTCCTCAACCCCTTGAATCCTTAGCCGAGAGAGCAGATACACATCATAAGTAACACTGAAAATATCAAGAAAAACTGAATAAATGTGTTGAGAGAGCCAAAAGATTGTACCTTTCGAACCAACCCAACGACCGAACATGGTTTGGGATAAGTTGAGGCTAGTCAAGTCCTCAAAAGGATGAAATAGAGAGGCGTTTAGGAACCGATCTTCCATGACAGTGAAGTTAGTTGTTTGCTGAAGCGATAGCTCCATCACACGACCTGTGGTGGAATTGCATTTGATTCTTTCCCAACTGCAACACTCAGATTCTTTGTCATCAACCCAAGTGGAAAGAGGATTGTAATCTTTGTCACTGTATGATTTAAGGAAGGCCTTGAGCTCCAGCAAGCCTTCCCTTTCTTTCTCTAAGCAGCCATTGCAAAGCTCTCTCAGTTGAACAGTAAGTAGAAAAACCCAAAAGGAGTATTTGACAACAAATTTCTTCATAGTTGATGTTTCCTCTCTCAACTATTTGATTTTCTTCTCCATCTCCTGCATTATTTCTCTGCCAATATCATTACTATCAGGATAGACGACTAATGAAAAAAAGTCTAAGATCAAAACAAATTTAAAATTGGTCCTGTGGTCCCCTTAAGGCATTTTAATACTAATTAAGAAATTCTAAATTCATCAAGGAAGTTTCACTTCAACGATAATATAATGCTCATCGAAAGCCGATAAGGGAAGAAACAGGAACGAGCATCTGAACTTAGATTATTCTTGTTTTTTTTTCTGAAAAATTAGGCCATTTTAGTAATAATATATTGTTATTTTCGTTACACAACGCAAGCAATGTATTATTTTATCCCTCCTGAAATGGTGATGTCATTGACTTTGAAAATGAAGGCCAAATGTATGCAACAACAAAAAATTGATTCAATAGTTGACTTCAAAGAATAACATATCAAGAGCATATCTAATTAATAAATGCTATTTTCATTGATATCTGTGTTTTTGTGGTTTTACGCCATGTTATCAAACCAAGGGTCATCCTTATATTGTTGACCTATGAAGATTCATGGAGAAGAAGAAATTCTCTTCAATTACAATCTCTGTATTTTCTAAATTTGGTAATCAAATATCAAACCCATCTCCATAATTTTGCAAAGGAAACGGGAAGTCGTTGGAAAGAGTTTAAAAACTAACGATTTAGACCATCCGATCCAATTTCAAGGAGATTTAAGTGGGAAAACGGCTGTAGAACTAGGATCCAAGATGTCAGTGTGTTCACAAACAAAAAATAATACTTTAAAGCAAAGCGACAAGCAAAATGGAAGGAAAGCAGCAAAGCTAAGAAAAAAAAAAAAAAGGATAATATGTCTAGAAATATAACCAAACGTGGAGAGGCTGAAAGTTTTTCCCATTATGAGCAAGTGAATTGCTTCACGAAAACAGAAATTTAAATTTCAAAGCAGAATTTCAGAGAGAGAGACAGAGAGAGTAAGTCAACAGGCACTGAAAGTTATCATTTACCTGGAAGAGCTTTTGTATAGCCGAAGCTTCATTCAATGGCTGCAAGTTCATACATTATTCATTGACAAGTCTCGTCCTCGAAAGTTAAAACTTCCTAAATATTCAAACTTGAATCTTGAAGCACTAAACATGCACACATCCACTTTCTCATTTGACATTCCCAGAGCTGAAAGCAAAGTAGTTGGTCTTCCTACTAACATTTATGTCACGAAGAAAGTAAAAGGAAAGATGGAGAATACCTTCCGAAAGCAGACATCTATGCAGCTCGAGAAAAACGACGCTTTAAAACTCTTGCTTTCTGCATTCTTTGACTGGAAAATTGGAGGAAACTTGGTGAGTTTGATCTGTGTATTCCTACGTCATTCAAATTCTGTCTCCCACTCTCTCTATCTCAAGAAGAAAAGCCTGGCTTTCTTGCTTCACTTCCATGCCATTCTGACTTTGTAATTCTCTTCTTCCAGATAGCCTCTACAATCAATCGAGCTGCCATGAACTCATCCACCGATGAAATCAACACGATCGCATCTAACCTTCCGAGCCGTAGTTCAAAAACTGACCGGAGCCGGTGCATCGAAAGAAAAATTAGCAAAAAAGCTTTCCCTCTCTCTTTCATCGCGAACCGCCATTGAAAAGTACCCCAAAAGGACAGGATTGAAGCTTCACGAGTGCAGGAGCACTGCAAGAAGCTCGAACTCAACTTCAACACCGCGAAACACGACGGCCCATCTTACACGCCGGTAATGATTCCTCCTTTCTCAGCACTGGAATTCCTGGCTCCACGGAATCCGAGGACGCCGGCGACTCTCTATCCAGATGGAGAGAGAGCGATTGCCCAGAAGGTTTTCTACCTCCATCCGAGTCCACTCAATACTCCAAAAGGAACAGACCCACCTGCATTTTTGCCTCTGTTTCCGCTCCATTCTCCTTGAGAGAAACACAGCAACATTTCTTCTTCTTCTTCCTGCTGTTCTTTCTCATGCGCCTGTTATCAACTGCTAAACTTGGCATGTTCGTATCTAATGTTATCATTTCTCGCGTAACAGTAAAAAAGGCAACAGCTCAAATGCTCAACATATCCATTGAAAAACAAAAAATATCAATTGAACTGATTCACTAGCAGGACCCTGATACAGATTTATGATCCACAAGACAGCAGAAAAATCAAAGCTTTGTCCTCCAAACCTGTAATACTTTATGTCTATGTTAGAATGCAATTTCTAAAACTGCCTATTTTCGGTAATCAGAAAACAATGTTTACAGACCAATATCACAGGTATGGTAACAAAGAAAACCTGTAATTCTGCAATGAACTCGTTGCTCAAATGAAATTCATGAGCTGGTGAATAGAAAAAGCTTTTACATAGGTAACTGGCTTGTTCAGAGGCAAATAAAAAGAATCAAACACAGTTTAATTACAACTCTATCGTTTTATGATAACAGGCCAAATATATGGAAGAACTGTTGCTACAGAGAACTTCAATCACAACTCTTGGTCAGTGAGAAACATATCAGCAAATGATTTTCTATCTTATACCGGAGATTTTAAGTTCACTTGTTGAAACAAAAAAAGGGTATTTAAATTTGATAAACAATAACACATATAAGGATGAACAAAGTTTGGTAAAACGTTTATACATGAGATGGCAATCATATCTTCACGTTAAGATCTTTTGTACATTGAATCAGATAGCTTCTCACAATCCATGCAGTGCACAAGAGCAAGGACCCAAATTATATGAAAATTTGAGGTTTTGTACAGCAGGAACAATATCTTTCCATTCTTTCTTTTACATAAAATCCGCAAAATCCTGGGAATTGAAACAGAAAATTAGGATCACTTCAATTAGCAACAATATTGACATTTCTGTATGTAATATATAATTATGAACGGGGAAGTTACATATTGATAGCTCAATAGCTTTCCCTCACTATCGTGATGGAATGTTAATATGGCCCTATCTACATAACCAATTTTATCATAAACTCCAACTAGTTTTCCAATCTTCAAAAATACTCCATTTCTTTGTTCTTTAATCTTCACCCGTACAAAGGTTGATGAAAGTAGTAGGCAGAAAACAAAAGGCAGTGAGTCATTATGATTGACGTGTTTCGGGTAAGGTAACATCATATAAGCCTTGCGCAGAACTGTGTTGACTATTTTTCTCAGACAAATATGATGTTTAACTTATTAGTTATTTAGAAAGACCCTTGAACCTAAAAAAAAAAAAAAATTCTTTCTCACCGTAACTCATGCAGCAGAATGATATAATGGAAAACTCAGGTTTTGAAGGTGGACCATTTGTTAAATTCTACAAGAATACTTTCAATTCATCAAAAACTTTTTCTGGCCTGTAACAAAACCAAATAGTAATTGTGAGAAAACAAGGTTTGTGCCATAAGAATTTGGTACCGTAGTTAATTACCAGTCTTCTTGTGGCATATGACCAGCACCTTCTATCAAGTTGATCTTCACAGCAGTAGGATTTCTTTTCTGAAATTCTTCAGCAATGGATTGCGACAGATATTTGTCTGAAATTCCCCAAGCAAGAAGTATTGGTTTGCTCCATCTGAAGCAAAGAAGCCATTAAATTTCCAAAGGACAATGAACTGAGGAAATAGATAAAACGAGGAATATAAGTTTTGAGAGAGAATTCTAGTTTCACTTGTAGATCATCAATTATAGGAGTACAATATACAAAGGAAATAAAATCAACCAACTAGCAACCTAAGTCCCTAAACATAAGGATATCAAATATTTATTACCATTTTGATTTTGAATATCTTTTTGGGGATTGAATGATTTCTTTTTGGCTCCATCATATAAATTTACTTTCTTTTTCAATGGAATCTATTACAAATAAAAAATACTACTATTTTCTTTTAGAAAAATTTAATCGCTCAACAAGAGTCTCAATTAGTAATATGTCTTTCCAATTCATTTTATATCACAAAAATCAATTTTATTTAGAGTTCAAACAACAGCCTATGCTACAAAGTTTGCCCGCTACTTTATAGACAAATATTCAGTATCCAGATTCATTCTAATTCAAACTCAGAAATTATAAATTTTAAAATTGTAAAGCAAATAAACAAATGAAGATAACATAGAACCCTTTTACCTATCAGACGCAAAACCAGCTGCTATTCGGCTATGAATATCATTGAAATTGGCTTTCCTTGCAGCTTCAAGCAAAGCTGAAATAATATACGGTTTAGCTATCTCGACAACAGTTCGCTAAAGTTTATACTCATAATTTTTGTCCTCAATTAGTGAAGTATATATTCATCATCTCATTTATCTCATCGAGAGGGCTAAATTTTCAATACATGAAAATACGAAAATATAAATGATAGATGAAGATTATAATTTCCAATTGAAAAGTCACTTGGACATTGATATTTTGTTTTTTATTTTATAAGTTCATTTTCATAAATATAGGATATTAGAAAAAAAAAGAAAGGATGCAAACCTTTCAGTCTGAGAACAAGTTATTTAATGATCAACAATACAAACTAACCTGATATACTTTTTAGTTGAAGCTATACTAAAAGAAAGAATAGTTGCAAACCAAATCCAGGTCCACCACTGGACAAATATGGTAAACGATATACATCAGCCTTGTCCAGTTTCAACACGTAACTGCAGAGAAAAAAAAGGACATTCGTATCAAATCAATCCATAATTACATGATTTCTCGTGTGTAATATGAAGAAACTATTTGGATGATCCAGAAGCTATTTTGGAAGAACAAAGTACTATTTTATCATAATCACATATGATACAGCCATTCAACACTTGGAGAATGCAAATATGTTGCTACAACATGGGGGTGTATGGTTAAACCTAATTCTGTTTTCTCCCTTTACTCGAATGGAAAGGGTAAGAAAAATTGGATTCTGATAAATATATGAAATTTGAAGTCCATGAATGAGTAAACAGAGCATCTAACGTTTCTGATTGAAAAAGAATATTGAGTAGAAGATGCTATCACTGATAATAAGAGGCCGGCCCAACCCAGGCTATTTTCCAAAGTTGAGATATGCTTGGATACGTACGGGCTACCTGCTTCAATAAAGCGCTCAGCTTCTATAGCATTCTGACATGTAAATTCACCGTAGAGAGGAATTCTGAAATGTGAACCCGATAAAGAAAGAAATAAATAACTGAAACATAGCATAAACTACCAAAAATAAATAAATAAAATGCAAGCGAGTAAAAAACTACAATTACTAAGGCCTGATGCGCATGACTAGTAAGGTCTATAGCATCTGAATGAAGTGCCTAGATGTGTTGTTTGATCCCACATGGATGCATGACTAGTAAGTGTACAAGTATTCAAAATAAAAATTTTCAGTAGCATTGTTTTGTGGTTTTTAAAACCTATTAGTCACTCTTCACTGTTCATGGAGTTCGTGATTATCTATGGCCTAGGGAACTAGAGTGAACAATATCAAGGTTTTGATAACTTATAAAAGTACACTGATATTTTATATAAGATTATTAAATGGGCTGTAACAAAGACCTAGAGACAAACTCAAGCTCGTATACCACTACCTACATGTTTATACAAAAAGTACATTCAAATAAGAAAAAAGAATATCTCCAACTTCCAATTCATTAGTCGACGAATTAGATGGAACCTTAGCTTTTGAAACAGTCCAGGTGTCTGAGACGAAGTAGTCAGTGGACTATTTAGAATTGCAAGCTTTAAGATCCTGCTGGGGTTTTTTAAAGCCCATGTTAATCCATATGATCCCACAAGGAAACCCTTCAATTAAACATGAAAAATAATTAGGTATATATATACAGATATATATATACAGATTCACCAGTACAAAGAACCAAAAAAAATACCAACTGATATAACTTGACAGTCTTAGATCGTCCACGAGCATAGGTGTAAAGTATTATGATTTGTCTTTACACTTTTAACGCATTTTCAACGATGTTATCATAGGCCGCTTGGTGGTGAATATATTACAGTTCTTGATGCTTTATTTTTATTTAGAAGAAATATTGACGACTATGATATATTTTATTTTCTCTAAGAGACTTCTTATGGCTCCCCACAAGTCCTTTTATTTCTTGTTAAAAAAGAACTTAAAATAATTGGGAATCTTTACTTACATCAAAAGCATGCATAAAACTACATGGACAGCAACAAACCTTTATGTAAACATATTATACTAGAATGCAGATACTTGTTGAGTGTATACGTGGGTATTCACAAGTCAGTATGTATGGCCGATGTATATGCATGTTTATATAATTCTGCATATATAAACATATGTCATGTGTATTTTTATTTAAAAACTCATTTATAAAACTTTCCAAACAAGTGGGCTCAAACCTGAACAACAAGAGAAAAAGGAATATTGATCCCAAGCGTATCAATAAGGTTATCTAAGGCATCATGGAACTCCTTTTCTGTGACAAGGAAACTACGATTAAAGCAGAGAAAAAAGGTAATGACAAGTGATGATGTAAATGAATATACCATAACACCTGTGTAGTTAAAACCATATCCTGGCTGTGGCTTATCACTGAAACCAAATCCTATCCAATCAGGTGCAAAGCAGTGGAAGCCAAGATCTGACATCTACTAAATAAAAAGGAAAGGTGAGAAGAGTATTTTAAAAAGCATGTGAATACACCAGAATGAGTACACCGAACTGTGGTCTAAAAGCGGTAGAATAAATTGATTTATCTCTTCACAGGAGATTTGGAACTCAAAATTCAGATAGTAGCGCATGTCTAAGATGAAGACAACTTTTATAGTCATGGGTGGAAATTTCTGAGAGATTGGGTGTAAATTTAACATATTACTAGTTTTATGAAGCTAGTCACTTCAATGAAAACAACTAAAGCAATGTAAGCTGAAAAAAATAAATTTTCATTCTAGGAAATGTCATAAGAAAGGTAGATGTAGCTTTAAAAAAGGATTTTTGAACTACCTGAGACATTACAACTCGATAACTATATGATTGGGTTGGGGCACCATGAAGGAAGAGTATTGTACCTCGCCGGCCCTTGGCATATCCTACAAAGCCGGAAGTATATTTTCAGCAATCATCAAAAATGGAAAGCTCATATTGTATCAGTAAAAAGTATACCAGTTTCTCTCACAAACCATCTCAACTTCCCTGACTTGACATAAGAACCGTACTCCTTTCCCATGTCTTCTATCCTCTGGAGATACAGTGGCAAGTTAAAGAAAAACATAGGAAAACACTATATATCACAAATATACAGGAAGAACGATGAATTCATTCTAATTCAATATTCTGAATATTATAGCCAAGTATACACACTATTTTACAAAAAAAGTGTTTGAAATACTATGACTTAAACTTCATCTACATAAAAAAAAAAACTCAACAATCCCTTTATTTTATGGATCTAACCACAATTCTAGAAAAGGAAATAACTTTGAGTTTCAGATCCTAATCATGCACGACTAATTGCTAAACTTTCCTTTGTATAAAAATAAACAATCTTAAACAGAGATAAAAAGACAACTTTGAGAATAAGAAAAGAAGGACGATAGAGTCTACGATGTTGTAGCGTGATTTGATTTTTATTTGAAACTAAAGAATCCAAAACAAGAGATAAAGATGAAGGATTCTCGTTACTAGCACTCCCAGGAGGAGATTCAAAGTAGTGAAGTCCATTCCGAGCTTTAGTCGGTACTGTCTTCTTCCTCTTAGCCAGTTCAGAAAAAGACGTCGATTAGATTAAAATATCATAAGTATACATCTTTAGTAATTTGATGGATTGAAATTCCGTTTCTGGAAAGCTTTAGAGCATGTACAACATTGGAAAGTTTGAAGCACGAATTTTAAGAGAACATCCCCTTGTCCTGAAACAGTAGTTTCAGAACAATCCTCAAGTTGGATCTTTTTACTGATCGCACATGTACAATTAAGATAAAAAAAGGAAGAGTTAGCTATGAGGTTTAGTTGCCTCCAAGTCTCTAATCCAAGGTTTTTTTTTTTAGAATTCGCATGGCAACATAAGACTTACCAGCCCAAAGAACATTTACCAATGGGTTTTTCTTGACCTCCCTGAAAGTTATAAAAAAGTAAAATTCTTCTTGATTGATCTTTTCAACCTTCATTTGCCTTTATTTTGTCAAATGTTGCAAATCCAGAGTTGGTGTAGTGAGGTTGTCCCCTAGAACGATACTGTTTGGTTACCCTCAATTTGATTAAAATTTTGAGGTTTATTATGAAGTTTTCAGCAACTCTCCTTGGTATGTCGCTGTGTTCTCTAAGTGTGTATACCTTGAAATATTTTTGTTTTTGAATTTAGGCTGTTAATTCCTCTCTTTCTTTTTTTTTTTTTAAGTTCCCTTCACACATTCAGTTACTGTGAAGTGTGATCATCAGATTTTTCTAGATGAAAAGTTTGGACCTTATCTTATACGAAAGTAAGAATGCCTATGTAATAACTAAAATTCCAACGAGTGATTACGAGCCATTTCCCAAGATCCTTTACAAAAAATTATGGATCCTTCATTCATAGATAGCAATGTAATAGGTTTTATCAGTACAATCACCAGAAAATGACGCCCAAACTGCCTATGGAAAAGTTAGGTTATAAATTTAGCCGGGTCTTACTGCTCTAAGCTTGACAGATTTGGAATCGTACTTAATAAATGGAATAAACAAAAATCACATAAAATTTCAGCAATTAAGCATCCAAGCGCGGGAAATCAGAGGGGAAATTTCATATTGAACTTACATAGAGCATTTGGCCGACGTTGCCATCTTCGGCAGGAGTCTGAGGGAGCTGAATAGCGCTACGACTGGATGGATTATCGGTGACGAATCCAAAGGGATTAAATGCCGAAGAGTCCTCCTCTCTGTCTCCAGCTCCATCTTGGCCTGTAGACTGCGCTCTGATTCCAGATTTTGCAGGAGACGATGTCACCAATGCCGATGATTTCTTTCTTCCAGTAACTACGGCTAAGCGACTGCTAAATTTCGCCGACGAGGTAACGGAGGAGACTGGATAAGAGGAGGAAAGGTTGAGAGGCTGAGAGATCAGAGCCATAGCCATTGGTGAGTGACAGTTTGAGCGGCTGAAACAACGGTTTTAACAGAAACCACACGCGTGAAACCTATTTTCTTGTATTTTAATTTATTTAAATTAATTTCCACGTCATTAATCACATTATTAATTATTATTTTAAATTTATTTATTTATGGATTCTCAGCCGTTGGATCCCGCGTCGGTCGAAGATGAACTCGCAATGGGCGCAAGCCCACCAAAGAGAGAGAACCATCGCACGGTGCTTTCTGTAGAAAGGAAAGTGAAAGTAGAGGAGGGAAATCTCTCAGCCTGCGATCGGATACCTGCCGGAGACGCTGTAGGATATCGGTTCGACGGATCTTTCCGGTTGAATGCATTTCGGAAGGAGTCGTTTAAGCTTCGTAAGTTATGCTTAATCACCGCACTTCGGCAAAAACTGTCGTTTCTTCCTTTTCGTGGATAATTTTGGTATAGATTGATTATTATACATGTGTTTGTTCTTCTTTTCGCTGTTTGATTTTTGGATAGTGGATGTTTTATTGTGATACGTTGAGTCGTTTACTGAACATTTTTCTGGCCGTACATAATTTTACGAAAATGGAGGCTCATGGAGCTGTTGAATGTTATGTGGAGGTTCTGATTCTGATTTCTACTTCATGAAACTATTCCGAGTTCGTGATGTGCAAAATTTTGTTTTCATTTTCTTTTCCTAGTTTTGATAATTGCCTGGAGATATGCATCGCTATAGTTTCTTCTATCCAACTAGAAAAGAAAATTCGCTACTGTAGTCTGTGAGGAACTTTTTTTTTCAACCAATATGATGATAATGAAGATACTGTAAATAAGCTGATGCTTGAGCTTTTACCTTGTCAATTGGAAGTGGAAGAGTGTCGTCAATTTTTCCGCGAATAATTGTTTTCTTTCTTGTCATACTATAATTCTGTTACTCTATTGGTTGTTAGTTACAAATTTATTTCATTTTCTCCTTCTTGAGGAGAAAGCTTGAGAACTTGGTCGAAAAGTTGATTATGTTGTTATTTTTATTGTACTTGGACATACATGCAGGTGCAAAATTTCTGACCCAGGTGCTATATTGATTGGTCAAAATCGTCTATTTGAGTCGTTAAGAGCTTGACATGTGAGTTTCTTTGATGATCGTAGCTCATGACATGGTTAAGATTTAGAATATTCAGAAAATAAAAACTATTACTTCTTGGGAATTGCTTGACAATGGAAGCAAACTCCCTAAGTAGTCAACAAGTACCAGATGGAGAATGCAGTGAGACTAGGAAGGAATTAAATGCTTCAGTGACACAGTTAAACGGGCACAACGGTGTTTCTGAAGGAAAGAAGGAATTTGTTCCTCCTGCTGCTGGAATGGAATTTGAGACATATGATGATGCGTACAATTATTATAATTGTTATGCTAAGGAAGTTGGTTTTGGTGTTAGAGTAAAGAACTCATGGTTTAAGCGGAATAGTAGAGAGAAATATGGTGCCGTACTTTGCTGCAGCAGCCAGGGTTTCAAAAGAATTAAAGATGTCAATCGCTTAAGAAAGGAAACAAGAACTGGATGCCCTGCAATGATAAGGATGAGATTGATGGACTCTATGAGGTGGAGAGTGCTTGAAGTTACACTTGAGCATAATCACTTACTTGGCTCTAAGATCTATAAATCAATTAAAAAGATGAGCAATGGAACCAAAAGGAAGTCACAATCAAGTTCTGAAGTGGAAGGACGCACTATTAAATTGTACCGGGCACTAGTGATTGACACAGGGGGTAATGAGGCATCCACATCTAATGCCAGAGAAGTTGGGACTTTTTCTGATAAATCGAATCAGCTGAATTTCAGAAAAGGTGACGCACACGCCATTTATAACTACTTGTGCCGAATGCAGCTGACTAACCCAAATTTCTTTTATTTGATGGATTTCAACGACGAAGGGCATTTGAGAAATGTATTCTGGGTAGATTCTCGATCCAGGGCTGCGTGTAATTATTTTGGTGATGTTTTGTTTTTCGACAACTCATATTTGACAAACAGATATGAAATCCCTCTTGTGGCATTTGTAGGGATAAATCACCATGGTCAAACTGTGTTACTGGGTTGTGGCCTTTTGGCCGGTGAAACAATAGATTCTTACATTTGGTTATTTAGATCTTGGATGGCATGCATGTCAGTATGCTCTCCCCAAACTATTATAACTGACAGATGCAAGGTTTTGCAAAATGCAATCATGAAGGTGTTTCCTAAAGCTCATCATCGCATTGGTTTATCGCACATCATGAAGAGAGTTCCAGAAAAGTTAGGAGGACTACACAACTATGATGCCATTAGAAAGTCTTTCACAAAAGCAGTTTATGAAACTTTGAAAGTAATTGAATTTGAAGCTGCCTGGGTTTTTATGATCCAGAGATTCGGAGTTGCCGATCATGAGTGGCTTAAATCTTTGTACGAAGATCGAATTCGGTGGGCTCCAGTATATTTAAAAGACTCTTTTTTTGCTGGAATGTTTGCTGCACGTACGGCTGAGATGCTAGGGCCATTTTTTGATAAATATGTCCACAAGCAGACTCCATTAAAAGAATTTCTCGACAAATATGAATTAGCTTTACAAAAGAAGCACAAGGATGAAGCACTTGCAGATTATGAATCAAGAAGTTCAAATCCACCCCTAAGAACAAGATGTTCATTTGAAATACAGCTCTCAAAAGTTTACACTAGAGAAATATTCACCAGATTTCAATACGAAGTGGAAGAGATGTATTCATGTTTTGGCACGACGCAGTTACAAGTTGACGGGCAAATTGTTATATTTTTGGTGAAGGAGCGAGTTATAGGTGAAGGGAACCATAAAGAGATCAGGGATTTTGAGGTTCTTTACAATAGATCTGTCTCCGAGGTTCGTTGTATTTGCAGTTGCTTTAATTTTTACGGGTACTTGTGTCGACACGCATTATGTGTGCTTAATTTCAATGGGGTAGAGGAAATTCCATCCAAGTACATTTTGTCGCGATGGAAAAAGGACTATAAGCGATTGTACATTCCTGATCAAGAATCAAATAACATTGCCGATACCGATCGTTCAAAATGGTTTAATCAATTGTGTATGAGTGCCTTGCAAGTTGTAGAAGAAGGGGCAATATCTCTCTATCACTACAATGTCGCATTGCAAGCACTCGAAGAATCATTGAATAGGGTTCATGACGTAGAAGAAAAACACGAATGAATTGATCGTTGAATTTGTATAAAATCCTTTCTTTTTCTTGCCGTTGTTTTGATTTGCTTTCTTATGTTGTTGGGGTTACATCTACATCTTCTCTGTGCAGGACGTCAAGCAACAGCTCCTGCCGAGCGGTAAGTATCTATGTACTGAAATATTTTGTTGGATCTGCAAAGCAATAAGAATTCAGCTGCTAATCAGTCAAAACAGAAGTTTCTTAGTCTGGTTGGTCATGTTCATTTTTTTAGCATTGATTTAAATTCTAGATTTGATCCAGTCCAATTAGCTTTGAGTGGTTAAATGAAATGGAGAACTTTAAGAAGCAACACTGGTTATGGTCTGTTCCAGGTTGCGGTTGGTTTTTATTTTCGAAAACTTAAAAACTAATGCGAATTCGATATGCGTGTGATTGAGAATTGAGAAGAATAGTTTAGTGTAGTTTCGACTTTTGTGGTTTACCATAGTGACTTGTTTTACAATCTTACTGAACCAGAAGCTTCTCGAGTTTGAACATTTACTTTCCTAATGACGTTGTGATGTTTTGAGCTAGCTATCGTAAGATCCACTCGATGACTTGCGAGTTTATGTAAATATCTTACGTGTTCTATGACTAGAGAAACCATTTGGACATTGTTCCCGGGTTTCGCTGACCTAATGATTTAACAAATGTTTTCTTTATCTGCTCTTTTCTTTGTTTAGAGGCCAATGACAAAATTCGAGGAACTTTGCCGATGACTTGGTTCTTTTTTAGCAAGAAAGAGATGGAAACATTTATCATTCTCGATATATTATTAGATCTAAAGAATAATGTTGTGTTTATACTTTAATTTTGCACTCTAATTTCGTACTATAATATGACATTTACGTATCATTCATTCATTTGATTCATGTAATTTATTATTTTAAATATTTATTTTATACCATCAATGAACAAGTCACACATAATATTTGTACCAATGAGTAATTCACACGTAATAATTATAAAATTTAAAATTAAATGGTGCGATATATAGAACACATTAGAAAGCAACAAAGAGCAAAAAGCTATTGTCGCTCATGCCCGCTAATAAAAACTAGCATTTAGGATTACATGTTTCTCGGATGAAAAATGGGGGAGAAAAGATGACGACTTCTCTCACCGGAACAACCATCATCTCCGAATATCACTTCTCCGGTCTGCCGATCAAGACAGACGAATTGAAGCTGCAGTTCACATTTCCGACCAAGATGAACGTAAATAAATTAAAAATAAAAAATAATTTATAATAATTAAAATAAATTTATAAAAAAAAATAAAACAAAATATAAAAGTTCTTCTTTTTCCATTCACGCGGGAATCTGAACTCATCCGAAGGCGCGCTCTCCTTCCTCCTTCCTTCTTCCTCGGTAAGCTTTCGAAGGTTGCGATCCTGAGTTTCTGTTTGGATTCCAAGAAAAAGAACGTTTGGCTCTGCATCATCATGTGATTGCTAGGTTTTTCGATTCCTTTTCGGTTATTAGTCATTTTCTGTTCTACCACATCTTCGCCTGAAATTTGAGTTTCTATTGATTTTTCAGCTTCTGTTTGATTAACTTTCTTCCACTTATTATATGAAATTCTTTGAGGAGATATCAATTTACTGACCTAAATCCATATATCGGAGTGAAAGTAAGGTTTTGCGGGATGATGGAAGTCATCTCGGAAGAAATGCTACTTTCTGATTTCCTCCATATACTGGAATATCTTGCTGTAACCTAGAATAGTATAAAATTTGTTGTTATGCAATTAGTGGAACTTTATTGTTAAAACTGCATGATAGTGCTTTTGTACCTGTGTTTTCTTTGTGAAGATGATGATGTTTTTTTCTCTCTCTCTCTCTCTATGTTCATCCTCTGGACCTTTTGTCAGATTCCTAATAGTTGATTAAGAGATGAAATTCAAGGCATTTCTCACAGAAAATGGGGTTAATCTATTGGAGAAGA
Organism: Begonia masoniana; assembly: GCA_022432975.1. Classification (NCBI taxonomy): domain Eukaryota; kingdom Viridiplantae; phylum Streptophyta; class Magnoliopsida; order Cucurbitales; family Begoniaceae; genus Begonia; species Begonia masoniana. The sequence continues at coordinate 48,378,931 of CM039510.1, forward strand.
GGTTTCTACCAGCCCTGGACAAGATGGGGAAGACATGTCACCTTTACCTTACCAGAGAACACACTATCTTCCTGCACAACCTTCTCAACGGTGATGGAATTCAATCTATTGCCCAGTTTCGCAAAGAAGCTCTTTTCGATGATTACCGGATAAGCAGCCAGAATGAAGACCGCATTGCCTTTGCCATCGACATTTCCCTGCTCTATCGTGCTATCCGTAGCAGTGTCAGCATTTGTAGTGAATTTGGCAATGGGGCTACTGCAAATCATCTGCAAATCAAATTGGTGAAGAAGCTACCCCCAAATTGTACTCAACCAATGCCTTTCCTGACCTTTGAGACCAAAGGTTATAAATCTGCTGTTATCCAAGACATACCAATCTCAAAACCTCTGTCTAGAGCTCAAGTTGTTGAACTTCAAACTGCTCTAGATATGTCTCAAGATCTTCCTCAGACTCTTGTGCAGGTTCCTGATCTAAATCAGTTGCAGAACTTTGTAGATCGAATGAAGCATGTAGGTGATGTGCTTGATGTCTCCATAAGCAAGTATGGGGATCTACTTGTGCAGATTTCAACCACATTAATCAACCTTGGTGCTGAGTTTAGAAAGTTATCAGTCATTGGAGAGCAAGCTGCTGCTCCGGCCGAAGATAATAATCTGACAGCTCAGACACGATCAACGAGGGCGATTTCGAGGGGTGATGCTCGATCTGTTCAAGTGAGCGTTAAGCACTTTGCAAAAAGCCTACAGTATCACTTGGTCAAGCCAGATTGTGCTTTTTATGGTATTACTTCACAGTGTGCTTGCTTGACAGTGATCTTCCAGTTCTTCATCCCTGGCTCTCGGCAGACGGACAAATCGATTAGTCTCCATTGCAGGCTGCCTGTACTTGACTCCGGAAGTAATTGACTTTCATTGCTCGTCCTCTAGGACATGTATACATTTGAAGGTAGAATGGATTTTACTGTCAAAGTATTCTCATTTATCATCTCCAACATAAATCCTTGCTTCTGTTTATGGATTCATAATTTTTCATTAACTTTCTCCTATAAAGAAATTAATAGGATCTATAAATAAATGAATAACGTTATGGTTACACTAAGAAATTAATAGGATCTATAAATAAATGAATAACGTTATGGTTACACTAAGAAATTAATAGGATCTATAAATAAATGAATAACGTTATGGTTACGCTGTATTTCTATTTTCTATTTTTACTTTCTGACGCGTCAAATATTGATTAATCCAATTAATGATTCATTTTAACTATTTGTAATTTATTACGTTAATTGTATCAATTAATATTTGACGCATCATAAAATAAGAGTTAAAAGGTATGAATTTTGTAAATTTCTCGAGAGGGCTATAGTCACGGTGATCATCTTTGAATAGAAATAAGTTGTCACACTACGCACATATGTTTGAAGAAGATCGGAAAGATTTTGAAAATGTTAACATTTCCATACATTTGAATTACAGTACAGCAATGTATGATTGAAAAATAATAACTGCCCTCGTACCAAAGATTATGAACAATTCCTAAAGTAAAAAAGTTGAATGCCAAAGAGTACGTACGTAATCTGACTAGAATAAAAAAATTCATCTTCTAAGGCCCAAGAACTATCAAAGGACGTCTATCTACTCAACAAAATTGAAATATAAATCTAAACTTCCATTTTAACAATAGCATTATGAATTTCATTTGATGATGGGGTTAAGGATCCATACTGAAACCAGTCTTTTGCGCAATGTAGGGCCTCGAGTGTCACCGGACGCAACGTACTCCGATAGCTATCCATCTTCTTAATGTCTGTGTCAAATACGGATTGGGGTTCCACGGTCGATACCGGTATCGATAGAATATCAGATGCCATCTTAGATAAAACTGGGTATTTCGATTTGTTTTGTCTCCACCAACTTAATATCTCAAATTCTTCTTCTCTGGGGAATAGAGACTCTTCCAAATACTGATCTAATTCCAAATTTGATGTCTGGATGCAAGTAACATCAGAGATATAAATATCAAAATGAGGCCCGTCGCTTGTGGACACAAAGTTTCCATCTCGATGTTCTTCTTGAAGATTCTCCTGATGTTCTTCCTGTGGATTCTCTGACTTGGCAATCACCTCATTATTTTCTATGACACTAATTTCTGGAGGAAGTGCTTGCATAGAATAGTCCAGAAAAATTTCATGAATGCCATCGTCAACAATTTTGATCCATGTTTCAGCATTCTCACCAAATATTTTAGAGAATGTAAACTCGACGAGTTTTGTTTTGAATCTTGGATCCATTACTACTGCAATTGCCAAAACAAGGCAGCAATCTCTCCAATATTTTTCAAAATTCTCTTGCAAAGGCTTGATAAAATTGCACAGAAAAGGATCTCTGCCCATCGCTGCATTTGTCAACTCTATGTGAATTTTTGACATTTCAGGGAAAAATGTATTTGCGGTTGGGTACTCTGAGGCAGTCAGAATGCTGGCTGCGTCAAACAAAATCTTCAAGTATGTGCACAAAATATCTACTTGCTTCCAATCTTCCATTGACGGGGTCATTCTGTAATCAGTATCGGAAGCATCCAAGCAAGTAAAAACTTCCTTTAGCTCACTGGCAGCAAGCAACATATGATACGTCGTGTCCCATCTAGTTAGATCGTCAATTAAAAGATCCTTGGTGCTAGGAACTTGAAGATGGTGCTTCAGCTCCATAAACTTTTCTTCATGTGCATCTGAAGTTTTCACATACTTCACACTTTCACGAATCTTCCACACAATTTCGCTCATTGACCCCAGAGCATCTTGGGCCAGGCGACTAAGAACACGAGCATAACAATGTCCAATAAGAAGCTGACCATGGAGCATAATTGGGTTTTTGGCAGATAGGAAACCTCTGAGATTTCCAGCTATCTTGTCATTCAAAAATGATTGATCAACTACGAGAGTCCATAACCTGTTTTCCAAATGCCAATCAGATAAGCAAATGATGATGGCTTGACTGAAAGCATCACTTGAATCAGAAGAATAAATTGTAACGACGTTGAGGAGTCGACGATGTAAATTCCAATCTTCATCAATAAAATGTCCTGTCAAAAAAACATAGCCAAGAGTGTGATTCGAAGCCCAGAAGTCCATTGTAATATTAACTCGTCCTGGAACTTCACCAAGAAGATTTAAAAGGTTTTGTTTTTCCCTCAAGTACATGGCCACACATTCCTCCTGAATAGTATTGAAGCTCATCATACTAAAATGGGGTTGAAGAGTCTTGACAAAATCAATGAAGCCACGGTGTTCAACAATGTGAAGTGGATAGTCGTGCAAAATTATCATTCTAGCAATGTCATAATTGCAACGCTCCTGATCAAAGGGAGTACTTGCTAATGAAGGAGTAGCTCTGTACCGTTTTCTAGGTGGATTGGAAGCATTAGCCAAAACTTCAATTTTGGGACCGATGTAACCACTAGTTTGACTTTTCTGGCGGCTAACAGGGCATATACCAAGAGCAATGTGACGTTTTAGATGGCTGGTGCCTGCTAGCTTTGATCCAGTAATGTAAGCAAATGATTTTTTGCATTGCTTACAGCAAGCCCTAGTACAACCAGCTGCAACGGTTTCGATTGTGAAGTACTCCCAAACGATAGACTTCTTTCTCCTATGCTTATTAGTCTTTCCTTCTGTAGAAAGTGGTTCAACATTTTCAATAGGAGTTGTAGGAATATCCAACTCCATCGAAGCAGTACAACTGCAATGGAAAAAATGCAGCTATTAATGAAAGGGAATAACAAGAAGCTATTCCTTTTCCCACAAATATTTGTACTACTCAATAAACTGCTAACAATCTATACAACAAAAAAGAAGCTAAGCATTTCGGCCCCATTGGTCATAGGGCCCGTTTGACATTATTTTGCTTTAACATTTACGAGTAGGAGAATTAAAATCTCAAACTTTTAAAAATAAAGTTTTGGAAAAACAGGTTAAAAGGACTTTTACATCAAAAAAATGATATAATGTAAATAATAAAGCATAACAAAAAAGAAACTTCATAGAAGCTCTTCCATGAAAAGCAAGGTAAGATTAACCAAAAGTATATAGTTCACTCAAATGGACCCAAAAGTTATTTCCAAGCCTATAAGCCAAAAAAAGGCTTCTAGAAACGACAACAATGAAGCCATAGTCGTTCACTTACTGTTTTATCTTAACATAACTTACATACAGCTAAGAAAATATCATAAATGACCGATGACCTTAAAAAACACATCTAGAACATTCTATAGTTTTCCCAACTCAGCATTAGAACAATTTAAAAAACACAAGTGACAGGATACGGCATCTTTGTGATATGGATACACTATTATACAAAAAAAAAATCAGTAAAAAACAGGATCATTTTATTAGATGGAATTCCCATTAGACATTTGCGTGCAATTCCCATTTTCCTTTTTTATATTACAGTAACAAGTCAGATAAAAAAAAAGAGCAATTAAAAGCATTAAGTTTCTTTTTAAAGAAGGAAAAAGCAAGTTGCATCGGGCATCACCATAGGAGAACTTGAAATTGATTTCAAGTTCAAGCAGTAACAAAACATAAATTTTGAGCCGCACGAGCCCATTGACATCCAGGTCCAAAAAAAGTTTCAGAGATTTTCAAACCTAAATTACTGTCCTCCTCAACCGGTAATAAAAGTTAATTGTTTATCTATTGACACCGCTAACAATTCCGTAATTCCAAAACAAAGGTATTGAAATTGAGCAATAAAAACCCACGAAAACTATCACCGACCACACGAATGATCTCTCAAACAAGGCTCCGGTAAAAGTAGAAACATGTAGCTCATAAATTTCAACAATTCACAACAAACAACAGAGTTCAGCAATAATATACCACATAAGAAGACCAATATCCTTACGTTAGATTTCGCAGGCGACGACTAAAACCGCGGCAAGAGGCCTCAAACTCTAGGGCTTCGATGGTATAAAAACACGCGTCAAAAATTTTCAAAAATTTGAAAATCTACCAGGAGAGGGATTGGAGAGGAAGGAGAAGAAGTTAGTTGGGCTTGCAGACGAGGGGTTTTAGATCGGTGGAAGATAAACCCTAATGGACCTAACCAGAGGGGAGGGCTAGGGCTACGAACTTTGTAGCACTCTCTTCCCAGGCCTTTTTTTAGGAAGCGAAAATAAAAAATAAAAAAAAATAAAATTCAAATGGACCTGAAACCTAGGGTCCACTATTTATAGATTCAGATTTGTCGATCTCCAATGGACCCCACCTTCGTCTTATTCAATCTCCGCCGTTGATTTCTTCTGATTTTGGATTGAACGGAGATTAATTATAGTAAGTTCTTCAAATGTATTACTCATCAATGCACAACATCACAATCAACTAATGACCTCTTGATCGAGCTCTTATCGATCCTACTAAGGCTGCACTTGTCCACACACGATCAATTATCTTCTCGAGTTTGTATCGATCATGGGTTGAGAATGAAAATTGAATTTTATGAGATCTAATTTCTTGTTGTTCGTATGTAATTCAATGTTAGAAAGATCAACTGATGTAACGTCTTCAGTACTCCAAGTATAATATTGTTCGCTTTTGTGTCAGAGCTTGCATAAATTTATTATTGGAGTTAGTTCAAAACACATTGTACTAAGTAAGAAGGTGAACTATGCTTATAAATCATGTATTTTTCACTTTTCAAAACGAAATGAGATTGTGCAATTCCAGTGGTATAAGTTGAACTCTCACACTTTGGTCATATTGTCTTCACATTGCAGACTGTAACAACTGCTCACTGACTAGTCTTACGTTTGCAATATTTCATCAGTATAATAAGAGATCAATAAAGCACCCACGATAATAAAGCATGTCGAGCTCGTATTCATCATGAGTTGAAAACGATAATCGAATTTTATGAACGCTGATTTGAATTCCTTCATGCTCCTTGTTCCTCTTGCACGTAATTTTAAAATGCTCTTCGAAAGATTATCAATTAAATTTATGATTATATTTACTCCATTATACATGAATCTATTTTTTTTATTAATTTATAAATTTGATTATTCTTAGTATCGACATTATTGTTATTCTTTGCAAAAGAAGCACTTTCTAGCGTGGAAAAGACAATTGTGTCCTAAATTCGATTATCTTTATCCGTAATTAAAAGACAACGAACGGCGGACATTTTCCCGGCTACCAAACGTGAACTGCAGGCTTCGCGGTAACATCAACCCTCGTTCTCGGCTCTCCGATCGTCTCAGGGAGAATCGTTCCGGTTGCTTCCAATCGCTCTTGTTCCGTCAGTTATCGCGTTAGGAGTTGAAGATGAATCTCTTCTCCCGCGACCTCTCCGTGATAGACTTTAATTTTAACTTCTCCGATCAGGTTTTTGAGCCATTTGTTAACCCTCCCGCTTCCTCCTCCAATTCCACTGTTTCCTTTCATGAAGAGGATGATGATAATCTCGTTGGCCGTTTGAATTTGAAAAAGGCACCCAATCTCAGCCCTCCGAAGCACCGTCATGACGGCACCTCACCTCTACCTTTAGGGATGGACTGGAGTCCGCCTCCCCGTAAATGGGTAATCAAATTCTCTTCTGACAAAAAAAAAAACCTCTATTCATTTCTGATATGTTGCTCAACGGAACGTAACTTTATTGATTTGAAGCGTGTTAGTTAATCATTAGTCTTTAATTAGATTTAATCCGCGATTCTATTTTTTGGTCTCATGATTCAGCTGTTGCTTTGTTTGGGGTTTTCGGCTCAATTTTGTATTTGATAGAAATCGGATATATTAAAATGATCAACATTTCCTTCTCATGGTAGATACCTCGTGATACAATACCACGGTGGCAGCTGTGAATTATTAGATCAAATTATTTTGATTGATTGAAGAGATGTCGTGCAGAAAAGTTGATCATTTGAAGAGATAACGTGCAGCTTATACTGTAGAGCTCATGGTCTTCTTTCTTCTTTTGGCATAAAACTTATTACCAGTTAATCAGACTACGTCTAATCACATCAGTAACTTACTTAGGAATTTCGAAACACTTGATGCGTTTATGGAGTTTATTTTTCATTTTTCTATTACAACTCGTACACAAGAACTAATTTTTAGCTGCAATCTTATATTTTTTTCTATAATAATAGGCCTAGTTGTTCAATTTAGGATGGAAGGGACTCAGTGTGGCCTCACGATCCTCACTCTGGATGGAGTTACTGTGTTACTATACCTTCTTGGACCTTTCTTCCCAAATCAAGACGTGCAACTCCTGTGGTGGTAAATATGCTTCTCTATTTCACTTACACCCTGTTAAGTATGTGGTTTTGAGGAACTTAATTTAAGAAAACTTTTTTTTATGAATTTTCACATAAAACTGGATTATTTCATTTAGTTTATTTCTTGGTCAAACCTTTTTAACTGCATTATCATAAACAACCCAAATGATATGATTGTTTATTTATTAATTTGCTAGGAACCGTGCATGTAAAACTAGCTGAATAGTTGAAGAAGTGAAAGTTATTCAACAGGAAGGCAGTTCTTTTGCTCTAGTGATTTGCTAGTGGAATATTTTAGTCTCATCTTCCATACATGTATCCTGTTTTGATGCACTAATAGTACCATAATAGTTTTATTTTCAGCTTACTATTTTCTGATTTTCATTCATGTATTACAGTTTTACAGGGTTCAAGTTGCTGTACAATCGCCAGAAAGTATCACCAGCAGCCATGGGATAGTTCGGAGATTCACTGAGTTTCTAAAGCTATTTTATGATGTAATTGACTTATTTATAGATCTGTAAATGTATTATTCATTTTTTTTTCAAAGTTATGTCTTCATATTTTCTTTTAGATGACTACAGTAGTTGTTAGCTATTGATGTCTCTATTATTGTATACTTTCTGATGGAGTTTTTTTTTTTAATCTTTTGTCATTGATTTATTTTCATTTTATTTGCATTGACATTTTATGATATTTTCTTTTACACTCTGATGCAGCTCAAAAAGGCATTTCCAAAGAAAAATCTACCTATAGCTCCTCCTAAAAGGATTTTGAAAATGAAAAGCCCTGCAGTACTGGAAGATGTATTATATTCCTTCTTTGCCCATTTTGGTCAAGTAGTCTTATTCTTAATACTGCATGGGAATGATTTTCTAATTGATTTAGTTTCTTGCAGCGGAGATCTTCTTTGGAGGATTGGATGGAAAAGCTGTTGTCAGATATTGATATATCAAGAAGTGCTCCAGTAGCAATATTTCTCGAGCTGGAAGCTGCTGTGAGGTCCTGTAAGTGTCTCATCCTTGATGAATCTTCAAATGAAATCAATTTACCTTTTTCTGAATCTGAAATTCAATGCATGGTTCAGTAGAAATAAGAAGATAACTGTTCTAAATCAACGGCAATTATGGGGTTTTCTTTGTCATGTTATATGAATTTTATATGTTGACAACTTTCATCCCTGAAACCGTGTAGATCATCAAACTTCAAATGAAATTTCTTCAAGTGACTTGGTCCCGCCATTGCTACCTCAAACTAGCTCAGAAATTTCTGTTCATGCTGTTAATTCATATGCGGAGTCTGATTACAGCAATGATACTCCTTATGAGGTATCAGAGCTTGGAACACCTAGACATGGAGACAATTATGATGTTGGCTTAGGTATGGAGAAGTCATATGAACAAGATGTAATAATACCGAGCGGCATGACTTTTAAGAACATCATGTCTAGCAAGAATTTTTTTCGAGATAGGCTAGAGAGAATTTCCAGGAACCAAGGGCAGACCATAAATGCTGTGAACAGTAAAGATAGTGATAAAGTCTCCGAGAATCCTTCTGATGCGAAAATTCTTCGCATGGATGGAACAGAGTTTACTAGTTTCACAGAGGATTTTAATCCGAATGCCCATGCTCAGAGGCTAACAGCAGAGGGAATCAACGACATGTTGAATTCAGAGTTGGTAAATTTATTGGGTAATGCATCCTTTGAAAACCATGAAGGCTCTGGAACTGCAAGAAGTATGGATGACTCTATGAACCTCGATTTTCAGTTTCCACCGAATTTACTTTTAGCTTTTGCATCTTATGGGCGAATAAAGTTGAACAGGGTTCTTAATACTTTTCAACAAAGATTAGCTACGGCAAGAACAGACATGGAGGATCTTATTGCACGATTAAATCAAGAAGTTGCTGTAAGACAATTCCTTGCGACTAAGGTTGGCCACACATCTGATGTTATGTTGTTTCTTCTTACTACCCAAAAGAATTGGTCCGCATTGCTAGAACGATCTCCATCATGGCTCTAATCAATTGATTGTTTGCATATCTAATAGTTAATGTGTCTGTGTGGAGCTACTGGATTGTTTTGTTTTGTCTGATTTGCTATACTATCTTGGACTTTAAATTTCATCATGATGTTTCAGATGTAGGAAAAGCTACTGACGAGAAGGCATTATTTCAGCTGTATTAATATTTTTCAAATTTTTTAAACAAGTGTATCGGCAAATCTTTCTTTCTCATAATCTTTTTAATTCAAATTTATTTTTGATGTTTAAGAATTGATCATGTTTGGTTTGAATTGGATTTGGAGTTTGTAACAGGTCAAAGATTTGGAAATGGAACTTGATATCACTAAACAAAGTTGTAAAGAAAGCATGCAGCAAGCTGTCTTGACTGAAAAGGACAAATATCTCCAGATGCAGTGGGATATTGAAGAACTCAAGAGGAAGTGTTTGGATGTGGAAATGAAATTGAATTTTGAAACGGTTTGTTTTCTACGCAACTAAACCTGCTTTCCATCATTCAGTTTCGAAACTATTTGAGGTCGTATTGTCATTCCAGGAAGAAAAGTTGCATGCAGAGTCAACAAAGCTATCAGTTTTGGAGGAGAACGAAATTTTGCAGCAAGAATTAAATGCTACGAGAGAACAACTCAAGCTTTTGCAAAAAGATCACGAAGAGTTTGAGGTAAAATCAAAGGCAGAGGTAAAGCTTCTTGTCAAAGAAATAAAGTCTCTTCGAAGTTCTCAGTCAGAACTGAAGCAAGAGTTCAGTCAGTTAATGAAAGAAAAAATAGAATTGGAGGTGATTTCCCTTGTTTCAATTTTTTCCTCTTATCTCATTGGCTAAATCCATTCAGGTCATATTTAATTTTATGTTTTTTCAGAGGGCTCTACAAAAGGAAAAGCAAAGAATGGAACGAGCAAGCATCGCTAATTTGAAATTGCTGCACGAATGCGGAATGCTTCATAACCGACTTCAAGAATGTAGTGTCAACTTTTTAGTTGAAGAGGAAGATAAACTAATTATGGACACTTCTTCACCCTCAGATGCATTAGACTTATTAGCAACTTCAGACAATCGAATCGGCCTCCTCCTTGCTGAGGTACTTGCAGTTCATTAATTCTTGGATAATACTATATTTACCTTTTAATTTTACACTCTAAGTTTTCTCTCATGATGTGATACTCATCGATTAGTGTAATAATTACGACAATTAATTATCGACGTGTTAAAAGGTAAAAAACTTTAAGTGTAAAGTTAGACGATACTCCAACTAGTGTCTAAGTTCTGTCCTTGAGATTCAGTTCTATGGGTTTTCTTGAGAATAGAAGTGAAAACTGGATAAATTTTCATAGCATTTTCTTGTTTTCCTGACTTCTCGTGGCACATAAACAGGCACAACTCCTAGCCCAGGAAGTAGAAAGTATGGATACAGCAGTAGACGAAACAAACTCACCGAGTTTGAAAGTGAGCGACAAAAGGGCAGTTGATGATGCATTGAGAACGATGCTGATAGATGTCTTTGTGGACAACGCCAACTTAAGAATGCAGGTAAATTCTGTTATCCGTTGCGCTTTAAACACAAGCGAGAAATCCGATGAAGACGGTAGAAGAGGAAATTGCTTCAAGGAAAACTGTTCTTAGCAAGTTCCTAGAAAGATAACAAATATTATGTACATTATGCTACAAAAGATGAGGGTTGTTTAATTCTAGAAATTTTGGGTCTTTTTATCACGAGATCAAGGCATGATTTCTGTTATTAAATTTCACTGTTATTAAATTTACAGTTCTATTTACTGCTCGAAATAGATAAAAATGAAGATCATGGTGTGATATACAGCTTGACATAAGAAAATGTAGCTACTATCCAAACCTTCACGACCATGAAGATCTGTCAGTGGGAAGCCATGCCCTTGATGGGTACAGAAACTGGACCCTTTTGAAATCTCTGTTGCTTTGCAAGCTGGTGAATTTTATCTTGGCTTCCCTCAAACGCCACTAGAAACTCAGCTGCATCAGTTTCGCTCAAAACCTTCTTCAACACCATTTCCAGTGCTTTGAACCTGCGTTTCATGTCATTTGAATCTTTCATTGAAAACTATGGCTATAAGAGGGAAAAGAACTATGAACCTGAGATGCTGTGCTTTTGTGATGACCCTTTCAATTTTTGTAAACTCAGGACCGAATTGCAGCCAAAGCCGAATTGGGCATATTTGTCCGGTTGGCATTAAGGGGAGCAAATGGTAGGTGTAGTATGGAGGTGGCTTGAATTTCAGGCCATCTCCTCATCGACTATGGCTTCTTCAATGCGAAACTCGTGTATAAGCTGGGATAGACATTGAGAGCTGTGACCACTAGTGGACGAGGACGATATCGAGGAACGAAGCAAGCCTTGGACGAAGACGAGAATGGCGGAGGGCCGCCAGTCTCCAAACCAAGCGATGACTGATAATTCATGGGGAGGGGTCCATTTTGGCAGGAGAATTTCCGAAATGTCCTTGAGTCGGGTCGGTACCATGGCTGTCAAGTAATGGACTTGGAACCTATGTAGTTGCTTCTTCGATTAATTCCTCAAATTCCCACCTGATCTTGAGCTGTTTCTCTAGCCTTGCAGCTATGTTCTTTTGCTCTTGCTTCCATAGATTATGCTTCTCCCATGAAAGCTCTTCGCCTGATAGATATAACAACTATTATACGCATATGAAGTTTTTGATCTTGGATTTTTACAAAAACACAAACGAAACAACATAATAGTAGAAAAATTGGAAAACAAGAAGATGTTCGGCAAGATCCAGATTAACAAAACAGAGGCCAAGATTTCTTGTATGATCAAGTTTGAAGAACAGTATTGAAAGAAATGAAAATCTGGGCGATCAAGTAATCTTGCAGAGGAGATAGAATTAGCAAGACATGTAAAGAAGTTACTTCGTTTAGTGATTTCTCGCTTCTGGCGAGTGACGCACTGGAATCTGTCCACTATTTCTTTTCACTGTTATTAAATTTCACTGTTATTAAATTTCACTGTTATTAAATTTCACTGTTATTAAATTTCACTGTTATTAAATTTCACTGTTATTAAATTTCACTGTTATTAAATTTCACTGTTATTAAATTTCACTGTTATTAAATTTCACTGTTATTAAATTTCACTGTTATTAAATTTCACTGTTATTAAATTTCACTGTTATTAAATTTCACTGTTATTAAATTTCACTGTTATTAAATTTCACTGTTATTAAATTTCACTGTTATTAAATTTCACTGTTATTAAATTTCACTGTTATTAAATTTCACTGTTATTAAATTTCACTGTTATTAAATTTCACTGTTATTAAATTTCACTGTTATTAAATTTCACTGTTATTAAATTTCACTGTTATTAAATTTCACTGTTATTAAATTTCACTGTTATTAAATTTCACTGTTATTAAATTTCACTGTTATTAAATTTCACTGTTATTAAATTTCACTGTTATTAAATTTCACTGTTATTAAATTTCACTGTTATTAAATTTCACTGTTATTAAATTTCACTGTTATTAAATTTCACTGTTATTAAATTTCACTGTTATTAAATTTCACTGTTATTAAATTTCACTGTTATTAAATTTCACTGTTATTAAATTTCACTGTTATTAAATTTCACTGTTATTAAATTTCACTGTTATTAAATTTCACTGTTATTAAATTTCACTGTTATTAAATTTCACTGTTATTAAATTTCACTGTTATTAAATTTCACTGTTATTAAATTTCACTGTTATTAAATTTCACTGTTATTAAATTTCACTGTTATTAAATTTCACTGTTATTAAATTTCACTGTTATTAAATTTCACTGTTATTAAATTTCACTGTTATTAAATTTCACTGTTATTAAATTTCACTGTTATTAAATTTCACTGTTATTAAATTTCACTGTTATTAAATTTACAGTTCTATTTACTGCTCGAAATAGATAAAAATGAAGATCATGGTGTGATATCAATTTCACCATAATCTTCCTCCTCTAGGTTTCTCCTAAAGAACCCATGATTTCCTCGCCTAATTTCGCTGCCAATCTCGTCATAAATACTCCTGAGAAAATGAAGAAAACCAAAACAATTTAGAACTTCCCTTCTTTTCTTCGCAACATCATCTGAATCAGTTCAGTTTCATGGAAATAGATAGTTCCTATCGTTATAATTTATCTCCTATTCTTCCCAATTTCACAGTTCTCTAGAGCGATACTTAACGTTAATAGAGATTGAACCCTATTTATTTATTTATTTTTGAAAATGAAAAGAGTAGAGATTGGACAGCTTACAGTGAGGACTGAGACACAGTTTCCTCCATTGATCTTTAGTCGTCTGTTTTGCAGCTTAGCTTTCCACTTCAACAGCTTTCTTGGAGTTTCAGGCGGGAAAGTTCAGCGGAAACGAGAAAGACGATAGTAGTTATAGGCTTGGTCTGATTGGGCTGGAAAAGTGGAGCCAAATAACCCATGATTGTTTTTATGGGCCTCTGGGCCAAGGCCCAAAAGAACTACCAGATCCAATCTGAATTACAATGGGTTAATAACATGGTCTTCAATTTAAAGAGGCCCATTCGGCTCGTTCTCGATTGTTTGATATCACTCCAGTCTTGTTCGATTTGGTTCGGTTCGGTTCGGTTCGATTTTTTTCAATTCAAGTGTTAAAGTAAAACATAAAACCTGTTAACAAACAAAATAAACTTGACTATATTTTTTTCTAACTTTTGCAAATTTTAATTCTAAAATTATAAAGTCTCTCAGTGCTCTAAATACAATATTGTCTGCTTTGAACCAGAGCTCGCAGAATTTGTTATTGGGATTAACCCAAAATGCATTGTACTATGTAGGGATGAAAATTCTATTTATAAACCATCTATTTTTCATTCTCTCTAATAATATGGAATTATATACCCTCAACGGTATAAGTGGGACTTTCACACTAGGCCTTCATTGTCTTCGCATGGTAGATTGACACAATCTTCCCTCTCTTTTGAGGTTCGATATCCTTGTCGGTCACATTTTTGATTGAATAGTGACTTTAATACAATATTGTTCTGAGAGTTTTGGATGACGTTACAAAAATGCTTTACAAGTGGTCACAAAAAGAACTATCAAACTCAGCCCGAATTATGATGGGTTATAACATGGTCTTCAATATAAAGAAGCTCGTTCGTCTCATTCTCGATTACGTTTGATATCACTTTGGTCTGATTTAGTTCGGTTTGGTTCATTTGTTAAAATCAAACAAAAAACCTGTTAACGAATGAAATAAACGTGACTATATATATTTCTTTCTAACTTGTATAAATTCAAATTCTAAAATACTTTATTAGTCGGTCACGAAATTCCATAATTGAATCATTAATAGAACCGTCACATAAAGTCGGTGTTCCATGTTCCTCAAAAGGTTAGCAATATATTATAAGCTAGAGGAAGTCCACGTCCTTGTGAATCTCCATTTCTAACCACTCAAACCTAATTTTAAAAAGGTTCGATTTTTAAATTCAAATCATTTTCAAGTTTAGTTTTTGACATAATCATGGACAACTCTTCAAATAGTATTTAAAAGGGGTTTAGTCAAATTTCTTTCTTTAATTCCCCCAACTCTACAAAGTATATGATAGAGAAATTACTGGGCACTACCCGTACAGGTATTATATTGTATCAAAAGGTATATATTAATATTACATTTACACTTTAATCTCATATCTTCACGTGACGTTTACGTGCATTCACTCGTTGACAAATTACATGAATCACTGATTAAATGATTCATAAGTGTCACGAGTATAAATTGAACATTATTCTTAATATAAAACAACAATTATGCTGATAAATAAGTGGGCGTGCAGGGAGATAAACCGAACACAACCCTTATCAGAATCATCGGAGAATCTTTTAAAACAATATCGTGAAATAGATTACTTTTTAAAACAAGCGTAAACTTATGTAAAAAAATATAAAAAGTAGAAGAAAGAAGATAGGAAATGAGAGAAGGTTCTTGAATTTCAACGTTGAAAAACAAGCCCTAGAAAGTAAGCAAATGGAGGTGAGGGGGTGGTGGGAGCCTGTCTGACTTCTCTGTCATTTACTTTCAAAATAACGCTCACCACAAAACACTACACCTAAATTATTGAATCTTCTTCTTCATTTCCACCCTTTCTTTGTTTTTGTGTGTTTGAGCTTTCTACACGTGTCTCTCTCTCTCTCTAAGAAATATCTTGATGGGTAATCTTTGTTTAGAAGGTTTGTTTAGGATTAGGTAATCTCTAGGCAAAATAAATATACATATTTAGATATCTAAGTCTAGTAATATGCTTCCCTTTGAAGTAAAATATAATTCAAATTCTACCGTTTCAGGTCATTTACAACACTTGAATCTTAAATTATTACTTCTGATAAATCTAAATCTAATTTTTCAGATATTATCGATTTGAACTTTGATGTCAATTTATTCGTTATAATCAAGTGTTTTAATCCCGAACTCTAACTCTTTCGATGATTTATAATTCGATTTCAAACTTTGTTTATCTATTTTCTGATTATTAGTCATATTTTGACCTAAAATGCACTATTTTAATAGTAAACTAAAGTATTAACTAATAATTATTGATAGCATCACTTTTTCTAGAGGCATTGAGGTGTGGTTTAGAACATAAAATATCTTAATAAAATATAATTTGATATAATTAATGGCAAACAGAGCAAGCTTACTTTTTCATGGAGATTAGATTCCTCTTTGCATTATTTCCAACATCATATGTACTTAAGAACATCGTATTTACGTATTCTTCTACGTAAATTATTGTTTATACGATAACTTGCACGTATAATACGAGAAAATGAAATTTAAAGTTTAACGCTTATAAATACTTCTAGATCAAACTTTAAACTATTCTTTTTAGATAAATTGAATTTTTATTTTTTAGTTATCAATAATTTAGACTATGTCGTTGATTTATCTGTTAAACATAACACGTATATACGCGTTAAATTTAAAAGATAAATTTACGATATAGATTTGAAGTTTAGATATTATCGAAATAAAGTTAATAGGAAGAAAGTAAGAACGAGTTGACGAGCAGTAAAGAACCAGTCAAATCAGTAATGGCGGACTCGTATAATATCCGAGTTTGATGTATACGAGTTAGTATTGCTGTCGTTATTCGTATAAGAAGCCGTAGGTTTTGGCAGGGGAGTTGTTCATATGAGCTAGAGAGAGAAAATGGCTGCTTTTTCAGTCTGTTTATACGTTAGTACACACGAGTTCTTTGATGTCTCAGTCACCTCTCCTCGTTTATATCAGACGTTAATGTTCCCTTTCTCACCATTCCTTCTCCCTCTGCAAATTTCTTCTTATTAACGTTTGCATTCTCTCTCTGTTTTGATTTTTCGGAAGTGAAAAGGATTTGAAATTGTGAGGATGAAGGAAGGGTTGGTTGTTGAAGCTGGGTTTGTTTACAGCGAGGAGACCCATCTCACTATCAAGAAAACCTCTCTGTTTTTCGCCGGCGATGGCTTCACCGTCTATGACTGCAAAGGGGAGGTCATTTTCCGAGTCGACTCGTACGGCCGAGATTATCACGACAGAGACGAACTTGTTCTCATGGATGCTCACGGTCGGTGCCTTCTCACCGTACGGAGAAAGGTAATGCCTTTATATACCTGCGAAGAAATTTGCTAAGAAATTACTGAAACTTGCCGGAAAGGGATGATTTTTTTTTTTTTTTTCAGATTTGGATTGCCGGATTCATTTATTACTTTTAATTTTTCTGGTTTGGAAGAAATTACCCAGTTTAGTTCTTCGAGTGATGATCATAATTAAACTCTGTAAGCCTGAGATTCAGAAACGTTATTCTGTCAAAATAAAGAGCTAAGTGGGATTCGATTTCTTTCCGCCGGCGATTATTTTCCGATTTGGATTAATGGGCTCTGTTTTTTTAGCCGTTTCACTGTAATTATCGCGTTGATTCTCAAATCTGAAACTCCCATTTTCAGCTTTGAGTTACGATCATAATAAACTCCGTTTCCATTTTCAGAGGCCGAGTCTGCATCAACGGTGGGAAGGGTACATGGGGGAGAGAACGGAGGGCCAGAAACCTCTGTTCAGCGTGAGAAGATCGGCGATAATCGGACGGTCGACGATGGTGGTTGAAGTCTACAGCAGCGGCGAAAAAGACGAGTTTTACCAGATCGAGGGTTGCTTTGGTCAACGAAGCTGCAAAATCATCAATTCAGCGAAGCAAGCAGTGGCTGAGATTCGCCGCAAAGTAGATGCTTCCACAAATGTGATGCTTGGTAAAGACGTTTTCTCTCTCTTCCTTAAACCAGGTTTTGATGGCGCCTTTGCCATGGGTTTGATTTTGGTTCTTGATCAGATTAACAACGGCCATGATTTGGCCGACGATGTTGTAGCTGATGTAGATAGTTAACTGGTTTTTGGCAATTGGTTGTTCATTTTGAGATTCTGGGTAAACTTTAGCTTTTTATGTCATGTTCTAATTCCAAATTTAGAGATCTTTCTAAGAATCCTAATAATCGGTGCCATCTTTAAAGTCAAATGATATTCGACCAATAATAATGGCAGCCGACCAAGATTGAAGCTCTGGCCTGCAGTAGCAGAGATGGTTGTCTAGTTTCTGGCCGGCGAGGCAGTGTCTTCCGACGGTGCTGTTGTGGAAATGATCGCCGGTTGAAGTCAAGCAATTGATCGGATCATGCTCGTTTGTTTCAAAGCTAAACTCTGCAAAACCCGCCAATGTTAATGGAGATTTTGAAGAAAATGGTGATGATAATGTATGAAAATTAGCGTAAACAAGTAAGAAATCGCATCAAAATATATAAGGTTTCAATTGTTAGAAACTGAAGTTGGCAACAGAGACATCGCCGATCGATCGCCCAGAAATGAGCAATCGATCGACTCTGCTTTTGTCGCCTTGAAGACTCGCCGATCGATCGCAGAAAGATTGCGATTGATCGCCATTGCGCTTCTTGACTGTTTGGTTGACAGAGGCTTCGCCGATAGATCACCTCTCTTGAGCGAAAAGTGAAAATTATCAGATCTGATAGAAGTGGTGAATATTATGGAAGTTATGATGAAAATGGACAACATCCAGGTCCATTTGCTAAATTCCTAGAAAGTTGTGGTATTTGTGCGCAATATACAATGCCAGGCACACCAGAACATAATGGTGTTGCAGAAAGGCATAATCGTACGTTAATAGATATGGTTAGGAGTATGTTAAATAATTCATTTTCACCCTTGTCATTGTGGATGCATGCTTTAAAAACTGCTGTATATTTATTAAACAGGGTTCCTAGTAAGGCAGTCTCAAATACTCCATTTGAACTGTGGACAGGAAAGAAACCTAGTTTAAGGCACCTGCATGTTTGGGGTTGCCCAGCAGAAGTAAGAATTTATAATCCATATAAAAGAAAACTGGATTCAAGAACAACCAGTGGTTTCTTCATTGGTTATCCAGAAAAATCAAAAGGGTATAGATTTTACTGTCCTAACCACAGTACGAGAATTGTTGAAACTGGAAATGCTAGGTTCATTGAAAATGGTGAAATCAGTGGGAGTTTGGAACCACGTAAAGTGGAAATTCAAGAAGTTAGGGTGCAAGTTTCAATACCCATAACTTCTACTTAAGTTGTTGTTCCAACAGTTGTTGATCGTATCCATAACTTACACGAAGAACAAATTAATGATCAAACTCCATATAATAAGGTTGTCACAAATGAACCTATAAGAGATGAACCACTAAAAATATCATTAAGACGATCTATAAGAGAAAGAAGATCTGCTATTTCGAATGATTATGTGGTTTATCTTCAAGAGTCCGAATGTGATTTAGGACTTGATGATGATCCAGTTTCGTTTTCACAAGCCATGTAAAGTGAAAATTCTGATAAATGGTTAAATGCCATGAAAGATGAGATAAAATCAATGGAACAGAATAAAGTTTGGGAACTAGTCGAATTGCCTGAAGGTTGTAAAAGAGTTGGGTGTAAATGGGTCTTTAAGACTAAACGTGACTCTAATGGCAATATCGAACGAAATAAAGCCAGATTTGTTGCTAAAGGTTTTACTCAGAAAGATGACATTGATTACAAAGAAACTTTTTCTCCCGTTTCGAAAAAAGATTCTTTCAGAATTATTATGGCAATAGTAGCTCATTATGATTTAGAGTTCCATCAAATGGATGTGAAAACTGCATTTTTGAATGAGAAGTTAGATGAGGAAGTTTATATGGACCAACTTGAAGGTTTTGTCGTTAAATGACAAGAACACATGGTGTGTAAACTAAAGAAGTCAATATACGAACTTAAACAAGCTTCTTGACAATGGTATCTTAAGTTTAACGATACCATCACCTCCTTTGGATTTAAGCAAAACATCGTTGATCGGTGTATATATCTAAAGGTCAGTGGAAGTAAATTTATATTTATGATTCTGTATGTTGATGATATCTTGCTGGCCACTAATAATCTTGGCTTAATGTACGAAACCAAGAAATATCTCAATATGAACTTTAAAATGAAAAATATGGGAGATGCATCTTTTGTGATTGTAATTGAAATATTCCAGAATAGATCACAATGATTGTTGGGATTGTCTCAGAAAGCCTATATTAATAAAGTTCTAGAGAGATTTAGAATGGAAAAATGTTCGGCAAGTGTTGTTCCAATTCAGAAAGGAGATAAATTTAATCTCAATCAATGTCCAAAGAATGAATTGAAACACACACAAATGAAAGATATTCCTTATGCTTCTATTGTGGGAAGTTTGATGTATGCATAGACTTGTACCAGACCTGACATTAGTTTTGTTGTCGAAATGCTGGGACGGTATCAAAGTAATCCAGGCATAGAGTATTGGAAAACTGCAAAGAAAGTATTGAGGTATTTACAAGGAACGAAAGAAAGCATGCTCACTTATAGATGATCTGATTATTTGAAGTGATTGGATATTCAGATTCTGATAATGCTGGATGTGTGGATACCAGAAAATCCACATTTGGCTATTTGTTCCTTTTAGCCGATGGTGCAATCTCATGGAAGAGCGCAAAGCAGTCTGTCACTGCTACGTCCACTATGGAAGCGTTCGTGGTATGCTTTGAGGCCACTATTCAGGATTTATGGCTGCGGAACTTTATTTCAGGATTTGGAATTGTTGACAGTATCGCCAAGCCGCTGAAAATTTATTGTGATAACTCTGTAGCAATCTTCTTTTCTAAAAATGACAAGTATTCCAAAGGTGCGAAGCATATAGAGTTGAAATACTTGACAGTTAAAGAAGAAGTTCAGAAACAGAGGGTGTCAATAGAACACATAAGCACCAACCTTATGATTGCGGATCCGTCGACTAAAGGATTGCCACCGAAGACATTTACGGAACATGTCGAACGAATGGGCATTTCTGGAAGTTAACTTTATGTTTATGTTTGTGTTCTTTATGTAATTGACACTCTTGAGCTCCTTATTGATAGTTTCTGATATACACTTATGAATCCTGTTTAATTATGTTGAATGCATTTATAATGACATTATGAACTGATGAAGTTATAAACAGGTTTTTGTCTTTAAGAAAGACACTAATGTGGACCATTATGTTATTCCTGCTTATAGATCATATTGAGTATATAATTGATAATGTGATACATGAAAGGGACTGTGTCGTTATAATTGACATACGACCGCTATGATCCATATTAGTTGTATACTCAATAGTGATATAATGTTTAATCAATATAATGATGGATTTGATAATGTCATACGGGCCCAATGGGAAAATGTTAGGAACTGAAGTTAGCAATAGAGACATCGTCGATCGATCGCCCAGAAATGAGCGATCGATCGACTCTGTTTTGTCGCCTTGAAGACTCGCCGATCGATCGCAGAAAGATTGCGATTGATTGCCATTGCGCTTCTTGACTGTTTGGTTGACAGAGGCATCGCTGATCGATCGCCTCTCTTGAGCGATCAATCGGCTGTGCTCTGCTTCGCGAAGAAACCTTCCCTGAAGAATCCAAATTCTGGAAAATCAAACGTCAAGAATTAAGACCCACGTGATGTGGCCCTATGAAAACAAATCCTATTGGTTAAAATTTTATGTTAATTGCTTAATTTGATGAAAATCAAACTTAATGAAGAATAAATAGAGGAATGGTCCTCTCTCTGCCCAACTGAAGCACACGAAGTTTTCTCCATTAAAAACTTCACTGAAGACAAAAAGGGGTCAAGGGAGAGAAAATCATCCTTGTATTTGCCTCAATGGATCAAAGTAAGTTTTCTTTCCCTGCTAAGAAAAAATCTTGAAAATCAATATGTTATGTTCCCGTTGTATGTTATTTTTCCTTAATGAAAAAGAAAAACTATCATGAAAAATAACGTTCATGTAAGAAAATTGATTGATGTTTGCGAAAAATCTATTGTTCAAGATCCTATTATTTCTCTGAAATGAATAGAGAAAATTAAGCTTACATTAATCGCATCAAATCATGGAAGCTCTGTAAGCCGCCTTCGTCTTCTTCATCGTAGCGAGAGAGAGAGAGAGAGAGAGAGAATTTATATAGTAAGGTTATAGTGTATAGTAAAACTCGAAATCTCATAAAGTAGAAAACACTCCGACGAACGTATGCTGGGAAAATTGAATCTAGAACAAATGATCAGTCGGGGATCATTTCGTGTAATGCAAATAACATAATCGCGGCCATCTGTAATCTAAAGAAGCCACCCAACAACTGTAATGGTGAACAAGGCGAGCAAGCGGCTAGCTCCCACACCAGCCGAAGAAGATCGAGGCGGAGAAGGCGTAATATTAGTACCGGCAGTGGAGCCTTCCGGAGTCGGGGCGCAAGCTTCTTCTTCGGGCGAAGGAGTGGTCGGAGTAGTTCGTGGAGTAGAAGAACGTGGCGCGGGAGCGCCAGCAGTAGTAAAGACAGTAATGGCCAATTTCTGGCCGGCCAGGCAGTGTCTTCCGATGGTGCAGATGTAGAAATGGTCTCCGGCCTTAGTCAAGCTAATGTTTGCCGGGCCTGTAGTGATGAGGCTGCCGATCGGATTATTCGAACTGCACGCATCGTATGATTCTTTCGGCACTTCAAGAACGTCGTGCTCGTTTGTTTCAAAGTTAAAAGCTGCAAAAACACAGTTTGTATATCTTCAGAAAAAGAAGGGAAGAAAATGGCGAATCAAATGAAGAAGAAGAGAGAAGAAATTTTTACTTAAAATATCACCGACGGCGAAGTTGTTTTTAGCAGCCCAGTCGCCGTATAAATTTGAACGAACAATCCAACCCAGAGAATCTCCGACAATATGAACTGTTTGAGCAGAACTACACTGCAAAACGACCGCTAGAACAAATCCAAAAACAGCCACTCTGCGGCTAGTTTTCTCCATCTCTCCTACTTTCTCTCACAAACTCTCTCTCTCTCGATCTTTCTAACAATGTGTTCACTGGGGATGTGATGATTTTCGGGAAAAAGATCGATGTTCATTTATAATAGGCGATGTGGTAATGAAAGAGAAGAGTCTTCCGTGGTTGACGGAGCTCCAGTTGGGACACGGTAAGCTCGGAAGCCGGTCAAGTTCTTGCATATAGGACTTGACCGTAAAGTCAAAAAACCGGTGGAAAGCTTGAATCTTTGACTAATTCGACGGTTGCCCTTCTCTGCCCTTTAGTCTGGAGACTTAAAAACATAGAAGAAAAATGCAAACGCCGAAGTTCTGCCGTTTTTCAGACCCATTTTGCCTTGATTGATTTCAAATTTACTTTTAAAATTTCGTGTGAACCAAATCCTGTGGAAAAATCTGAGCCCATTCATTACTCTAATTTTACCAAGAAATTTGATTTGACTGAGTTCTTCATAAACAGAGAGAATCAAGTCATCCCTGGCCTGGAAATCTGCAGTTTTCCCGGCAGTACAGTCGATGAGGTTTGAGTTACTTTGATAGAACTTCTTTTGCAATAGATTTTGCATCTCATCTTGTTATTAGATTCCTTGCCACACAAATTCTATTTGAGTCAGATCAGTTCGGCCCACGTTCAGAGTCTCAGTATGATTAGGATTCCAGTTTATGTATAAATATATGTTTGAGTCGCAAAACTCATTGTACAAATTTTGATTAGTGATTTTTTCTCGTCTAGGGTTTCTACGTAAATCTTAGTGTCTATTGTATTGTTGTTTTCTTTTTCGGTTTTTCAACACTTAAAAATCCTAGGAAAAAAAAAAAGAAGTCTTTTTTTGATTTAAATGCATATCCCATAAAACAGCAGATACATTTCATTCCACAAAGGGAAATTATTGACAAGGGAGGAAAAAGAATCATATATACATTGAAATTTCCAGATCGATCCGCTTTGATCGACCGGGTTTGGCCTCGAAACGGAGGAGAATAAGAAAAAACGAAAACCCGAAACTTTTTGGCAGATCATGAGGCTAGAGAATTAGCAGCAGAGCAGCAGCACAAGTGGTAAGAATCAATGAATATGAGGATCCAAACCAGCCCTTTGATCTGAAATCCTGCAAAAAAAAATATACAAATACAGAAGAACAAAGTTGATTTGGCAAGTCTACTTTGAGTTGAAGAGATAGAACAGAATATTCCATACTTTGCCAGAAAGAAGAGATGAAGCAGAAGATTTGAGTCCCCTGAATCCAATATCATATGCAGTGCTTCCATCAGCTTTAAACAATCCAAAGTTTCTTTCTGAAGTCGGCCCTGGTTTCATGTATTCATTAAACAAAGCAAATATATAAGCTTTCGTTTCGATCTTTGGCCGATAAGGAGTTCCCTTCTTCTTTGCGAGTTTTTTACGCAAATTTCGATTATAAGTTCTTGCATTTTCCACCGAGGCTCCGGCTTCGTTCTCGTCGCCTTTGGACGCCCAGCCAGTTTCCGAAACTATGACCTTCATCTTATCGTATCCGACCTTCTCGAGAGCTGCATATGCAGCGTCAACCTGAGCATCAAACATGTTGTCGTAATGCAGCTTCGTCTTGGGGTCGTAAATTCCCGGATTGGACTTGAAAAGAGCGTAGTTGATGTTGATATGTTCCGGGTCGCTTTTATAGGCCAAAAATGGATATGCATTGATGAAAAATGGGGAGTCAATATGGGAGGAGAATTGGAGAAGAGGCCCCATGAATGGCAGAATGTCATCTCTGAAAGTGCATGAAGATGGTGGGTAGGAATTGGCAAAGACAGCCACCGAATGGGGGCTCGAAACCTGTACGATGTCGGTGAGATTGAGCCGTGAAAGCGCATTGTAAACGTTTTTAGCTGCAGGCAGAAGTGCCTCCCATAGTTCAACATCCGAGCCTCCGAGAATCTCGTTCCCTACGGCAATTCCTCGGATGGAAGTTTTCGGAAGGAATTGTTCCACGTTTTCTTTGATCCAAGTCATGGCTCGATCTTCGGCCACACTTATATCTTTGAGAAACTCATTCCCTAATCCAACAACAATTTCAATTCCGGATCCATTGAATGCTGTTAGGACACTATGATCGGCATCATAAATCCTTATGTTTTTAATCTTGTTAGCTTTGAGGAGAGTCACCACGCTGCTCGGAGGAGGTAGATTGTCGGCAATTCTCCCGTAGTTTATCCCGTACGTTCCGGTGAAGCCGTCCACTCGTGAAACTGCTGGTCATAAGACATAAAGCTTCAGAAAATGTAATTTCAACTTCAGACAAACATGCATAACATAGAAATTGGCTAAGCAGGGAAGCTTGGGAATGATCATTTTAATGGAGGAGATCTGCAGAAATGCATACCTCCATGAAATGAGACTGAGAAAACAGCAAGAACCCAGAAAGCGGAAGAGAGGCAGCCCATCGGTTCGGAGAGGAAATGAAAGAATGAAGAGGATAACATAGATATACGTTTGGAGAAAAGCTCTTTTAATTGCAGAAGCATCAAACAGAATTCTTCTTCTGACACGATGCTTTTCCTGCAGGCAAGCCATGGGATGTGAAGATTCTTGGCCTCGCTCCAATGGTGATGCTTGAAAACAATGGAGGTGAAGAAGATTCTTGACCTTCAAATAAAAACAATTGAAGGGATGTTTTGGACTTGGAATAGATTCTTCCTTTTAACTCTCTTTCTCAAAATATTCCCTTTTGCATCCACTCTTTCATCTCATTTGAGTACCTCTCGTCGTTCCCCACCTCGCACTTAACCCGATCTTCTTTTCGGTCAGAACCCTCGACTGAAAAGCGATAACATGATGGATCTCATACCCCACTAACAACAAGGTCCGATCCCCAATAATTTCACCATGGAGATATTCAAACCATGCATTTTCTTTCGAGAATTCTGACCGGTGGAGGGTTCTTACCGGCGAGAGTACCGATTGAAGTGCCACCGAGCAAAGTGGCATGTGAGTTTAGAACCTTCTCATAAGCTAAGACAGAATCTTAACCAAACTCAGATTAAAAGCTCTAATCTATAAATACTTGAGCAATCTTTTATTTCCATCCATTTAAGTACAGTGCAAAAGGTGATAAAAATGTCAGTGGTTTATTTCTCACACTAGCAGAAAAGGTCACCAGCATAATGCACAAAAGATCATCACTACAGTCATTAAGCAAAAAACAGTCGGATGGTTTGCCCACATTTTACCCTTTTTCCTAAAGAACAGATCAGAACATACATAATCTAGAACCTGCCAGCAGCACAGTTGCTTCTACTAACAAGTAATAAAATCTAGCAGAGTTACAGCTATCCTAGGATATTCAGAATCATAAACAGAGGAATGGAAGCCATTAGAGACTGGTTAACTGGAACATTAGCTCTCTCCAACTTGGTTAACCAGGCCTTTTTGATTCGCCTCTTCTTCAACCTCGTCTTCGTGTTTATTATCGTGCTTTCCCTCGATCTGTTCCCCCGATGCAGGCGATGTTTGACTAGGATTCGCTTTCTCTGCCACCCCGTTTTCTTGTGGGATTATAAAATTTGATTCATCGCGTTCATTCTCCAACGGACCCTTCGGTTCTGGAACCTCAGAAACTTCACATTCTTCTGCTTGTTTGTCCTCTGCTTGACCTTTCTTGGTTTCCTTAATATCAGTTGAGTCCTCTTGATTACTAGCAACAGCATCTTCGGTTGCAGTTTCTATCTTCTCCGTTTCATCACATTCTTCATTCTCTTTGCTGCCTTTCTCTTTCTCCGTGTCAGCATTTTCCTCGTCAACAATCTCCGCGTCTCTCTTTTCATCTTCAGTCGTAGTTCTTGTCTTCTCCGTTTGGCCAGTCTCTTCATCTGCTTTACCACCATTTTCAGTTTTCTCAGATTCTGAAACACCTTTCTCAACATTTTCCTTATCAATCATTTCTACATCTCTCTTTTCACCATCCTTAGCCCCCTCAGTATCTTCAGAAGCATCTACTTCCTTGTTGTCCTTCCTTGAACCAGAAGATTTTCGGCTTCGTTTCTTCGGAGGCTCCTCTTGGGGTGGAGTTGCCTTGGCCTTTTCGCTTATTCTTGCTGACCTCCTCGGCGTCTCACCCGTACCCCAGTCAAACTCTGATATTACAGGATTTCCCGGATGTGCTTTCAA
This sequence comes from Begonia masoniana, assembly GCA_022432975.1. Taxonomy (NCBI): domain Eukaryota; kingdom Viridiplantae; phylum Streptophyta; class Magnoliopsida; order Cucurbitales; family Begoniaceae; genus Begonia; species Begonia masoniana. Next base: position 48,405,788 of record CM039510.1, read on the forward strand.
GTACTGCTCCAGCTGCCTTCTGGTACTAATCTCCTCCCCTGATGGAGCTATAAATATCACCTCATTCTTTGTCGGCGTACCCGCCTTCTTCGGCAAGAACTGCATAATATATCGAAAAAAATGATATTTCGAGCAAGTGGAAGATTTACACAATAATATCATGAAAAAACAAACAGTTTTGTTCTACATAAATCACTTGACTTTAAGTTGATCGATCCACCATTTTTATTTCGATCTTCTTCCCACAATATAAAGCCTTGCAGAGACGTCAAAATAAACCACCACTACCCGTCATTTATCTTACGAAGCAATCCAGAGGCTTCATTTTCGTCTTAGGGTCGTTTTTGAGCTTCGATTCTTCGGTTATTTCCTCAATTGGAAAAATAATTTCATCCCTGTACATAAACATCAACCATCTCGAACCCCAAATCGATTCTTTGACATCTCACAGCGTGTTAACTAACCGCCCAAACACAACGACCTCTACTCTCGCGAATCTAGATCCGTTTCTTCAAAAGATACGATTTTTCCCCTAATAAGATTGGCTTCTTTTTGCCTAAAGCGTCACTCAACAGGTAGTATATTTGACTGTTCCAACTTTTCAGATACATTTCCACTCAAATTTAAATCCCTAAAGGCTAACCTAATTTGGGAAGAAATTCATAAACAGAGAGACAAGAAGGATAGATTAATGTGCTAAATTTTTATGATAAAAGCTTTAATCTTTAACTCGAGCTAAACTTGCAAGGAAATTGAGCTAGAAAAGTTTCATCATAGCACAAAAATCCTGCAAGGAGCCAAACCCTAGAATTCAGGCAGACCTAATCTTACAAACAACAGTTGGACGAAAACAAACAAAAATTTTCAACGAATAACAAGAATTAGAGCCAAGGGAATAAAACACAGAGAGCAAATCACTGAAGAACAAAAGAAAAACTAACAAAAACAGACGAAGATTCTAGCTTTAATGGGGGGGAGAGATAGAGAGAGAGAGAACCAGTTTCTTCCAAGCAGGTGGAGCTGGTAGCTCCACCGAAATGACATCATCTTTTTCGCAGGCGAATTGAGACGGAACTCCGTTATTCTCCTCCTCCGCCACTGTGCTCTCCATCTTCCACCAAAATTCCCTCTCTCTCTCTCTCTCTCTAAAATGATATTCTCTCTCTCCTAAACTCCCTCTCCTGGTTTTATACGTGGGTGGCTAAAAGAGAAGTCGCGAACCGTTGAGACTCTTCAACATGCTTTGTTGGTGGTTAATTCTCACTCCTCTCTCTCTCTCTCTCTCTCTCACTATCTTTTCTCTAAATTACCAGAAGTAACCATTAAAGCGACCTCCAAATGCACACCTAAAACGCAAATTAAAATGGCCCAAAAGCTGATTTTCATCGTTGAATTCACGCTCTTCAAGATTTCAAATTCAAGCACTTTCCTTGTACATGGCAAAGAACGACACTTTTTGAATGCCCCTTTTTGTCGTTTTTCCGAAACTCGAGCAACGCACACGCGCCTTATTCGCCGACGAGATGGAAAAGTTCAAGAATTTCGAGACACTGTTGTGCGTTCGAACTGCCACGCCCTACGTGGGAGCGTGGTCGTGCAGGGTCAAGACCGGCCCGTTTGGCAAGCGTACGTGAGTAGGTTTTGGATAACGTTGCCAATAAACTGGAATTGAACTGTCATTTAACGTCCGACAATGAGTTTTCGCCACGTGGAAACAACCCTTTATCTCATTTACTTCGTCAAGATCTCTCCTTTTTTATCCATTTTAATTTTCAAATCCATAAATAAATAAAAAAAAATCCTCATTTGTTCTTCCCCTCTCCTGTCTCTGCACTTCCCAGACGCAAAATACCTTCATTTTCTATTTAAAGATTTGATTTTTAGGGTTTCAGAAGAAAGTCTGGAAAAACCTGCAACAATTTCAGCAATCTGTAATTTGTAATCAGATCATTATAATTAAGTGTATGAATCTGATCAGAAGAACATAATGATCCCCATTTTCAGCAATTACATGTAAAATTGCTTAGGAAAGTTATCTTCTGAACCGCGAGCCCTTGTCTGATCTATTTTTCCCATCCCATGCAGAAGTCCAGAAGAAAAGAGACATCCAGAAGAGAACAGCAACAAATATCTGTACTCTGTTTTGTAGTTCAGAAAACAATGCTCCAACACCTGCCCAAAAAAGGAACCATACGAATAGAAGCCATCAATATCCGATCTTTACTTCAATTTTCTTAGAGTAACAGAGACAAACGAGCATTTTGTTGGGAAATAGTGAATGAATTTATCTTACTTTAAAAGATTTAGTGATTTCTGACTACTTCGAGGGAAGATACTAACTGTAAGAAAAATGAAATTTTCGCGATGAATGCAAACATTTCCAACAAAATTCGAGAAATACAAACTTTTGTTGCAATGGAATTAATCAGATGATTATGTTGATACTGTTGTCCCACATCAACAGAACTAAAGCAAACGGTCATGTGTAAATATGAAGGGAATTCTCTCATTCTTTGAACTAGCTTTTGGAGTGAATTCTACTCTCTCACTTTCTATCATGGTATCATAGATAAATCTGTACGATATAAGAACCGATTAAACACGTTAGATGTGAAAGAAATAAAAATCTATCACGGTAGACGTGTAGACGGGTGTTGTCCCACATCGACAGAATCAAAGCAAATTGTCATGTATAAAATATGAAGGGGATTTCCTCCCTCCTTGAACTATCTTTTAGAGTGAGTTCTACCCTCTCACTTTCTATCAGATACATTCCAATAATGAAACATTGGATTTCTTGTCATAACTAACGTTTTCCAACAAAATAGACCAGTTTAAAAAATGATCATGAGCAAATGCATCAATATACTCCCGGAAGAGAAATGTCTAATCAAGTTCTAGACATCCTTGAAACTCTTCCATTGTCAATCGGATTAAAACTGGGATAGTATAACGAATTCATTGGTTATCAAGTGATACGAAATCCGATACAGACAAAACAAGGTATCAAAGAATAAGAACAGATAACTAGTTGGCAGGTTTGAAGATGAAGAAGGATGAACTTTTGGCTTGGTATTATATATGAATTCAAAAGACAACATTTACAGACGTTTATTTCCCTAAACGTCAAGAAGCTTTACATCACTTTGCTCTTAGCAGTAGTAACAGAAGTCTGAAACTATGACAATCTATACTAATCTGACGGCGAGTTGAATCAAAAGAGAAAGATCTAAGATAATAATACGAAATCTTCAATCTCGAAGCCCAAAACACCCAATTTAGCAGACGAAAAGTTGAAACAAACAAGCCCTAGGTTAGAGAATTCGACAAATTGAGCACCTATAAAACAGGAAATATCGTTCACAGTATATCCCAAACCTGAATTCCGAGGGTTATGATTTTCAGGAGGCGTGCCGGAGTCGGGCGGCGGAGTCGATGCGCGGCAAACAAAAGGGCGACTAGTTCTGGGAGTAGAGAAGGAGGAGAGAGACGAAGCGTTCATGTGCAGTGGGCAGAAGCGGACGCCATAGCCACCGGAGGAGGGGATTGAAGATGATAGATCGAAAAGAGAGAATCGAGTGGAAAAATGACTAGGGAATTGGGTACGGCAGACAGAAGAGGTAGGAAGACAAAGGGCCGCCATTTAAGAGAAACTTGAGGATTCTGGATGACCGCCAAAGGTTACATTTTTTATACTGTAGATTTGGGGGGCAGGGTTTGTCTGGCTGATATTTTTGTCAGCAAAATCAGTATAAATAAAAAAATCATTAAAACATTAATTTAATTATTAGTCTTAATCACTTTCATAATTATCTCTCTAAAAGCTTAGATCATACAATGTCGAGAGAGAGAGAGAGATGGCTATGGCTGATAGAGTTGATTTCCACATCTGCACTTCCAGGAGAGGAGATAGTAGGTGTCGTCTTCTTCCCTGCGAGACGTCGGCGGCAAAGCTTTGAAACCATTCATCAGGTGAACGGGAATAACCAGAGTAGCCATACAAGGTCTGCAACTCAAGCACTTGTTTACACATCGAGGAGGCCTTGAACCAAGAACCATCTTCTTCTTCTTCTCTCCTCCACTCTTTCACCATTACTGACTGCTTAAATCACAGAAAAGTAAGAACCTTTAACGTCGAAATCATAGAATTCGGAAACCCAGAAAAGAAAATGGCTTAAACTGGCCGGTGGGTTTTATTTCTTTTACCTGCCAAAAGAGGAAGAAAATAGAGAGAAAGATAAAAGCTATAGTAACTGCGATTTTCAGGCTGCAAGTTGGAACTCTTGAAGGACGCCATTAGAGAGACTGTATGTTGCAGAGAGAGAAAGAGAGAGGGGGAGGAGAGAGGAGAGGGTTTAAATGGATTGGATTCATGGTGGAGAGAATAAGTAGTGTTTTGAAAAGTGGCCTGTGTTTGCTAACGAAGAGACAAATTTTCTGATACAGTGGCTTCTTCTTCTCCAATAGAACTGTTACTCTGTGATTAAGAAAACAGCTTCATTGACCGTCTTTTTCGGAAAACGGAGCTCTGACTTTAGATTGTTATGACAGTGGCTCCATTGATAGTCCTTCGGTCAAAATGGCTTGCTTGAATCCAGCAAACAGAAACTCCATGAGAGGAGACTTTCATCAACTGTTGTAGTTATTTACTGTCTTCCTTCTGTTCATCGTTCTATTTTTGCTTGCTGTCTATCTAATGCAGATAAAGTTTAATTGCACTGTTTTGAAGATGAATCTTCGTCTGCCACTGTTTGGTACAAGGGAAAAGGAAAGCTGGGAAGGTGAAAAATGGAGGAAAAGTGCCAAAATCAAGGACCTTTTTCAGAGATGTAATTTTTCCAGACAGATACATTAACTTCTCTGTTAATCTGCTCTGTAATTAGAACATTCTCCATTGTTATTGAAAATGAGGGACCTGGGCGACGTCCCAAGCAGTTCAGTACCAGTGTTTATCTTCATTTTCAAGCTCAAATAATGGCCAACAATGGCGGAACTGAAAAAAGGCTAAGATTTTTACGCAGAAATGTGCAGTTCTAGGCTGCATTGCTGTAGAAGAAGGCAAAGACCAGAACAAGTTGAATGATTCATCTACTTTTTTGGTATTAACGTATAATAATACACAATTCTCAAACCAATACGTATTTTTCTTCTCTCTCTCTGCTTCTCTCAATCATACAATCCCTCTTGCTCCCATACGTCCACAAGAAAATCTACCATTTCCTGTAAGCCTCAAAATGAACGAACAATAAGAGAGACATCATAATACTTTCTTCGCAATTTCAATCCAATTTTCATAGCGACGACGGACTTACACTTAACGGAATCGGCTGTGGAAAAGGTTTGTTCGATCCCAATAAACTTTCGTAAGTTGCATTCCAGCTGAGAATTGACAGACGATCGAATCAAATACGAGAATTTTTGCAGAAGAGTTCTAATTCTAAAACATCACCCTTACGAATTCGAACAAATATAATTACTGATGAACTTTCGATAAATGTACTATACTTTCTTTAAGAAGACATTTTTGGGGCAAATTAGAGCATCAAATTGGAGCAAAAAGTAGGCATCGCGGGAAAGACGCTTACCTTAATTTGGGTTCCCGGTTTAGTTGTGCTCGATTCTCTGACCTTAGTTTACTTTTATTTCCCAGCCAACGCAGCCTGGTTTGGTTCCAGAGAAGAAGACCTACAGCCAAAACAGATACAGAACCAGTTTTTCAACACAAACCTCTAATTCATTAATTTATTCGTTAATTCCAGCACGTGGATACCACGTTTTTCATTTAATCGTGTATTTTAACCTGATTTCGAATTTTGTCAATCTCTTCTACAACAATTATTCACACTGCCGAGTGATCAACAAAATTCGAAATTTGGGTAAAATCACCGATGGGTTTATAATCAGGTTAAAACACCAGATGAAATGGAAACCATTGTATATTCGCGCTGAATTTAACAAAAAAAATTGACGAAAAAGTAACAATTGATGACAAAGAAAAGATCGAGATTCCAAACGTCAAAAAACTAGTTTAAAATTTAATCTGTAAATGATCTCAAACGTTAAGTTATGAATAGCACTTTACTGAATAATAAAGGACGCAAACGGGTTCATAGACTCGACAAGATGGAGCGAAAGAATCTTAGGATACAGAGTCAACAGAAAAAAAGGTGCATTATGAAATAAGATTCAACAGATGATGAACAATTCGTAAGAAATAAACGAAGGAACTCGAGACTTTCCGTGATTTACATATTCGGAAGGGGCATTGGACGTGGAGGAGATACCGTGAGGATCGAGCATGGGATTGGTCGTGCTGATCGAAGACATGCTCCCCTGCGACTGAGCAGCACTGTTATCCATATCGCCCGTGCTCGTCGTACAGAAATCCTCCGATATGCTAGATTTCTTCACTCTCAGGCCCTTTATCGATAATCGTTTTGACGGATCATCCAGTTGTGCTTTTAGTTTCGGCTTCGTAAAGCGTCCAAAACAACCACTGTTCTGTTACAAATCGCATGCGATCAAGAAGCTGATAGATTCTAGAAACCGAAAAAGATTAATTCGTACCCGATTATTCAATAAAAGACACCAATCTTACTTGGGATTGAACACATAAAAATGGGGACGGTGATAAAACCACCAGCAAAGGAATAATGCAGAAGCCATAGCATTCAAAAGAAACACAAACTGAGAATCAAAATCGGAAATCGGAAAATCGGAGCTCGTTTCGACTAATCACTGAACTAACCTAATCGATTCTAGGCAAAAGAAGATGCATTATCACTTGATAGCTACAGATAATTCCACCAGTTTACTAAAATTTCAGCTCTCAAAATCATTAAACGCAGAGAAAAGCCAATACAGGAAGAAAAATGACTCCAACAGTAGAAAATCACAAAACCCAGAAAGGAAATCACTCGAAAAAACAAAAGCTGATGATCAAAACCAGAAAACTTACCCCATGCAGGCAATAATAGGAAGAACAGAAAAGCTTAAACAGATCCAACCAGGAGGGTTCTCTTAAAATACCCAAATCAGGAACGAACAAATAAGGGATCCCTCCACTCCAGCCGAACAGAAACTTCATGGGAAAACGATAAAGCTTAATTTTTGTTTTTAGGCAAAAAGGATAACAATAAATGAATGGAATAAAATTCCATAAAGAGACAGACCCTTCAGATAATGCGTCGCTGTCTGTGAACCTCCGCCATCCTTCCTGAAATCTGAAGCACGCCGCTTCTTCTTCTTCTTCTTCTTCTCTGGAAATTATTTTGAGAAAATTAAGAAAAATAAAATACTGTTCGAAAAGATAATCTCTTACTTGCCCCACATGCCAATGATGATGATTCCTTGACCTCCCAATCACTTTTCGGTTAAAAAAAAGGGGAATAGCCTTACTTGTAATCACAGTCTTCTTTGCTTAATTCTGTGTCTCATTTAAGATTCCTTTTGTAATTTTGAAATTGTCGCGATTAGATGAGTCGATAATGTATTTAAGTGAAAAAGATTGAATTTTTTGGATTAATTGAAGAACTAGTGTCAACTTAGTTATGAGTTTATCAAGTCAATGGCTTTTTTTTTTTTGTCTTGGAATTTAATGCGATGTTATACTTGGGATTATTTGTTACGTTTTGTTCAATAATTAATTTAATCTTGAGGCCCAAACATAATTACGGTTAAAAATCAAACATTATCGAAAAAATGAAATAAGATGCGGAACATCAAATTTACGTAAAAAAAAATTACGGGCAAATGATAATATCACTATTTGTAGACCGAAATACATCTGCAATTTTTGCGACTCTATCTTACATGAATTTATAGATAAAACAAAATTCTGATGAGATTTTCAACGCGAGTCTAACTGTATTAGTTCAGATAGAATTTGGGTGGCACTGGAATCTAACGATTACTTTTTTAAACTATTGTCTCTACTAATGAAGACGATCAAGTTTAACATCTTAACATATCCATCATTATTAATCTCGGGATTATTTCGTTTAACAGTTTAATTAATATATGAAAGACAGTATGTGATTTATTATATTCATCACACACACATATATATACACACATACAAATTAAAGAGTAGGGTAAAGTACAATATGGCCCCTACAACTAGGTGAAATAGACAATTTACACCGTAAACTCTAATAATGGACAAAAACAACCTTAATGTAAGTAATATTTATTTAAAAAGAGAGGAAAGACAGTAGAAAGAGAGGCGAGCTAAAGGTTTGGGGTCTCGGGTGGTCGCGTTTCTGGAACTCAGAAAGTAGAAGAGTGAAACAGAGGAATAGGAATTGAAAAATTAAAAAAAAAAACAGAGTAGAATTAACTGAACCGATTCGGTTCTGACTCCATACTAGGGCATTTCGAGAAAAAAAAAATGAACACGTGAAAAAAAATGATATTTTAACGAAAAATAAGACGGTATGGGTCATATTGCCCATTATCAATACATTAACGTTGTTATTGACCATTATCCAAGTTTACTGCGTAAATTACCCATATACTATATTTTTTATTTTATTTTTTCTCATCAATGAAAAATTATATAGAAAAAAATTTGAATAGATTGGTTAAAAATTGAAGTATGAACAAATTGTTCGTCTATTTACAGGGAATGAAGAATCTGTTTAATTTCTCTATCAATCATCAGAGACAAGATTACAGAGATGAAGAAGATGATTCCATTTGAAGTCTGAGAGTACGATCCTTTAAAATTCCTCTGTACAAAGCAGCTCTGTTCGCCGGCATTTTCTGCAATTCTTTTTCTGGATCTCCATTCCAGCTGCTGCTTTCATGGATTCCAGATGATTTCTTCTTCCTCCTCCTTCTCAATCCATTTCCACTCTGGTCCTTTACGCTCTCTGAAAACTTCACTTTCTTCTTCGCCGATCTCCTCCTCCTCCTGTCACCGTCTTTATCAGAGACGAACACAAAAGCCATCAGCTTTCATCCTTGTATAATAAGAACAAAAATGGAGAAAAAGAGAAGGAAACCCATTTACCTGAAGATAAACAAGAACGGAGAACCTGATTATTGGTAGAACTATCCTGTCTGAAGAAAGTGAGGAAAAGGACAGAGGTGGATACAACAATGGCGGTGGCGACGACTAGACCCTGGGAGCCGATTATGGAAGACATGGCCTGAGGGATTACGGATAAAGAACATAGAGAGAGACAGAGAGACAGAGAGAGACATTGAAGGAAGAAAATTTATTAGCTTTAAATGAAAAGCGTCAATGGGGTTCAATTGAAAATAGAAATTCATCGCTGTACAGAGAGAGAGAGAGAGAGAGAGAAGAGGTCGTGTTGGCTGTTCGGTCTGTTTTTACGTTGATGCATCGAACTGTAGAAGTTGGGAAGAGGGTAGTTCCAAGACAAGATTACCATAAATCTACAAATCAAAGAATCAATCTTTTTTTAGGGTAATCTCCAATCCATTCGCTCACCAAATCTAAATAATTATTGTTTTAGTAAATTCATGGTGGGTCTCGTTGAACTTTGCCGAACCGGGCTGTCTAAACTAGGAGTAGATACCGTCCGGTTCTACCCTAAAACTGTGACCTACAGTTTCATAGATCGGTAACCAGAACTACGGTTTTCGCCTTTTCGGAGCCAGAACCGGAATCAAACCGCAATTCCGGTCTAGTTCTCCCCTTAGTATGGACGAAGCAGAGGAACAGTCAAATATGGAAAGACAGGTTCTGATAGCCTGTACAGCCAGATTCATCTTCTCAACGACCACACACTTAAATAATAATTAATAAAGATCAAAGCACAGGAAAAACACCCGGAAAGATGAACTCGCACTCAAATATCATAGAAAAACACAACAGTTTCACCAGATCAAACCACACACTGTTGTTAACAACGACTAACCAGAAGAAAATTCGACATAATCTTTGCAAGCTTTTTAACGTAAAAAACCAAGTTTTTTGGCCTGCAACTCCATATTTTGTAATCCAGTCGAAAGGAGAAACCTTTTTCATCTCTAAGTGGTGAGAATGGGAGGGAGATAGTCGGATTTGGTTCCAAGCACTCGAGCTTTAGTGTCCGGAAAGTGCTCGAATCCCGGCAGCTCCGTGACTTCTCCTTCGCCGGAAACTCCGATCGGATAACGAAGGAGGTGGCCGGGCAGGTCATGCTCCAGAGTCTCGCCGGAGTAGAGATCCCAGTACTTGTCGGCAATTTGGTTCACCTTCTTCACACATTCCTCGCTCTCGGGCTGAAGGAAGCAATCGTCTAGCATTCCGAGGTGTTCGTACCATAACGACATTCGAAAACCATGGATTTGCCCGCGAGCCGGGACGTGGGTCGACAGATGACACGTCTGGTAGGCCCCCATGGCTATCTCCGAGTCTCTTGCTCCATCCATCGACCTTTGGTTGATATTGGCCGAGCCGATGATTATGTACTCATCGTCCACTACAATCACCGAACAAATCGTTAAGACTAAATAAAACGATAAGAACAATTGAAATATCAAAAGGGTAGGTCGTCCACTTACCGATCATCATCTTGGCATGAACATAAATCATGAATCGCCTAGCCTGCTGAGCTCTCATATAATCTGTATCCTCCTCTGGTTTTTCCGAAGGCTCATACTCGCCTGGCTTCTTAACTTCACGATTTCCGAGGCAGAAGAGCGTCAAATAGTTTCGAGGGTCTTCCTCGATACCCTTTGCGTTTAATGCCTGAGTTATATCTTTGTACATCATCTCCAACGTCCTCCTCTGCCAATCTAATATGGCCTGAACTGATCCACTTTCAGGCATTCCCTCCGGCCACATAGGGACAACAATATAGACCGAAAATCTCTCTCCCGCTTCAATCTTACTAACAATCTTCATGGAAAGCTCCTTTGGAATCAGATGCAGAGCTCCAATATCTTCAGGCTTGATATCATCGGGGCTCCAACCAAAACAGCTCCCCAAGAAATACTGATTTTCAATGTAAATAAAATTTTTGGCTCGCCTAATCGCATTTATATACCCATCTTGAATGCTTCTATCGATGATATTATCTTTCCCGCTGACAAGTCCGGCTCTTGCAGCATCTTCCGGTTTTTCAGGAAAGCCAAACGCAGCCCCCCCGTCGATTGACCGAAACAACTGAACGTTCCAAGTTTCACGATCATCCGGGAACATAACCGGAGAAGGTGGGATGATTATTTCCTCCATATCCCTCAGTTGAAGAAGAATATCCTTCCCGCCTTGCTTCTTCCATCTCTGCTCAAAATTAAACAAGACATCCCACGCGATGGGCCCTTCGAGCCGGGAGTGAATATCGTGCCAAGGCTCTCTAGGTCCTCCTTTAGCGATCGTAGCCCCAGCAAAGTTCGGCTGGTGAAAATCATCGTGATGGACAGTATCCAACGTCCTGAAAAGCGAATGGAACGGCGTATCATATCTTCCGTCGCAAAGATCGATTCCGCCAACAAAACTCACAATTCGCCTCTTTGTTGATCCTTCGCTAGGCATAGCACTATCCACCACGACAATCTTTTGATGATGAGTGAACATAGTAGAGATTTGCAAATCTTGAATTATGCTTCCACCATCATCGGGATTCCGAGGGCAGAGGACGCAATGCACCTCACTCTTATCAAAGAAATGTTCGGTTTCTTGGTCGTGAGTGGCCATCAGTCCGTCTTTTTTGAGTATAGGGACAGAAGTTCTATCATCCCAAACAAGCATAAGAACTCTAACACCTTCACTTGCTTTCTTCTTCAGTAGATCTCCAAGAATGATATCTCCACCGGGTTTAGGCCTCCTCGAGTCCCTAATTAGAGTAATTTCCGTATAAACAGACCAACCCGTAATGTAGATGAGGTGCTTTGCATTGTTTATTGCATCAAAAACATCTTCCCAACATCGGTGAGGCTCGTAGAACTTCCCACCGGCAAGCGGGATTTTAGGAACAAAACCGTCGGGAATGTGAACATCTTGGTATAAAGAGACCTTACATCCTTGTCTCTGAGAGAAAAACGTGTAAGGAACTCCTGGATATTTTGCACTTTTAATCCCCCGACCCCAACAGCGTTCCTTAGAGACATCAAAATATTGAAGCTTGACATGAATTTTAGAGTTTCCATGAATAGGGTTTTTGTCATTGTCTAAGATTTCAACCCATTTATCGATTTCTTGCCCATCTAAAATATCTTGGACTGGAACGTATGCCCTTCCGATTAGACTTGCCCCGATTGGATTATCGTCCTTGACAGTGAATATAACGTCGGCAGCCATATGGGCGCAATAGATGTGAAAAGATTCATACCATCTTGGGTTAGCATGATCTTTTTCTAGTATTCTAGTCCTCCCCACTCGAGCCTTTTCGAGATCGATAGTGGCATAGAGTTTTGTAACCCCTTTTCCAAACCCAACAGTCTCTTCGACGCTCGCAAAAAACTACAAATGAGAAATACTTCAATCATACGAAATAGAAAAGTCGAAAAAGAATGCCTATTATCGACAAAATTGTGGAATCTACATCTCGAAAATAACCAACTTTTGTATCGTCCAAGCATCTTTATACAAAAGGATTCAAACAAAAGACGAGAGAAAAGACCGCGCTTTTTTTTTTTTCAAGACTCGTGGATTTAAAGAAGTAAAAAATACGAATTTGAGTCGAAAGCTGATTTTATAGAAGCGGCTACTGAGAGAAATACATTTAGAAATTCAGCAAACACCAGCACAATGAACAGTAAAAACTAAGATGATCATTTTTGCCATGGTTTGATTCAATCAGCTACTTTTTTTTTTTTTTACTTCAGCTCTCGTCTTCTCGATTAGAAAGGCAAAATCTAAGGTCGAGATACGATAATTGAATCATCATCAAAAGCCTAGTCAATGGAAATAATTAGCGACAATCGGAGGAAACTCAGATTTGATGCAGAAAACAATGAATTCAACACATATTTGCAGTCTTAAGAAGCTAAAAGCATGGCCAAAACCCCTGAAAAATCGTAACAGAGATACTTTAAAGATTCAAGCTATCAAAATAGCAGACAAAAAACATACTTTGGTGAAAATATTGTTTCCTCCAGTTTTCAGATGATCGATTTCATAGATCGTGACATGAAGTGTACCGTGAAGCAAAATCTGAGCCATTTCTCACCTGCAACGCAACCCACTTCAAAGATCAACTAAAACTCCCATGAAAGCATAGATATATGAACTCAGACATATAGAAATCATACACTGATCTAGAAGACACGCTGTTGACCAAAAATAACAAAGATAACCAGCGGATCGAAGAAAACAAAAAAGTAAAACCCACTAAACGATGGCAAAGATAGTGAAATCAAAGACCCATTTGATTACACAAACCATAAACCAGAAGAACAACCAAAAGGAAAAACGAAACGATCGATGGCTTAAAAGAGAAAGATACGAACTTAGACAGAGAAAGAGAGAGGAATGATCTGATCCGAACTTGGCTCTTAGAAAATACAAATACGAGAAGTTATTCCAAAATAAATAGTCAGATTCAGAGCACGTACTCACAGATACAACTACTTAAACGAGAGAAAAAAAACAGAAGCGGGGGAACCGTGTCTGAAAACCGAAGCTCGAAGAAAAAATGATTTTAACCCTTTGACTCAGAGACAACAGCGGCCATTAAAATCGCCAAGAAACGCCATATTTTCGCACGACAAGATAAGTCTTTCCCCTCGGACACCTACATAATCGCAAACAGATCAAAACCCATCGTTAATCACGGATTACAGCTGCGTAAATTCAAGTCTGATTGAGTAATTAGATAGTTAATACAATGTTTAAGAGGGAATTAAGGGATTGCCCAATAATCTATCATATATGACCTTCACTGCCGCGGCCTGTGAATAGTGAGATTTCAGATTGGTAAGTTCGAGATTGCCGACAGTGGCATTATCCAAATCTGACGGTCGCAATCCTACCGTTGGAAAATGGGCTAACCTCACGCGTCCCTGATTTTCAATAATGCAACCACTGCCCACGTTGCGTTTGCTTTTTATTTATTTGATTTAAAACATTATTGTAAAAAAATAATTATTAAGCGTTACAATAATTTACCAAAATAAATAAATGCTGTCAGCTTAATAATTTAATGTGAATATTTCTCCAATTTATAAGGTTTTATTTATTTAATTTAATTAAAATTAGGGTTTATTTTTCAGAAATAAAGTTAAAAAAAGTCACGATTAAATGGCAGACAAAGGAGCCACGATGAATCACGATATCAAATTCATTGATTATTACAATCAATGCTTCTTCAATAAGTACTTGGTCTTCGTGGTCCAATCCGTTTCTGACACCTGTCCGCTGCTCCGACCTATTGTAAGAGTTTCCTTTTAATCCATAGTTTATGAAAAACCACTTAAATATTCAACGATTCAATTTTCGCCAAAAATTTGGACCACCGGTCCATCGTTGGACCGGGCGATGCAGCCAATTTGGCCGGATCCGATGGATTTACTTTGGACTATCGAGCTTAGCACAGTGACGTTAACTCTTTCCTGTGTAAAAACACAAGTTCAGGCCTGGTCCGAGGTTGGGCCGGACGACCTTGTAAAAAATTTGGACCATTTGATGACCCTCGGCCTGATCTTTTGCACTAATAAACCTGCGTGTCAAGCATGTTGTCCATGTTTCCAAAGTCTGTGGTCTCCTAGTCGGATCGCTGTTAATCCAATGTGGCTTTAGTGTTTCCAGGAAATCTTAGCCGGAATGCTCGTCTTTGTTGCCACATCGGTGTGAATAAATGTTCAGACTTTCAATTTCCAACAGGCCATCCCCGGCAGCAAGATATGTGTTTGTGTTTGCTTTAATGGAGAGTGATTGAAGTATAAAGGCAGTCTCATTAGGTGGAAGAGGACATTTTTCCTCGTCTTCTCCAAATCCGAGCTAACTCTCTGGTCCATGGCTTCCTATCTAACCTCGCAAGTTCGATAGTATTGATGGAGACAGGAGAAATGAAGCGATGCCCAAATTAAGAGATCAATACGCATACTGTAGATCGCACCGACTAACGACGACAGAATTCACGTTCATTTTCGTATCGATTGCTGAATTAACCAGAATACAACGGCGAAGAAACAACCACAATTAAAAAAAAAAAAGAGGGCAAATTAAACCATACCTAAATGAATCGAAAAGAGAGACCGGTCACTGGAATGCCGAACAAAGGCTTGACGGAGATAACCGCCGTTGAAGTATCGAAAAGCTTTCCCTGCAAAATAGATCCAACTTCAAGATGAAAGCTTTGAAGACTTGCTTCCAATCCAGCGATTTTGGGTCTGGTCTCGCAGAAAGGATGGAGAAATGAGGGATCGGAACAGAGAAGAACATCTGGGCTGAGTGGGCCCAAAGCGTGGTTAGTTGGGCTACCATTATTTTTATTTAAAAAAATAATTTCAATTTCTTTAAGACTAAATTAAAATAATAAAGTGATTTTAAGGGTAATGTTAGATTTACCCTCTAATTCTATCTTTTAACATTATGTTCGGTCATTAATTGAAGTAATTAATGTGTTATATTGTAACAACTCTCGAGACACTCACTCTAGAGCACGTTACCCCCTAGTTTTAACCTTGACCACGTGACACTCACACTAGAACACGTCCTCCACGTGACCAGGTGACATCATTCTTCACGACCTTCTCCCTTCTAAAAAGGGAGTTTTTGTCTTTCCCAGCTCTCGAACTCATGATCTTCAGGCTATAATCCATGGGCTACAAGTGTTGGTATCACTTGAGCTAGTACGTGCTCTGGAAGAGTGTCACGTGATCGAAGTTATAACCAGGGGATGACATGCTGAGAGGGCGTCCCAGTGGCCGTTACATATATTAACTATATATAATTTATTTAAATTATTATATTAATTAATTAACGATAACGCACACGTGTCACGTCAGTAAGTGAAGATTACATGATAAACTTAATATTACTCTTATTATGAACCGAAAGAGACAATAATTAAGCATATAATAATTTTTTATACAACATTAATGGAGAGCAAAACAAGTGCAAACTACACTAAGATTATTTTAATTTGGAATGATTAATTAACAATTAAGATAACACTATACGTGTTATCTTATTATCTCAAATACACAATTATTAAATCATATTTTTTTATTTTGCTTTTCCACAACAACAAGAAAGAAACAACAAATGTCCAACAAGGACAGACCAAATCTCCACTGAGCTTACGTGTCAATCACCCGTATCAAGTGGACGGTAGTGGGTGTCAGATGAGTCAGCACTGTGTCGGATCTACGTGGCAGATTGGTCAAGTGGGACACTGTACATAGAAAAGTACAGGTGTCAACCAAATATCCCTATTTATACTCTCCCATGCTTCTCGCTTTTCCTCAGGATTTGCCGCGAGTCTTTCGTAGTTCTCGTTGATTTCCGCCATTGTTTTAGGTTAACTGTTTCTGTTTGGATAAGTGATTCTCCGGGAAAGATGAAGGAGAGCTTGGAAAACCCTTTGCAGCTGAAGTCGCTCAACCACATATCGCTCGTCTGCGGATCAGTCGAGGCGTCTATCCATTTTTATCAAAATGTTCTTGGGTTTATACCGATCAGAAGGCCGGGATCCTTTGATTTCGACGGAGCCTGGTAAGAAAGAGAGAAGCTGTCGTTTTGAAAGTATTTCCGGCGGTGTAGTGTTTATGTTTTTTGATTGAGAATTTCTTCTGTTTGATGATTTTTCTTAGGCTGTTTGGCCACGGCATTGGAGTTCATCTGTTACAGTCGGAAAAACCAGAGAGAACGCCGGAGAAGAAGAAGATAAATCCAAAGGATAATCATATATCCTTCCAGGTGAAAAACACAGTTTTTTTTTTGAAAATCTTCTTAAATTTAGATTTTGATCTTCTTACGAAGTTCATGACCGGCGGTGAAACTGTTCTTGAATGGCAGTGCGAGAGCATGGGAGCGGTGGAGAAGAAGCTGAAGGAGATGGGGTTAGATTACGTGCGGGCGGTCGTAGAGGAAGGAGGAATCCTCGTCGAACAGCTGTTCTTCCACGATCCTGATGGATTCATGATCGAGATTTGCGACTGTGATAATCTTCCAGTCGTCCCTCTCGTTGGGGAGGTGGCAAGATCATGCTCGCGTGTAAAACTCCAGATAATGCCGCCGCCGCAGCAGCCGCAGATCCAGCAAGTAGTCCAGCTCCGGCGCTAGTTTATGAACCGATAATCATCTTGATTCCGGCTGATTATCGTTAGTTTCTGTTCATGAGGCTATCTTTTACGCTGTTTTTTGATGTCAAATAATAAATTGTAATTTTATGTACCTAAAATCTGACGAACCATTCCTGTCGTTCTTCTTTTTCCGAAGATTACCAGAAGAAAAATCAAGTTTTTACGTAAAAAAAAACAGAACTTTCACACACCCACTACATGAATTTCGTATTATATGTAATTTAATTACAATATTAACATGATATTTCAAGAAATCTGGCAAATGAAACAATATTCAAACAATGCAGTTCAAGAACATATTATTTACTTATAAAAGTTGAAAAAGAAGAAATAAAAAACGAAGTTTTACTCCGCTCACAATCCTCGAGCAAGCATTTGTTGGTAGTTTTCAATGGAGTCCATTCGCTGAATCAGAAGCTGCTGCCTGAACTTTCTGATGAAAGCTTCTGCACTTTTGTCGATGTCAATGGAGGATATCGTCTCCAGCTTCTTCTTCTTCACCATCGTCTTCCCTGCTTCTTCTTTTCCATCTTCTATGGAAATGGTACGAGTGTTGTATGAAACAGGAACGGCCATCTCTTTCATCTTCGCTTCTTCTCTCCGAGATTGATCTTCTTTGCATCCCCATATTTATAGAAAGAGAGAACCGTCCCATTTGACCATGGAAGGAGGAGAGTTTGGTCTGGAAGATCGAACGCAGTCGAGGAACACATGTGGGTAAAGAATGGCGACTGAACCAAACGGGTTCAACTTTCAAGTTTGAAAATTTGAGTTCGAAAATGGCACGTTTTGATTCTTGTCTACATAAAAACAGAATTTTGCCTAGCAAAGACAAAGACTTTAGAGACGCCATTGGCAACCTGGGGTTCGTCGTTGTTTGGTCGACTCGCTTCAACTACACCCTCTTTCACTTCGATCTTTCCTCAATTAGATTACACTGGTAAGGCCTACAAGTGCTGTTCGTCTTTGTTTTCTCTTCCACTCAATCACGTAAAGAAAAGGGCCACCCTCTGTTAAATGCCCTCTTTCCTAAGTTTGGCGTCCATGAAAATAGTGCAGAGATTTCTGAGAAAATGACGTTGAAAAGAGCTTCTGTTATTAATAATATCAAAAATGAGCTTGTTTATGTACATCACACACCATCATTTGCAACAAAGGTATAGAAGAAAGAGGTAGAGAATATATACAGACTATGATTTCAACTGAGTTGCTGTAACAATGGCGATTGAATACAAATCTCTGCAACTCTGCTTGTCTTCTTCCTTTCTCAGAAAACTTGTGTAGAGAGAGAGTCTGGTGGGACTTTCATTCTTAAGAAACTATCAGTGCCCGGAAAGCAAGGTGGCGGAGATATAATTCCGGTGGTCGATCCGTATGCTTCCCAGCAAAAAGACGTTGAGGATATTTCGAAGTTTGTCGAAAGCTGAATATCTTCCAGATATAGCCCTTCACATGGAGATGAATCGCTGCAAGCAAATCTAATGGCTTCCTCTGTAGCCGACGTTCCTCTGATTTGCACGAAGGAGACGTTTTGCACTTTCACAGCTGAACTCGGGAAAATTAAAAAAATTAAACGAAAAGAGTGAGAGAGAGCAGCCAAGAGTTTCATCTTTCGATCTATCTTTCTATTTCAATCTAATTGCATATGATTACTGGATTGAAATTCTCAAAATGAAAAACTTCTACTTCTTCGGTTCAGACCGAAACTTCGTTATCATAAAATCTTTTAGCCATCTATTTTTACCTTCTAATCTTAACTCTTAACATGTGACGACCCAACACCCCCAGAGTCACAACTCAACATGGTAGGCCCTCTGAGTCACAACGTGGCGTCGTACTCACAGAACTTCTCCCCGCTGGCATGGGAGAAGTTCTGTAAGTACTGAAAGATCAAGGTTAGTGACCCGATGTTATAAAGTGTTGTAACACTTCGTGTGACACCGGTTATAAATATGATATAGGACAATATTAAAAATGCAGAAATTAACGACACAGGAGGTTGTTAACGCAGTTCGGCAATTAGCCTACATCTGCGGGGCCACGCCCAGATATGAAAACATTTCACAAGTTCAAACAAGGTTACAAGACACTCGGACTAAAACAAAATAAGACTCCCTCTTATCTTTGATGCCGCCTCCTTCAACCTTCACAAGTGAAACTGTTTTGCGAGCTCCCCTCGACTTTGAAACGATCCCTCCCGAGATCTAAATACGACAAGCTCCCCTTGTCAAAGATGACTCATCTCGGAATCCGTGTATGACAAGCTCCTCTTGCCCACGATAAAGATGACAAGCTCCCATTGTCAATAAATAGAACTCCTCGAGAGTTCCAAGGCAGTCTCCTCTCAAGACTGGATAATAATGAACATCACAAGAATAAACTCCTATGACACTGTCTGTGACGCTTGACAATATCTTAGGATAGGATCACCCAGACCAGGCTTCAACAAACCAGTCTTTGACAAGACCGAATCAATAATCACATACACCACACAGAAACGTGAGTGAAGAAATAAAGACGCCCAGATGAATAGAGAAATTCCACACTCAAGAATAATGGCGTCGGCACCCTTCAACATAAAAGGCAAAGACTTTTATAACGAGTGCTAGGTGCAGATCTGTTTCTCTCAACAGTATATTCTCGAAACAGACTTTTCATTCAAAAGATCTTATCCCATAAAATCAACATAAAGATCTAAATAACTCTGCTTGGTAAGGTTGCCGCAGAGACACTTTCAATGACACTTTAGTAAAGTATCCCAAATAATCAGGAATATGAACCAAGTTTGTTACAATTCATTTTTCAACAAATCACATTTGAATTGACGAAATATTCTGCCAAATATATTCTCCAAAATCGAAGGATATACTAATATATATTCCAAAATAATATAATTTCCAAAATACATAACTTACCAAATTTAATAGGTTGCCAAAAATATAATGCCAACACATAATAGCATTAACAATCTCCCCCTTTGGCATTTTTTTGGCAAAATATAACTCCCTCTGAAGGAGAGAATTCGAAACTCCCCCTGAATGAGAAGTTCTTGAAACAATCTGATCAATATAATGTCATTTCAAATAATAGCACCAAAGCAGCACAGAAACAATCAATCTCCAAAAATACTATCTCCAAAATACTATCTCCAAAACTACTCCCCCTTTTTGCCATAAAAAGACAAACGAGAACAAAATTGTCAATCAAGCCATAGTCAAGCAGGTGCATAGAATCCAACAAACTAAAAATGCTGAAAGAAGTTTCATAGAAAATACAAACATGCATCTAACCAGATTTATCAAAGGAATCAGAATGTGATGCAGAGACATTTTGTGAAACATTTTGTGAAGATGTGGAGCCAGAAGGTGATTTCTCCAATAATTTCCACAGAATCATGAACATTTTGTAAGACATCAACATGGCCACAGTCATAGTCCACTATTGTTTCCATAGATGAGCGTGTTCCGATGCTTGAGAAGAACAGAGAGCACGAGGGCAAGAAAAGCTCAGCGCGAAATTGAAACCACGAAGAGGGCAGGGAAAAACTCAGCACAAATTTGAAACCACGAAACAGTAATGTGGTGGAATGAGTTTTCACCAATTTAGGGAAATAACCCCAAGAAACACAGTTCAAGGAAATATACTGTTGCGGTTTGGGAAATAAACCCAAAGATATAACCACAGTTAAATGCCAACAGATTTGGAAAATGCATCCAAAAATCCCATAAATATATCTTATCTCCCATATTTTCATAAATTCCGCCAAAAGATTCATAAATATTATGGAAATAAACCATAAATCCTTCCACAAATTGAGAAATAAACTCAATTTTTCACAAAAGAGAACGAAATCTTCATAGAAAATCACATGTGTCATGCAGGACGTTGAAGACCAAGAATAGCAAAGAAATTGCCTTTTTTTTTTTTAATTTAAGAATGCAAAAAAAATAAAAACAACACATACAAGTACTTTCTTCAGAGAATGCAAAGACCCAGAGCTGACCTTAGTTCGCATGTAGACAGTGATGAAATGAGATAGCAATTATCAGAAGACCTTATTCTTTCGATGATGCATTTATTTGTATGATCCGAGACAACACATTTGTTGCGAGTGAAATGCACCTTCAGATCTTGATCACACAACTGACTGATGCTGATCAGATTCGCTTTCAAACCTTTTACAAGAAGAACATTTTCCAGAGGAGGCAGTCCTGGAACGTCTAGTGTTCCCTTTCCAACGACATTTTCTGTGACGCCATTTCCAAATGTTACTTTTTCCAGACCTCCTGATGTGATATTCTTTAAGAATCTTACTTCACTTGTCATATTTCTAGAACATCCACTGTCAAAGTACCATGCATCAACAGATGTTGCCTTTAGAGAAGTATGAACATCATTACGGCAAATTGGAATAAATTTGTTACCTTTATTCTTGGGAACATGAAGATTGGACTTCATCTGATGACTGTTTTTAGAGTTAGATTGCTGTTCAGTTTTGTTGATGGATATCGCAACTTTCTTCCCTTTATTTTCAGCATCGATGTTTGACACTTTCGGTGACATTGAGCATTCTCCTTTGTAACCAATCCCAGAGGTGTCATCACATGATCTTCTGGCCATTAGAATATCATCAAGAATAGAGGAACCTGAGTTTAGCATTCTAATATTCTTCTTCATGTGATTCAGTTCATTTGACAACCGCTCTATCTCATTCTGGCTTGATTTCAGTTTAGCTTCCAAATCAATAACATAATCTTGAAGACTTCCATTTTCGTTTTTCAGACTTCCAATCTGCTCTATCTCATTCTGGCTTGATTTCAGTTTAGCTTCCAAATCAATAACACAATCTTGAAGACTTTCATTTTCGTTTTTCAGACTTCCAATCTGTCTTCGAAGATGTTGATTTATTTCAACCAATTCTATCCATTTTTCATAAAACTTCTTATTTTAATTGATAAGATCTTCTTTTGTAATTTCTTCTGTATCATCATCGCTATTTTCAGATATTCTTTCAGAGACATTTTGAGTGACGCTATCAAAACTTGTAGATTTAGCTTTAGCAACCAGCGCCATATTTCGGTTTGAGATTTCATCTTCTTTTTCTGAATCACTCTCACTCCAGGTTGTGTTGAGAGAGGTCTTTTTCTTCTTCAAGGTATTTGCACATTCAGCCTGAATATGTCCAAAACCATCACATTCTCTACATTTAATTCCTCTGTTATTCAAGAATTTATCTGAAGGTTGATTTTCGTCTTTGGACTTCTTATAACTTGTAGAATCATTCTTGGTGTTAGTGACATTTTGTCTGACACCACGATTATTTCTACCAAATTTCTTCAACATTCTGCCGAAATTTCTTGATAACAATGCTAAAGATTCTTCCAGATCATCTTCATTAAATTCTTCAGAATTCTGCATCTCTGCTTTTAAAGCCAAGTCTTTCACCTTCTCTGTTTCCACATTTACATCGAGATTCATCTCAAATGTTCTAAGAGAACCCATCAGCTCCTCTAATTTCATTTTTGTGATATCTTTTGCTTCTTCAATTGCAGTAACTTTATAAGCGAAACGTTGGGGCAGAGATCTTAGAGTTTTTTTCACAAGTTTCTCTTCAGAAATAGTTTCACCAAGAGCAAAAGCTTCATTGGCAATGTCACAGAGTCTTGCATTAAACTCGGCAATGTTTTCATCATCATGCATCTTCAAGTTCTCAAATTTTGTTGTTAAAAACTGCATTTTTGATAGCTTTACTGCTGAAGTACCTTCATAAGTAGTCCGAAGAATATCCCAAGCCTTTTTAGCAGACTCACATGTAGAGATAAGTCTGAATTGAGTTGGATCAACACCATTAAATATAGCATTAAGAGCCTTTGAGTTACTATTTGCTAGAACATTTTCAGTGACGGACCAGCTTTCTTCAGGTTTGATAGATGTGACTCCTTCTTTGCTTATAATCATTGGTGGGTCCCAACCTGTTATAATAGATTTCCAGGCTTTTTCATCAACAGCTTTAATAAAAGCTTTCATTCGAGCTTTCCAGTAAGCATAATTGTTTTCATTTAGCAAGGGTGGACATATTGTTGAACCTCCTTCTTTCATAGAGTCCATCGTAGCAAAACCAAGATCAAGTCCCGTGAATCTCGCCTAAGAAACAGAGACGACCCGCTCTGATACCAATTGAAAGATCAAGGTTACTTGAGTTGATAAGTTTTTCTCAAGTGTTTTAAATGAATTTGATATATTTTGTGCAAGTGTGCAGATATTATATTTAAAATAGGCGGCGGTAAAAGAGGTGAAAAAAAGAATTAAAATTTAAAGTTAAAGAAGAGGCGATCGATCTCTATGTTATCCAGAAATCGATCGCCATGCATAAAGAGAAGGAAGTTTGAAAGCAGCAGAGATCAATCTCCAATCTCCATAAAGAAAGCAGAGATCAATCTTTAATCTCCATAAAGAAAGCAGAGATCGATCGCCACACAAGACTACATAAAATGTGTTTGTAAACAAACAGCAAGCGATCGATCTCTGTAGATTGGCAGAGATCGATCGCCATGCATAACAAGACCGAAGAAGAAGCGATTCAGCAACTGATTACTATACACAGAAAGAAGCAGCGATCGATCTCTATGAAATTCCAGAGATCGATCGCCACATATTTGAAGATCGATACACAAGACATGTTTGCAAATAAAGAGATGCCGCGATCGATCTCTAGATTCTGGCAGAGATCGATCGCTGATCAAAATTCTTAATATGGAAAGAGGACGTGTTTTAATCAGAGCCGTTTATCTTAAGTCAGAATTAATCTCACCCATTGATCGGCTGAAAAACCACATTAAAAACCTAGAGCAGACCTAAATTGAGGAGGGATCCTGGAGTCGGCAGAGAACAATTAGGCAGCGACTGAGAGCAATTCAGAGGCGATTTTCGTCGGCGATCAGGATATTTTCAATTTTCTTTTCTTTTTCCTTTCACTGTTTAATTATGCAACTATTTAGTATTATTGTTGTTTATTTTTCTAGTATGAACTAATCTTCCCGTTCTAGGGTTTCGATGTAGCTTTACTATGATTGTTTATTTTTCTTGATTCAAGTATTTAATTTTCTGTTCTTTATCTGTGTTGAGTAATCTATTCTGAACGTCATACTTAGGTTTGCTTGATCACCAAAACTAAGTACTTTAGGGTTGATTCGGGATGCGAGAGCGGAGAATTTAACCGTGCACTGAATATTTTGCCTTAAAAAGGATCCTAGGCTAGAGATAGTTAGGACGTTTGAGTGGTAATATAATTTCTTGTTCTTAATGTATTCAATTAATTCTCAGGATTAGAGACCGAGAGGTGATAATTCGTTAGTTGAATAAGTTTGTCTTTGCTCGAGAGAGATTGATAAATATTTTCGTGAAATTGCCATCAACACATAGAAATAGGATTTAATTACTTGAATTAGTTCTAATAAATAGGATTAGCTAAGTGAAATCGGAACCTTAGATTTTCTCATCATATAATCTTACTCTTTTATATTTATTTCTATTATTTAAATTGTTAAATTTATTTTATTTGAATTATTTTAATTTAAAATCTTAAATCATCAACTTATTATTTCTTTTCAAATTAAACTGAAATTTACATATTCAATATTTAACATATTTATTCCTCGTGGGATCGACACTCGTACTTACACACACTTTATTACTTTTGCGACACGTGCACTTGCGTATCACGATTTTTTGCAACAAGTTTTTGACGCCGTTGCCGGGGAATTAATTTTGTTATTATTGAATTATTTTATTTTAGTTTATATTTGAATTTTCTTTTGCTGCTAGGCTTAAATTACATTATTTGCACATTACAGGTGTATGCGAAAATTAGGTACTGCCAACCTAATCCCTATCGACCTTGAAATTGAACGAACTTGTCGCCGAAATCGAAGGGAAACAAAACAAGCAATTATGGCAGATGATCAAAACGCAAATCTACAACAGAGGGTTGAAGTGGCAGAGGTCGGACGACGAACTTTGCTCGATTATGTTATGCCATCCATGGACGGGATTCAATCAGCAATTCGGAAACCTGCTATCACGTGCAATAATTTTGAAATAAAGCCGGGTACAATACAAATGATCCAACAGTATCAGTTTTGTGGTTTGCCTAACGAAGACCCCAAGGATCATATTGCTAGCTTCGTCGAGGTCTGTGATACTTTTAAATACCATAATATCTCCGAGGATGCTATCAAGCTCAGGTTATTCCCCTTCACACTGAGAGATCGTGCAAAGAATTGGTTACACTCCTTACCTCCAGATTCAATTACAACATGGAATGATTTAGCACAGAAATTTCTATCAAAATTCTTTCCCTTTGAAAAGATGGCAAAACTCCGCAATGAGATCACAAATTTTACTCAATTCGATGGTGAGACAATTTATGAGGCATGGGGCCGATTCAAAGAGCTTTTACGAAGATGCCCCCAACATGGTCTACCTCAATGGATGCAAATACAGACATTTTTCATTGGATTATCAGTGTCTACACGGAATCTCGTTAACTCCGCAGCTGGTGGATCATTCTTACAGAAGACAGAAATAGAGGCATTTAACCTATTAGAGGAGTTATCACTCAATAATGATCAGTGCCCAGTTGAGCGCCAGATCTTGAGGAAGCAGGCAAATACTCCATAAATGGATGCAATAAAAGCATTAACTACACAAATGGCAACCCTCACTAGACACATCCTAGGTAATAAAGTTTCAGTTAATGCAATTCAGTCCCCGATTATGCAATGTCAATGGTGCCAAGGACCACATGCGAGTGAAAACTGTCAGCAAGGGAACCAAATGGCCAGAAGTTCATCTGAACAAGCTCAATATGTGGGAAATTATAATAGACCGACACTTCAGAATTCCGGTAACTACTATATTGGGGGGTACAACAATCATCCGAACTTCTCATGGAAGAACCCGAACAACGCCATACAGATGCCACAAGCTAATCAACCGGGACCTCCGTTTCCAGAAAGAAAATCAAATCTGGAGGATTTAATTGCAAAGATGGGAGAGCGCACCAATAATTTAATTGCTGAAATGGGGGAACACACAAATAAATTTATGGCTGAGACACGAACCACCTTACAGAATCAGTCAGCCCAAATTCGAAGCTTAGAGACACAAATGGGCCAGATGGCAGCTGCACTAAATGGACGCCCACAAGGTACATTGCCCAGTTCTACTGAAATCAACCCCAGAGAACAATGCAATGCCATTACACTTAGGAGTGGAAAAGTGATTGAAAATTGTACTAAGGAAAATAAGAAAGTGGTCGCACATGACGGAGTGCATTCGTCATCATCCGAGTCCACACCAAAGGATCAAGAGCTACTGGAAGCTCCACCTCAGATTCCAAAAGAGATCCTCTCAAAAGTTCCTTTTCCACAAAGACTGAAAAATGTGAAGCTTGATAATCAGTTTTCTAAGTTTCTTGATATCTTCAAAAAGCTCCACATCAATATTCCATTCGCAGAGGCACTCGAGCAAATGCCTAAATATGCAAAGTTTCTGAAAGACATCTTGTCTCATAAACGGAAAATTGACAAATATGGCACGATCGCTTTGACTGAGGAATGTAGTGCCATTGTTCAACGGAAGCTTCCACAAAAATTGAAAGATCCGGGAAGTTTCACCATACCATGTGAAATTGGGGAGTCCATTTTTGAGCGGGCATTATGTGATTTGGGTGCTAGTATAAATTTGATGCCGCTATCTATATTTCGTAAGCTGGGTATTGGTGAAGCAAAGCCCACCAGGGTAATTCTACAGATGGCCGATCGCTCTATAAAACATCCGTATGGGGTGATTGAAGATGTCCTTGTCAAAGTCGACAAGTTTATTTTTCCCGCTGATTTCTTGATTCTCGATATGGACGAAGACCGAGGCATCCCGATAATATTAGGTCGACCATTTTTAGCAACAGGGGGAGTTGTTATTGATCTAAGAAAAGGAGAGCTCAAATTGCAAGTATATGATGACGAGGTGACATTCAAAGTATATAAATCCATAAATTACCCAACAGCTAGTAATGAGCCAATTGTCGATAATATGCCAGACAAAGAGCTTCCTGAAATTGATAAATTAGTAAACGGAAAAAGAGCGAAGCCGTATCTTAACGGGGTTTTTCAGAATGATACAACTATTATTCTCCGTGCACCAGATTAGCAAGAGGCTTACAACGTCAAGCTGATGACGATAAAACAAGCGCTTGGTGGGAGGCAACCCACCTAAGTATCCTTTTTAGTTCGTTATTTCAATTTTTGTTTGCTTTAATTTTATTTAATTTTATTTTTTTTATTTTTATTTTATTATGCCAAAAAAAAAAAAAAAAAATCTCTGATTGATCGCTCCTTCGACCAAAGCTCCACAACACTAACGGCTACCCGAGAAGATATGAGGTACTTTTATTTTACCCTACTCATTTAAACTAATTTAACATTGGGGACAATGTCTATATTAAGTTTGGGGGGGTTTTTATTTGGATATTATTTTTTAGGAAGTCTGCTTAATATTTTAAATTCTATGGTATGATTATTTATTCCATTTGTTTAAAGTGTCGATGATTGCACCTTTGATCAATGCATGTTTCAACTTCCGAATAGATTCTGAGATAATATGATCTATGATAGTAGCATTGATTGGAGCTTAGGAAGTTAGACTTGTTTGTGTGGAAATGTTCATTCTTATTTAAATTTAGCTGATAATGATATAAATTGTTGTCTTGAGATCGAGAGCCTAAACACAGTAAGGGAGTGCTTGAGTGTAAACACTGAAAGGGAGTGAGCTCCATTTAAATTTAGTGAGTGTTTAGTGAGTATTAAATTGTTCGTGGTTTTGCCCTGCATTCATGAATACAAATTATGATTTTTTGCATAATTAAGAGAATGACTTAGGCCATTTTTGAATCGTTTGAGCTTTTATTGACATACCTCATTTGTGTCATTTAAATGACACCCTTAGTCTCCTATTTGAACCTTTCTTTACCACTATTTTGTCAACCCTAACTTAGCCTACCCTGAAATTATTTTGACTATCCTGATTATTGAGCACAGGGTTTGATGGGATTCGGGGTGCCAACCGTGACACTCGAATCACATTTGCGGAAGCTAAACGTAGAGGAGAGAAGCACACTGAAGAAACAATGAAAAACAGAGGAGAAGATAAACAGAAAAAGGCGTAAAGGTGAGAAATGAAACCAGTCGAAGTGGGAGGTGGGCGAGCTGGTTAATAGCTCAGAGAACGCCGTCTGGATTGAAGGGAATCCTTGCCGGCCGATAGACGTCAGATTAGCGCTACATCGGAAAAAGCTTCTTCCGCAGAAGGAGCTCCAGCATCGGACACAAGCCCTGCATCAATGATTCTTCCACAGAAGAAACCGGCGGTGAAGATGGTGGTGAAAACCCGAAGCTGGCTGAGGAGTCGAAGTCGGTGGCTCTCGGCGCATGTCTTTCCGTAGAAAGAACAACAGCTTTTGGGACAGGTTTCTCCAACCTTTCTCCAGATTCCAACTCGTGGAAGAGAAGAGAAGAGGATGGATAAGAGTACCTCCAAGCAACCATGAGCTTGAGGTACAATGGAGGCGCGACTCCTCGGTGATTCATCACCGAACATTCGGTGCTTTGCACCAACGAAGGAAACTCCTTCAGAAGAAACGATCTTCGATTTCCAAATATTTAATGTTCAACAACTGTGTTACAAACGTCCAGAATAAGCTTAAATAATGCTTGAGAATCGATTCTGGTTTCAGAAAAGGAAAGAAGAGAATTGATGCAAAATAGAGCCGTTGACATCCACGTCGACGGAAAGAGCCGTTGGAGTGTCGACGCTCTCGGCCACATCATGTGCGCAATCAGTGCCTCTGCTGCGAGTTGGTAGCTGACGTGGAATGAGGAAGAGGTGAGAGCTGGTTCGTGCTAGACTAGGGATGAAAGCTGCTTGCTTGAAGATGGAACTTTTCGCACCAGGATTGCTTCGCTGTTCACCAGATGAAGGAGCTTCTAATTGGATTGAATTGGCTTCTTTCTTCTTCTTGGGCTTAATTGTTTCTTCAATTGTAGCTTCTATTAGTGGGCTAATGAAATGGGCCATTTTCTCATGGCTAACTTAGAGTTGAATAACCAATTCCTTTTGGGTCATCTTGTTCTTGGGCTTTGAATGCATCAACTCCTTTATTAGCCAAGCTTTATTAGGAAGTCACCTACATAATCAACAAACTTTGTTAGAAATATAATAATCGGTGAACTTACCTCGATGTGTAACTTGATCCTCGGTATCCAAAGCATATCATCCTCTCCGGGTTAGAGGAAAATTTGTCCTCAAATTTTAAATTTTGCTCCTTTGCAAACTTGTGACACCCTAGCATTAATACGCTCAAGTGGATCATGGAATAAAACATTAATTTGATGCAACATTTTCAATAACAGCAAGATAAAACAACCTAAACAAATACCACAACAGAACAGGATATTAATCCTAAAGAAAATCATAGAGAATGAAAGATAATCATATTAAAAACTTCACGGTGAAATAGTAGGGTAGTCAAAACAAAAATTTTGATTTTTAGAAGACCCACTTGTAGCATCAAAACTCTTTTCACAAGCTCTAAAATAATTATGATTTAAATCTCAGCAAATAGTTTGATGCAAACAAGTTGAATAATAACCAGAAAAACACAGCAATCAGTTTAGATGATTGAACTAGAAAAAGGTGTAGCAACCGCTTCAAATATCCTTGGGAATTCTAGTGTTAGTTCATTAAATTTTCAGTTTGATCCCCAAAACTCAGCAATAGTCTAAATTGACCAACAATTATAGCAGAAAAACAACAGTAAATTTTCAGCATTCTAAAGGTTAAAACACAGCAAATTGTATGGCTGGATTCATTCTAGTATTAAGGTTAAAACACAGCAAATTGTATGGCTGGATTCATGCTAGTATTCAGGGAACAGAAGAGTAAAAATTCCATCAATATGCAATATTAGTAGCAAGTTTAAACCAGAAACAGCCATCAATTTAGTAAACCAAAATCACAAATTCGATCTTTATGGAGGCAGCTATAAGTGAACAGTTTTAAGGCTAAAACAAATAACCTATTTTGCAATAGAAATATGACAATTTAAACTAGCAAATCGTAGCAGCAATTAACTAATTCAACAGCATAATTGCGTAACTTACTGCCCAAATAAACGGTGAAGTTAAATTTAGCAGAACATGAAAAACCAGTAAAGATATATCTTCAGCAAATATGTGTTAGTTTCAATTTTATTCAACTAAATTGAAATAAATATGCAGCAGCTAACACAATTCTAATAACAGATTGACAATTAGAAAAATAAACAGCAATTAGCAATTAAGGCTAAGCATGAGATCATCCAAATAGCAGTCTGCATAATGATATGTTCGGACTTACAATATATGCTTAACAGTATCCATCTATTAGTGAATTAATCTACCCATTAATAGCATGAAACAGCAATAAAGATCCAGCAGCTTGATCTTTAGAAATATGATAGATCATCAACAGAAAGAGAGGATCAATATTCGTTGTCCAAATTCCAGCAATGCACAGGGAACAATTATCAGAAAACAACAAATTAAACAACGAAGAGAACCAAACAGATTAATGGTGCATGCTATCGAGGTGTACTTCCGTTTAGTAAAATAAAAGTATCCGTTGTGAACTTTACTGAATAGTTTTTAAATAGAGATGATATTCATGCAAATTAACAGAGATGATAATTATGCAAATTTATCTTTTGATGCAATTATATCTCTCAAACAGAACAAGAAAACTTGAAAATACACAAAACAGGGCATGGAAAAATTTTAAGCAGCTCCCAGGGTTAACTAAGCAGAATCGATCATTATAAGCATACACGATTTATAAACTTGGTTAAGAAAATTCAGAACAAAAATCATGCAAGTGGGTATCAATCTGGTTAGCAAAACAGAGGCAACTCCAGCAACTTAACATGTAATGCTCTTATGTCTCTGTCAACTTCAAGTCAAACAGAACAACTAAGGTTTGATGCTAATCATTTAAACCAACAAGTTAACCTTCAGCACGTTCACAATTTGCTTGTCAATTGTCATCACTTAAAACAGGATTTTAATCTTGTGCATAACAAAGCAAGCACATTTCATAAAAATTTTACACAGATTGAAGGAAATATAAGCAGCATATGGTAGGCACGATAAAAAAAAGTCTAATTTGACATGCTACTTAACGTGTTAGTTCAGTGGTTTAAGCAAGCTCTGTGTATTAAAACAGTGAACAGACACACACCAGCAACCGGATTTATGGCTATTCAAAAACCAGATTTGTACAGAACTTTCAACAACTAAAACCATTATGCTGGAGCAAATTGGCGTGAAAACTGCGAGCAAATTTCAAACATCAGATGCAAAACAAGCAGACAACAGAAGCAAAAATCAAAGTAGATTATAACAGCAATACACAACCAGAATTCATGTTTTAAACATACCACGTTGCTGTAAAAGGAAATTAGCAGACAGTTATGCTGGAGCAAACAACAGTTAAAACAGGAGATAACATATCATTTTAGAGTTTTGGTTCTTGCACAAGTGGGCATTCTGGAAATGAAACAGAAAAGATTATAGAAACAGAGACATAAAACCCGACAACTAAAACAGAAACAAGAATTCAAACACTGAATTTTCTAAACAGAACAGAGTGAACACTAACATGCTGACACTAAGAGACTAAAATGAAACAAAGATACAGAAACGTGCTGGAACATTTGATGATGTTTTGGTCACCAAAACAGAACAGCAAAATAAAATAGAAACAAGGCACAGAGGAAACACACAAAGAACAGAACTAAATCACAAAACCAAAGACTAAAACAGCAAGCGTGGAATGCTACTTGAGCAGACACTAAACAGAAACAATTCCTAAACTAAGCATGCTGACAGAAGACAAAAACAAATAAACAAGAACAGAACGTAAAACAGAGGAAACAAAACTCAATCACCAGGTTGAGCTCTGATACCAAATGATGGGATTCGGGGTGCCAACCGTGACACTCGAATCACATTTGCGGAAGCTAAACGTAGAGGAGAGAAGCACACTGAAGAAACAATGAAAAACAGAGGAGAAGATAAACAGAAAAAGGCGTAAAGGTGAGAAATGAAACCAGTCGAAGTGGGAGGTGGGCGAGCTGGTTAATAGCTCAGAGAACGCCGTCTGGATTGAAGGGAATCCTTGCCGGCCGATAGACGTCAGATTAGCGCTACATCGGAAAAAGCTTCTTCCGCAGAAGGAGCTCCAGCATCGGACACAAGCCCTGCATCAATGATTCTTCCACAGAAGAAACCGGCGGTGAAGATGGTGGTGAAAACCCGAAGCTGGCTGAGGAGTCGAAGTCGGTGGCTCTCGGCGCATGTCTTTCCGTAGAAAGAACAACAGCTTTTGGGACAGGTTTCTCCAACCTTTCTCCAGATTCCAACTCGTGGAAGAGAAGAGAAGAGGATGGATAAGAGTACCTCCAAGCAACCATGAGCTTGAGGTACAATGGAGGCGCGACTCCTCGGTGATTCATCACCGAACATTCGGTGCTTTGCACCAACGAAGGAAACTCCTTCAGAAGAAACGATCTTCGATTTCCAAATATTTAATGTTCAACAACTGTGTTACAAACGTCCAGAATAAGCTTAAATAATGCTTGAGAATCGATTCTGGTTTCAGAAAAGGAAAGAAGAGGATTGATGCAAAATAGAGCCGTTGACATCCACGTCGACGGAAAGAGCCGTTGGAGTGTCGACGCTCTCGGCCACATCATGTGCGCAATCAGTGCCTCTGCTGCGAGTTGGTAGCTGACGTGGAATGAGGAAGAGGTGAGAGCTGGTTCGTGCTAGACTAGGGATGAAAGCTGCTTGCTTGAAGATGGAACTTTTCGCACCAGGATTGCTTCGCTGTTCACCAGATGAAGGAGCTTCTAATTGGATTGAATTGGCTTCTTTCTTCTTCTTGGGCTTAATTGTTTCTTCAATTGTAGCTTCTATTAGTGGGCTAATGAAATGGGCCATTTTCTCATGGCTAACTTAGAGTTGAATAACCAATTCCTTTTGGGTCATCTTGTTCTTGGGCTTTGAATGCATCAACTCCTTTATTAGCCAAGCTTTATTAGGAAGTCACCTACATAATCAACAAACTTTGTTAGAAATATAATAATCGGTGAACTTACCTCGATGTGTAACTTGATCCTCGGTATCCAAAGCATATCAGGGTTGTGGGTACATATTATGGGGAGAGTTGGAGAAAGTAGTGGTGAGAATCAGAGCTAATTCTTTTGTCAATTGTCTAAGTTGTTAGTATTTTGAGATTTTATTTATTCTTCTTTTATATTTTTCAGTGATTAAAGTTGTGAAAAAAAAAAAAAAAAAAAGTTGAATTGTTCAGTAGTAGAACAATTTGTTATATGCTATTTAATTTGTTGTTATTGTTATTATTTGTATTTTATGTTTGTTAGTAAAGACATTGACAAAGGAGTTGGTTTTGAAAAATAAAGAGTGAGACAAGTTTGGGGGATTATTGAGTTAACTGATTAGAAAAGAGTTTAAGTGAGTGTAAGGAGTGAGGGTGGCATAAGGATGGATTGTGCTCTAGAGTTTCGCTTGAATCCAAAAATTTCCTACCTTATAAACCCAGCCTTACATTACAAGCTTAATTAAAGACCTATCGACTTTTATTCTGTTTATTCATATTTATTATTAGTGAATAATGGGCAAGACTGATGAACAATAAGAGTGGATGGAGTGACCCTGAGAGGTATTTTTGATTTCCCTTCTCATGAGACACAATTATAGATCTATCAGTTAAACGAGAATGAATTTGAGCATGTACACACACAAGTATTTCTGATTAAATTTCTCTCAATGCGATATCATGAGTTGTATTATTGAAAGTGTTTATTTAGATGGTTTATTTGCATGCAAATATCAAGCTGAGACGAAATACTGCGAACTGTGATTTAGATAATTTTACCATGGAAATTTTAAATATTTTGCAAACTTAAAATTTTAGAAAATTCTGGATAAACTTTGTTAGAATTCTATGCTTATTGTTGTTCGCTTGAGGACAAGCTTTCATTCAAGTTTGGGGGTGTGATAAGTGTGTATTTTACATACTTATTTATACCTTTTTATACTTGAGTTGATAAGTTTTTCTCAAGTGTTTTAAATGAATTTGATATATTTTGTGCAAGTGTGCAGATATTATATTTAAAACAGGCGGCGGTAAAAGAGGTGAAAAAAAGAATTAAAATTTAAAGTTAAAGAAGAGGCGATCGATCTCTATGTTATCCAGAAATCGATCGCCATGCATAAAGAGAAGGAAGTTTGAAAGCAGCAGAGATCAATTTCCAATCTCCATAAAGAAAGCAAAGATCAATCTCTAATCTCCATAAAGAAAGCAGAGATCGATCGCCACACAAGACTACACAAAATGTGTTTGTAAACAAACAGCAAGCGATCGATCTCTGTAGATTGGCAGAGATCGATCGCCATGCATAACAAGACCGAAGAAGAAGCGATTCAGCAACTGATTACTATACACAGAAAGAAGCAGCGATCGATCTCTATGAAATTCCAGAGATCGATCGCCACATATTTGAAGATCGATACACAAGACATGTTTGCAAATAAAGAGATGCCGCGATCGATCTCTAGATTCTGGCAGAGATCGATCGCTGATCAAAATTCTTAATATGGAAAGAGGACGTGTTTTAATCAGAGCCGTTTATCTTAAGTCAGAATTAATCTCACCCATTGATCGGCTGAAAAACCACATTAAAAACCTAGAGCAGACCTAAATTGAGGAGGGATCCTGGAGTCGGCAGAGAACAATTAGGCAGCGACTGAGAGCAATTCAGAGGCGATTTTCGTCGGCGATCAGGATATTTTCAATTTTCTTTTCTTTTTCCTTTCACTGTTTAATTATGCAACTATTTAGTATTATTGTTGTTTATTTTTCTAGTATGAACTAATCTTCCCGTTCTAGGGTTTCGATGTAGCTTTACTATGATTGTTTATTTTTCTTGATTCAAGTATTTAATTTTCTGTTCTTTATCTGTGTTGAGTAATCTATTCTGAACGTAATACTTAGGTTTGCTTGATCACCAAAACTAAGTACTTTAGGGTTGATTCGGGATGCGAGAGCGGAGAATTTAACCGTGCACTGAATATTTTGCCTTAAAAAGGATCCTAGGCTAGAGATAGTTAGGACGTTTGAGTGGTAATATAATTTCTTGTTCTTAATGTATTCAATTAATTCTCAGGATTAGAGACCGAGAGGTGATAATTCGTTAGTTGAATAAGTTTGTCTTTGCTCGAGAGAGATTGATAAATATTTTCGTGAAATTGCCATCAACACATAGAAATAGGATTTAATTACTTGAATTAGGTCTAATAAATAGGATTAGCTAAGTGAAATCGGAACCCTAGATTTTCTCATCATATAATCTTACTCTTTTATATTTATTTCTATTATTTAAATTGTTAAATTTATTTTATTTGAATTATTTTAATTTAAAATCTTAAATCATCAACTTATTATTTCTTTTCAAATTAAACTGAAATTTACATATTCAATATTTAACATATTTATTCCTCGTGGTATCGACAATCGTACTTACACACACTTTATTACTTTTGCGACACGTGCACTTGCGTATCACGATTTTTCGCAACAGTTAGTGACCCGATGTTATAAAGTGTTGTAACACTTCGTGTGACACCGGTTATAAATATGATATAGGACAATATTAAAAATGCGGAAATTAACGACACAGGAGGTTGTTAACCCAGTTCGGCAATCAGCCTACATCTGCGGGGCCACGCCCAGATATGAAAACATTTCACAAGTTCAAACAAGGTTACAAGACACTCGGACTAAAACAAAATAAGACTCCCTCTTATCTTTGATGCCGCCTCCTTCAACCTTCACAAGTGAAACTGTTTTGCGAGCTCCCCTCGACTTTGAAACGATCCCTCCTGAGATCTAAATACGACAAGCTCCCCTTGTCAAAGATGACTCCTCCCGGAATCCGTGTATGACAAGCTCCCCTTGCCCACGATAAAGATGACAAGCTCCCCTTGTCAATAAATAGAACTCCTCGAGAGTTCCAAGGCAGTCTCCTCTCAAGACTGGGTAATAATGAGATCACAAGAATAAACTCCTATGACACTGTCTGTGACGCTTGACAATATCTTAGGATAGGATCACCCAGAACAGGCTTCAACAAATCAGTCTTTGACAAGACCGAATCAATAATCACATACACCACACAGAAACGTGGGTGAAGAAATAAAGACGCCCAGATGAATAGAGAAATTCCACACTCAAGAATAATGGCGTCGGCACCCTTCAACATAAAAAGCAAAGACTTTTATAACGAGTGCTAGGTGCAGATCTATTTCTCTCAACAGTATATTCTCGAAACAGACTTTTCATTCAAAAGATCTTATCCCATAAAATCAGCATAAAGATCTAAATAACTCTGCCTGGTAAGGTTGCCGCAGAGACACTTTCAATGACACTTTAGTAAAGTATCCCAAATAATCAGGAATATGAACCAAGTTTGTTACGATTCATTTTTCAACAAATCACATTTGAATTGACGAAATATTCTGCCAAATATATTCTCCAAAATCGAAGGATATACTAATATATATTCCAAAATAATATAATTTCCAAAATACATAACTTACCAAATTTAATAGGTTGCCAAAAATATAATGCCAACACATAATAGCATTAACAAGTACGACACCACGCTGTGACTCGGAGGGCCCACTATGTTGGGTTGTGACTCCGGGGTGTTGGGTCCTCACATAACGTGACAATGCTCGAAGTAGAAGGTAAACGTAACACAACCTATTAATACTCGAAATTTGAGACATTTGATACGAAAGTTTGAATTTTTACTTTCATTTCCGGTCTAACAAACATGGTACCACTAACTTTGAACCCAGAGAAATTTTCATTTCCGATGGATTATGAGTCAGAAGGAGAATACAAAGAAAAAACCTTACTTGGTTAGTACAAGGCAGCTGAGCATCACAGTAATACTGATCTACTATGATTGGGTTTGAAACATTATCCATCACGACATTCTTGAAAGTAATATTTGTAGCTAGACCATTGCCTCCCTGATGGACATAAGAAAATGCAAATTAGATCATCGGAAAATCGATAATCGCCTTTTATTTACGCATCTCACTTGCATGTGTAAGGCGAGATAATACCAAACCTGCCACGTTTTGATCCTCGCTCCGTTTTGAGTGTTAGACAGGATTGCTCCCTCGACTGTCACTTCCCGAACCTGTGACCATGTGTTTGATTTTCCCAAGCTTCCAACACTGGTGGAGATGGATCAAATTCGATAAATATTTTGGCATGGGAGGAAATAAGTTGGATAGAAAAAGGGATTTCGTTTACCTTATCCCATGGCCTAGGCTGCAGGCAATGCTGCTTATATCAACACTTGAAGAATTACTCACTATCGAGATGCAATCATCTCCTGATGCACGTTCACAAACCATTGAGTCATTGCCATCCATTCAATGAGACAACCTCAAAAATCAAATGCAGAGCCCGTGATTTATACCTCGAGAAAAGAAGTTGGGAAATGGAGTATCCTATGAATGATGATTAAATGGTGAACTGGTACGAGCAGATACCGTACCTGTACTGATGATGCAGTTGTGAATTTTGACACCCTTTGAAGCGCTGATATGAATTCCATCAGTGTTTGGACTAGAAGCAGGTGCTATCACTTGGAGATCAGAAGCCACTACCCTAACACAGCTCGTAAACGCCAAATGCATTTGTTGGCTATCGATCAGCACCAGATCTTGAACTTTGAGTCCTTGCAGTAATGAAAAGTCAAGGCCTGCATAATAATCACCAAAAGATCAATGGAGGAGGCTCAATTGGAGGGATAAACTAAATGGTTTCAAAGATAATATGGAACTCACCGTCGGAGCGTCAAGCGTGTTGACATGGCTGCATTTATAGAATATTAGTAAATATACGGACGAGGATAAGCTTCGATGCAACAATAATTCAAGGGATTTGAGTAAACAATACATTTGATATGTTAATCTTGCAAGATTGAGCCCACCAATCATGTCCTCTTCCATTGATCGTTCCTCCCCCTTCCACGGTGAGGTAGTTTACTCCATGAAAGTAGATCCATTTGCTTGGATTCAGACTAGCCCAGGCCTCAGGATCTTTGGGAGCATTGATATTGCCGGAGATCTTTTCATAAGTACAACCCCAACATGGATAATTCAAGAAAATTATAATAACATCGACGGGAAAGAGGATAAACGAGATTCTAGTAATTGTCAAAATGTTCATTTAAGGTCGTGATTCATACCCTTAAGATCAGTTTTGATCTGCAAGGACCAGCTAGAGTGATAGAGTGGATAAGGTAAGTACTCCCTGCAGGAATTTCAATGGCTGTTTTTTGGGGGAACGAACAGGCTATCTTCCAAGCATTTCTCAACGCCTAAATTCATGGCAACAAGCAATATCGAAAGTCAAATAGATTTGAAAATTATGTCTGCAGAATATAAAAGCAAAGAAACACATATCCCCAAGCTTGAATCAAGCAGCAAGAAAATGGATAATAAAAACATTCATCTTCACATCGACTCCTTTGATGTTTTAAACTTTCAGCTCGATATCAGTTATCGATAAGCAATCTCAGAAAATGATTCATCAGGTTGATGGTTTCAAGATGTAAAGTATCTACCCGACTATCATCTGTTATGCCATCTCCTTTGGCACCGAAATCGCCGACATAAAGAACCCTCTTGGATCTGGTCGGGGTTTTGTCCGACCGAGTGCGTGGGAGCTGCAGCAAGGAATCAAATCCATTGGCGTATCCGATCCTTAAGCGAGTAATCGCAAAAAATAAAAGAATAAATACAAAAATCTGCGATCCTTTCAGTTCTTCCATTTTGTGTCAGACCACATTTGCTATCAGAAATGTCGAATACGGAAGTTATGTTAATCGTTAGACCGAGAAAGGCGATGATCTGAGAGATATTCCTTTCTGCATTGACAAGAATGCGATCGAGATTAATAGGGTAGTTAGTTGCTTACCTCGCCTGCATATTTTGATCGAGGACTTCCCTTCCTCATCGACCGAAGAGGACGATGACATGATCGACGTGTCGACAAGCCAACATAGACCTTCTTCGGAGTTCAGGTTTTAGCCTTTGACCAAAGACGATGACTTTTAGTGTTAACCAAAATTACGTTTTTATCCCACGATCTCCTCGAGAAGTTACTCTCGATAAAATTTGACAATTTTAAGCGTTAAATTTTTCAACTTATTTCTCTCCAAGATATCCAAATCATTTTATCGAGAGATATCTCATTGAAGTTCTTATAAGTTTCGTTTCGTTTTTAAAGGGTATTTTTGTCCACAATTAAATTTATTGGAGTTTGTTACTTGAACAAACTTATATCTAGTGGACTCCCAGTTCCGACGAGCAAGTTCTCGATTTCTACTTTACACGTTAAAATAAAAAATTTACCGTGACTACTTCAGAAAATATATCAGTCTGATTAAATTTAGAATTCGTTTAATTTTTTTAAACCTAAAAAATAACTATGAAAAAGACAAAAATACCCAAATGAGTAAATAGAGATTAGCAGACCCTTTAATCACGCTAATTAACATAATCCCATCACAATCAAATCATTAATGAATTCAAAAACCAGACATGTTTGCTGCCATCATCAGCTGACTCCACTCCCATCTAATCTAATTTTATTAATGGTATTATTGCAATAATTAAATTGCAAATTAATTATTAATTATTAAAAATAAAATAAAATTATTAAGTTATAGCGGTAGAAGCAAGTAGGTGGTCCAATTTGGCTGCTACGTGGCCTTCGTTAACCTTTTTCAAACACCCAAAACCCACCATTTTTGACGCACAGAAGAACACTGAACAGATAAGGATTAACAAGTTCTTTCATTCACAATCATTCAATCACGGGTGGTCTCCCTTTGATCTATCTAAAAACTTATCAGTTTGATCCAGATTCTGATGAAGGGTATGGAGATTTCTGTAAAATAAATGACTTTGAAGAAGAAGAAGAAGTTGCAGAGAAAGAAGAAGCAGATCGAAGCTGAACTGGGTTTCTAAGTATACAGGAAGATGATGAACTGAACAACAACAAATTACAGTAAAAAAAAAAAACTGGAATTTTCAAAGACCTGGAAAGCAAAATGATTTACATCTGTTTTTTTTTTTCTGATTTCAAAACTTGAATCTCACGAATTCGACCACTGTGAAGCTAAAAATGGAGCAAACAAAGAGAAATCCGACGAACAAGTAACATGAGTTTTCCGACGACTTTCTAGAAAACCAAATCACTATCTCGATCTACGCTTACCGGGCTTCGGCCGGGGGATTTTGCTCGCTGGTTTGCTAAACGCGCTGCAAAATCCGCATGCGGAGACTCTCGGAGACGGTGGCTCGATCGCCTGGCGGAACGTTCCCGGTGCGGTAGCCGCGTCCTCCGCCGTTGGATCGACTCCGTTCGAGGGTTTCTACGGGTTTAGGAACCCGAACGTCCTTAATTTCCCCCTTGTCGTCCTCCTGATTTCTTCCTTGTTCTTGCTCTGCTTCCTGGCTCTGAATCGCCTTGTTTAATTCTCCAGAAAGGAATTTATCGTCAAATACAAGTCCAGATGAGCCTTGCCTCCTGAAAGAAACTGCAGATCTTTGCAGACCAGCCATGGCCGCCCTCTCTCTCTCTAGATCTTTCCTGAAAAAGAAAAGTAGAAAGCTTGAAAATTCAGAGCAATTTTTTATTGCTGGGTTGCTTTTAGCTGTTAAGGAATGAACCCAGGTTTTCTACAGTATACCACATTGGATAATAGAAGTAGCCATTACTGCTATATATAGGTCTTTTTCGGACCGATCCAACACAAACCCTGGAAGATGTGAATGGGTTGGACTTAAACGGCCCAGGAAAGTCCCCGGGCGCCCTCTGCGGCTCTCTGCAGAGATGCAGGCATGCAGCCTCTTGCAAAGAGTGTGCTTCGTACGATCTTGGATTGGTCGCCGGAGCAACAGCTTGGCCGGTACGCACAGTTATTCACATGGAGCGACCTAACAGAACGGGGCTTACTCACCAGTGGTGATAATATTTTTTTTAATTTTTGATATTTTAATTTATTTTTATATAAAAGAATATATTAGGCCTCATAGTTTATAATTTATTTTGTACAGATACAAAATTGTTATTTAATTAGATTTTACAATAAAATTAAAACGATAATAATTACAATTATTCAAAATTTTAACTAATATAAAAATAAAGAAAATTATCAATTTTAACCAAGTACTATATTCGTAATTTCAAGTAGTCTCATCTACTAAAAACACTGACAAATCGAACCTTGTATTATGATTCTGTTATCAGCAATGACCTTCCGTCAACAATTCTGTTAAACTTATCACTAATAAACCACCAGATAATATACCTATATATAAAATGACTTCGACAAGAATGTGCATATCGCATGCATACACTCATAAATATATAATGAAATTATTTAAAAAGTAGATCTTCTTTCTTTTTAGTACATCAGATGAAGAATTTCGAAAGATGTAAAACAAATGGAAATACTTGTCATTACATCTGGTGTTGAAAGATGAAATATTGGTTTTGGGTACTTGATTTACTAACCCATTTTGATATCTTTGACGTGAGCAATCTTGGACCAATCATCACCAATTTGTGGTCTGCATCTTTCTTGCAGTCTCTTACAACCACGGATAGTCAATTTCCTTAGAGAAGAGAGTTGGCGAATGCCCTCGGGAAGCAAAGATAGTTTTGGACAAAATATAATTGTCAGTTCCTGCAATGAAGTAAGATTACCAATCCAATCTGGTAGCATAACAAGATCTGTGCAATCTGTAATACGAAGTTCCTGTAATGAAGTAAGGTTACCAATCTTCGACCAATCCTCACCAATTTGTGGCGTGCATATTTCCTCCAGTCTACTACAACCAGCGATGGCCAATTTCCTTAGAGAAGAGAGTTGGCAAATGCCCCCGGGAAGCAAAGTTAGTTTTGGACAATTTAAAATTGTCAGTTCCTGTAATGAAGTAAGGTTACCAATCCAATCTGGTAGCATAACAAGATCCTTACAAGCTGTAATATTCAGTTCCTGTAATGAAGTAAGGTTACTAATCCAATCTGGTAGCATAATAAGATCATCACAACGGGTTATACAAAGAGAATGCAGGGCGGTCCAGTGTTGAAAACCTTCTGGGAGGGTCGCAAGTTTTGGAACTCCCTTCGAATGTAAATCATCACGGGCATCAAAGGCGTCCCGTTGTGTGTCGTCCTCTGGAGATGCACTTGCAATTAGTTCTCTTTTAAACAACTCAGCACTGGAATACATACGATGCAGTGTTTGTAAAGACGAGTTAGGGAATGGGCTGGAAAACATTTGAGGGCAACCAATTATATCCAAAAGAGAGAGGCAATGAAATGATGGAAGAAGGAAGCTCAGACCATGATCTTTTGAAGTGAATTCCCTCCACTTCCACCATCCCTTTAATTTATCCATGTTCCTAAGAGTGAGGGATTGTAAGGATGGAAAGAAAACACTCCAATGAAATTCATCCACTGTCTCGTTATTGTCCACATACTCTATGAGTTTTAAGTTTTCTAACCACAATCCTTGGAGATTTGGAAGTCGATCAAGTCGTGGAACATACTGCAATCTTTCACAATTCACAATTAAGATATGCGTCAAATTTGATAATGAAGATACCCAACTTGATAATCTGACTCCACCATATCCATCTATCCTCAATTTTTCAACATTTTTGTTTGGGTGTAATTTTTCAAAAACTACAAAGTCGTGATCGATACCATTAGGATTGTAGCCAATTTCACTCCATTGTAAGGTCAAATGACGAACTCCATGATTATCTTTCAAGTTTACAGTGTTGACTTGGGACGAATCATTCCTCAAGTGATGTAAACCTCGGATATGC
Source organism: Begonia masoniana (assembly GCA_022432975.1). Classification (NCBI taxonomy): domain Eukaryota; kingdom Viridiplantae; phylum Streptophyta; class Magnoliopsida; order Cucurbitales; family Begoniaceae; genus Begonia; species Begonia masoniana. Next base: position 48,449,095 of record CM039510.1, read on the forward strand.
AAACTTCCCCTTATGTTGATAAGGGTATTAAGTTGCCACAACCCACTATCTTCAGAAGATATTGAGGGACCCACTGCATGTAAGTTCATTGTCTGAAAACCAGTCAACTTATTTAGTCCAAGTGACATGCCTCTCAATCCAACACAATATTTAAGATCTAGATGCTTTAGGTTTACTAGATTGGAAACATCTCTTGGCAATTCTCTTAGAGATACACAACCTCTCATATTTAATAATTGTAATTTCTGCAACTTGGCAATTGAATTTGGAAGCAACTCTATACGCTCGTTATGGCTAAGATGAAGAAACCTCAAATCTACCATATTACCTATATTTTCTGGTAATTCTCTCAGACTTCTGCAGTACTTGAGAATCAATTTTTGCAAATGCAGCAATTTAGATGTGGAATCCGGGAGCCTTTCTATGGACTCATTATGGGAAAGATCAAGATGCCTTAAATTCACAAGACTTCCGATATCTCTTGGTAGTTCTTCAAGGGATGAACAATAACTGATATTTAGAGTTTGCAAATTATGCAATTTGGTTATTGAACTCGAGAGCGACTTTATCGTTCCATTCCCAGAAAGATTAAGAAATCTCAAGTGCTTTAGCATACCAATTGAAAATGGTATTTTTCTCATACACAACCGCTGTAAATCTAAAACGCGTAGCGATTTTAGAGATGATATATGGGCTTCCAATCTAGTTTCATTTAGCTCGCAACTAAGACTATAATCCCACACATGTATCAACGATAAAAATGTTCTTAATTTATATGGTTTGAGTTGTGATGTAAAAAGTGAAGGCCACTTTGATTCGCCACCACGATCAAATGATACTCGTCGAGTTCGTTCATTGACATTCTTAATATCTGAATCTGGAGTAAAACACTCTGTGCCAGCAACTAATCGAGCTAAATCGTGCATGAGATTGTGCATTTTGCATCCTGCGACATCTTCATATTTATTTCTTTTTACATCTTGGAAAAAAGACCGCCATATCAACTGCATAAAATACTCATTGCCAACATCCTCTAAGCATTCATTCTCACCTTGTGATTGGACAAATCCTTCGGCCACCCACAACTTAATCAATTCATCTTTCTCAAACTCGTGATCTCTTGGGAACAACGAACAATACGCAAAACATGGCTTCAAATGAGAGGGAAGGTGATTGTAGCTGAGTTTAAGCACCCGAGTTATCTCTTCTTTTTGCTGTGTGATAGTTGAAAGCTCATTATTCTTGAAAGACAACCATTCAGCTTCCGATGTTTTAAAGTATAATAATCGTCCTATGGTCCTTATAACAAGTGGGACACCCATACATTTCCTTGCAATTTCTTTCCCTATTTCTATCATGTTTGGGCTCTCTGGTTCTTCACCTTCTTTGAAAGCCATTTGTTTGAACAATATCCACGAATTGCTTTCAGACAAGCCATCTAAAATGTAAGGGGAAGTTGCTTCAGAAACCTCAGCAACTAGTTTGCTGCGAGTGGTGATGAGAATCTTACTTCCTTTTGCACCGCCCATCAACAACCTTTTCAAGTTTTCCCATCTTTCCCAGTCTTCGTTCCACAAATCATCCATCACGAGAAGGTACTTCTTCCCATCAATTCGGTTTCGAAGTGTACGTTGCAATGAATCCATCTCAAGCCCAGATTCTCCTATTATTTTCTCCACTATTATTTTCAGATCAAATATTTCAGAGATGCACACCCACAGTCTCAAATCAAAGGCATCTTCCACTCTCTTATGGTTGAATACAGACTGCGCAAGCGTAGTCTTTCCCAATCCTCCGATACCCACTATTGCATCTACTGACACGTTCTGTTTTTCATTGATTTCAAGCAGACGCTTCACAATTTCTTCTTTTTCTTCATCCCTCCCAATCACATCCTCTTCGCGAACAAAGGAGTGAGTATACTCTCTATCCTTTGTCCTAGATTGATCATGTATTGTTTCTAAGAAGTGGAACTTGGTTCTATTAGCTGCTATAAGCTCCAGTCTCTGCCTAAGTTTCTTATTCTTGTGGACCATTTTCGCACCAAAAGCAAGCTGGTTATGTTTGGAGAAGAAAATGCGTACCTTTTTGGCAATTTATCCCTGGAAATCACTTCTCGCCTCAGAGTTTCGTAGGACAATTCGTCGAGTAAGTCATCGGCATCGTAAGCGGCATCCTTGAGCTTCCCAAGCCAATCCTTGACGGCAAGGCTTAGGTCTCCCTTCTGCTCAGCGTCAAGAAGCACCGCCTGCATAGAAGAAAAAGTGTCCTTGAGCTTGGCAATCTCCTCCTCTACACCATAGATCAGTGCAATATCTTTGAAAGCAGTAGAAGCCAACTTGGAAAGGAGGTCTGCAAAAACGGGTATGATGATTCCTTCGGCCATTGAGTTCCTCTGGAGGAAGGAAAGTAATTGGAGAAGATCAGATCTAGACACTCCCGTTCGCCTATGAGCTGTGATTTGGGATTGGGAGAGATTATTAAAGTGAAGACCCTGTCTTTTTGGAAATTGCCGAGTTACTTCCTCTGTCAGTACTTTTTCTAAAGTGAAATTGACAGGACGAAGCATTTCAATAATTTATTTAATCATAAATTTTAAAGCATTTTAAGATTATTAAAGTGTAGACCCTCTCTTTGTCATCAACGCGCTATCGAACTACGAAGTCTTCGTTTGGAAATTGTAGAGTGACTTCCTTTTCAATACTATATTATTTTTTGAAAAAAATTTAATTTAGTCCCAACGTATAGGATCAGTAATCATTTGATCCCTAACGTTTATTTTTTACCCAATCAGACCCTATCGTATACACCGTTTCCAATTCAAACCCTCCCGTTAAATTTTTCGTTAAATTTAACACGTACTCTGCACGTGCGCTGCTAAAATCTCAAAGTATCCTTATTTCCTCATAAAATCTCTAAAGTAAAAGTTAAATTCACCTTAAAAACATACACTAACCTATTTCTCATTATTCCAATTTGAATTTACGGTAGGAATTTTGGACAAATTTAACTTTTACTTTAGGAATTTCGGGAGGAAATGATGGTATTTAGGGGTTTTAGCAGCGCACGTGCAGAGCACCTATCAAATTTAACGGAAAATTTAACGATAGAATTTGAATTGCAAACGGTGTATACGATAGAGTCTGATTGGGTAAAAAATAAACGTTAGGGACTAAATGACCACTGACTCATACGTTGGGGGCTAAATTGAATTTTTCTCTTAATTTTTTTATAATCTGATAATTAAATAAAACATTCAATATTTACACACTCAAATTAATTATTTAATTTGAGATGAAATTTTGAGGAGTCAACATGAAGAATAAAAGCATATCCTAATTTCAAAAGTTAATATATTAATCAATTTTTTTTTTTAAATTTTGTTCCATAATTATTGCAATCTTAACTTTTCAAAATTCAAATCTACCTTCTATTAAAAATAATTGACATTCAAAGTTTTGTCATATCAAACTTTACCATCAGAGAACAACTTAACATTACTCTTTTGACTAGCATGTTTAATTAGGGCTGAATAAAATCGAGGTTTTTAAAAATCGTTTCGATTTAGCGATGTGTTATAAGTGAACGAACTAATTTATGTCAGTTTCAGTAATTTTAAAACTGAAATCAAATTTTCAACTTGTTCTTTGACTCCATACGTTGATATAAACTCTCCGTGTACAAATTATGTGAGAGATAGTAAATAACACTCATCCACAACATCATTAAGAGTTGAGAGATTGGTATTCTAACGATTGAATACAGCTTTGAGTGCAAATAAATGCATCTATCATCTTAGCAAATAAAGAAATGCAAAATGAATCAAATACACGACTTCTATCGTTAAAAAGCGGACAAGTACACGTCTCGTCCATAGTTAAAAAGCGGACTCTGAGACAAAAATTGAATTTGTGATAACCAAAAAACATCCCAATTCATGCAATAAGAAACAACAATGATCTTCCCAATTACTAACCAGAAAAAACAAGGAGATTATCTGTCTCCAATCAATCACCCACCATATACATTGAGCCAATCTTTTATATCTATGCAATCCTGCCTCTCTTCTGACGGAAAATCCTGCAATTCTTATCATGCAATTCATTCTTTCTTTCTGTTTGTTACAAGCAGACAATGGGAGCTCAAGAAAGACAGAAGCTTTTTCCAAAACAAACCCAGAGAGACTCATAATATGCATAGAATTGCAGAGAGAGAGAGAGATGAACGCACAGAAAATAAATTCAAAAATTACAAGAAAAATAGTTTCACGAATGCATATAATATGATTAAATGAAGGCATATTATCTCACAACTCAGAACAAGAAGAAACACTCTGAAAAAACCGACCAAAAAAGTTCATATCTACAACCAAAAAGATAATGTATTATGCTATATGCATATGAAATACTTAATTAGAGGATCGTGCGAGGAAGATTAGAATGGCGACAAGCACTAGAGGGAAGATGAGCAGGACCAATGTTGAGGGTGGGTGCAAAGGACCCATCACCCATGGCGTCAAAAACAGCAAAGCCGCCACCGCCATGAACGCTAGTATGGAGGGAAGCCCACAAACACTATGTTCTTCGTCCATTTTCTCCGTCCACACCCCTCTCTCTCTCTCTCTCTCTCTGCTTCTACATATCCCATAGAAAGGGTTCCTCCGGTGAAATGGCGCTGCTTCGGAATCGATAAAGTCGCAGTGATTCCGAAGCAGCGCCATGCCACCAGAGGAACCTTTCTGTGGCAGCGTATGGAAGCATAGAGCGATGGGCAGATGGGCGGGACGGGTTCTGCTTGCGGTCGAACAATTGGGTAATTATCGGGCGATGGGCTGGGTACGGGAAAGGAGATGTCTGGAATCTCAAACACTGGGTTTGACCTAGGCTTTACTGGGCCAGAAAGTCAGGCTTGTAGAGCGGGATGGGCTGACATGAAGGATGGACTGGGCTTTGCTGAGCCATTGATCAGCCTGGGATGGGCTTTGCTGGTTTTATATTGTTGGGCTGAGACGGTTGGACCAAGGAAGTATGTTTCTGTACAAAATATTTTGGTATTTTTTGGATCACATCTGCTATCGTTTTTCGTACCGTTTATTTCGTGGTGTAATTTTACTATGTAAGTAAGTTCTGTCTAAGAGACTGAATTTTAAGCGGGACCGTTGGTGACCCCTCCAGCTAGACTGAATTTGTATACAATATATACAAATCATTCATTAATACAACAAATATTCATAATATTCATTATCCAACCATAAAGTAAAGATTATTGTAAGTAAAACAAGTTAGTGAAGCTACAATATCATTCATTCTCCAACCATTATATTACGAAATATCGGTTATTGTTCTACAAACAAATCTGTAAAAATGAAAAAATACTACACGTCATCACTACAAGATCCAAAAAAATATAGTATTGATAAAAATGTAATTAAATAGAAAATGAAGTAAAAAAGCAATCAAACATACACCAAGGAAATTAGATATTCTCACTATTCGCTAATTTTAATTGGTTCGCTATCTTTATCTAGTGATATAAAATCTGCAAAATAATATAAGTTTCAAAATAAGTATATAATGTATAATATAGTAATTACTAAAAAGAATAGGAGAAAAATTTAAAACATACATTTTTCAAACTCATCCACCACATCATTAAAGTTTTCTAAATCATGTATTTCCTCACGAATTCAACTTTGAGTGCAAATAAGTGTCTCGACAATCTTTAGTGATAAAGAACTACAAAAAGAATCAAGTACACGTTCACTGCTACTGAAAGCTGATTCTGAAGGAACTGTGGAAATAGAAATAACAAATACATCTTTTGTAAATTCACTTAATATTGGATATTTCAATGAATTCAATTTCCACAATGTCAAAATATCTTGATTGTCTGAAAACATTTTCAATTCTTTAGAAAAATATTGATCAACTTCTGTCATATTGCTTGAAGCATCTCGCTGACTATGACGGTTGCAAAACTTCTCAAATAGCTTATTGTGGGCAAAACTAGTATTTTGTCATGTGGACAAAGATGTCGCAACATTAGTTCTACAATAATTTTTTGGCATTTCAAACCTCAAATCTATTTTGTATTGAAGATATAATCTGTTGATCACTGTTCATAATTGACTCACCAAATCTGTTGTTTTGTCATTGTCAACCAACATTGTAAGTCAATGTTTAAAAAACTCTATATTATCACTCGACTCTTAGACAACTGCAACGTACATCAAAAAATTAATATTCTCAAAAATTTTTCAGCACTTGTCAAATTTTTCTTGCATTTCAATAAGTTGAGTTTCTCTCGCTATTTATCACAACACAATACTAATACTAATAATAAAATTTTACGAATTTTGATTGCAAAATAAATAATATTATTCTTATCTCACAAAAAGTGTTCAATTGAGCCTATGCCTAATCGACAAGTTTGAGCTGAAAGCCCAAATAATCCTTCCTGAAAACAACAACGTGGACTAATTTGATCCATTTAACTAAACAATACAAAGTTAAAATTTATAAAAATATATGAATTCTCTCGGCGACGCCATACGTGTTCTTCTACAGCCTAAGATTCCACCTCGAGGCAATAAAATACAGGCTGAGTCATCGGTCGGATCGTTGCTTTAGTAAAATATTTGAACAGGATCAACCCGCTGTAGACACCTGTTGGAACGTGTCGATCGGAGAAGATGTGTGTCAATAAACAACCCAAAATATGCCCCTATAAAAGGCTGTTCTATGCTTGGACTGTAAATCAATCAATCAGCGTTCGACAAACTTCATCCCTGTAGCAAACGAAGCAAGTGAACAACCTTTCAGTGAACAAAAATGGCGTCAGACAACCAATCCTACAATGTCGGAGAAACCAAGGGCCAGGCTCAGGTACATCCTTTTAGTCTTCCGTGTTTATCTCCTGTACCGCCATTGTTATAGCAGCAGTTTAGTGATTAGGTTATACGCATGCAGGAGAAGGTAGATCACGCGAAGGGGACAGTGGAGGACAAGGCACACGGGGCGGCAGACTGGACCTGCGAGAAGAAGGATCAAACTGAAAACTACGTTTCGGACAAGACGCACGGCGGGGCAGACTCGACCGGCGAGAAGAAGAACCAGACAGGAAACTACGTTTCGGACAAGACACAGGCGGCTAAAGACAAGGCGTCGGATACGGCCGGGGCGGCGAAGGAGAAGCTGCAGGCCGGAAAGGATAAGACGGGAGGGTTTTTCCAGAACACCGGAGAGCAAGTGAAGAATGCGACCCAAGGGGCGGCTGACGCCGTGAAGAAGACCTTAGGGGTCGGGAAGAAGGAGAACGAGAAGGGCGCTGAAGAATGAATGGGTGGATTCATGATTATATCTTTGTCTGGTTTGTTATTTGTAATTTGTAATTTGAATTTGGTATTTCTGGGTCGTCTTCTTCTCGAGTTTCGATTGGATTGGGAGGTGGATCCTTGTATTATGCGAGTAAAAAATTGATGTTTGATGTTTTATTCTGTTTCAAATGCTGTCCAGTTTCCTACTTTCAGTGTTTTTGGACGGGTGATTCCATGAATTAGACGGGTGACGAAATTCTAACGGTGTAAAGGAGAGAGTTAGAGTGGGTTAGAAGAAATAAAAAATAAAACAATAGGACTATTGAAGAAATAAATAAATAAATTGAACAACTTAACCTTCAAAAAAAACACAGATTCAAATGAGAAAAAGTCAAAAAGGTGAGGAGAAATAAAAGAATCAAAATAATATGACCACTTTAATGTTGCTGCTCCTCTCTTATAAGACAAAAGAAAGTAAGGATAAATAAATAATATATAAATAAATGGAATTTCACCAATTATTTACATTTATTTTTAATTTTTTTGATTTAATTTTGGCAGCTTTATAAAAATCTTTATATTATTGTTGTCTTCAATTAGATCAAATGATATAAAAAATTGTGAATCTAATTAAGAACTGGCGGATTCAAATCATAATCTTTCAGAAGCTGGCATCGCTAGTTGACTCCTCCTCGTCTTTGAAAAACTTTGGTAGTGCTCCTGGATTGGACAATAGACAGGATTTCTTTGAGGGGAAAGGGTGTCATATGAGCTAAAACAATATAATCTGTCGATGTCTCTAGTAAACCAAAGACATTGTTTAATAGCTATTTTGTTTTGCTTCAATCTCCCTTACTCTTTTGCTTTTAAAAAGTGAATACCCTAAAGAAAGGGAAGAGATCCGAGTGAATGGAAAGGAAAAAACAAATGATGAATTACACTTTAAAAGGACACGATATAAAAATAAAAAAAGACCTGTTTATGAAACTTCTTATCCTCCGGAATATGAATCGAAATATATGTTATACCATCTTTAACAACTAAATTCAAAATATGACATACACATCTTATATGGAAAAGAGAATCATGAGTAATATCTAATTGAAAATAATTTTTAAAATGAGAAATTGCAACATCGTTAACACTAGTATTATTAAGAGTTATTGTTGTGAAAAATAGTTCGCAAGTGTACGAGTCGCAACAAGTAATAAAGTGATAAAATAGAGTGTCGAACCCACGAGGACTTGTAATTAATAATCGAAATAATTACTCTTAATTCTAAAATTGAACACACGTTTTTATGATTTTTAAAGATTAAAACTAAAATAAACAATTAAAATAATTAAAATAAACTAAAATAAAATAGTGCAATAAATAAAATGGGATTAAATCAAATTGATAAAAACATAGGTACTACGATTTCACCAAGACAATATTTATTTCAGTCCTTCGCAATTATATTCATAAATATTCTTCCTATGTTGATGATCGATTTCACTAAATTCTAGTACAATCTCTCTCGAGCATTGCGTAGTTTATCTGATTAATGGGTTATCACTTATCAGTCTCAAATCCTGCATTAATCAAATACAAATAAATCAAGAAATCTCAGTGATCACACCAATACTGTAACTGTCTCTAGCTTACGTATATTCATGACATTAATTTCAGTGCACGGATATTTATCACCTCTCGGTCTCAAAACATCAAGTAAAGATTGGCCAGAAATTTACAGGCTTTAAGAACAGAAATTAAATGCGCCAACAATATTGGAAGAAATACTCAATTAATATAATTAAACGAAGAACATAAAATAATCATCGTCCGGCTACATCGTAGCCCTAGAAATAAAAGTTAGTTCATGCTAATATAAAAATAAACAATAATAAATATGATTTTCATAAATAAAAATCGAAGGAAGATAGAAAAACTATTTTTATATCTCTGAAGAATCGCTTCTCCTCTGCTGCTCTGTGAAAATCGCCAAATCCCTCAGCTTGCCGAATCCTGCTCTCGCCAGAATCGCCGAATCGCCGAATCATCGCTTACCTCTATCGTCGGATCGTTCTCTGCTGCGCTCTCGCCTCCAATCGACGACTCCTCTGTTTCTTACTCTCCAAAGTCGCCGAACGCCGAATCGCCCAAGGCTCTGCTTTTAGGTTTTTTTTTTAATATTTTCTTTTTACTCAATCCACCACTTTGATTCATTCTCCTCGCAGGTTAATGGCCGAGATTAAAATTTTCCAAATTGAATTCATGTGTGGCGATATAATCGCTGGTAATGTGGCGACTGATCGCCACATTCTTTGCGTAAATTTCGCCATTTTCTGTTGCTTTTGTGGCGATCCATCGCTGGATATTGTGGCATTCGATCGCCATGTTCACTGTTTTGCCACTATTCTCTCTCTCTGTTGTCTTTCTTTTCCTCCTTAACCTCTCTTTATTTTATCCTGTTTAAAATAATTTCTCTGCACACTTACACAAAATACGTCAAAATCTTTCAAACATTCAAACAAAAACTTATCAAATCAAGTAATAGAAGTATAATAAGTGTGTAAAATACACATTTATCAGTTATACTAAATATTATATCTCTAATAGAATATTCTTGCAATATTGCTATAATATATCTATAAATAGTAATATAAATGTGAAGATATTCACAATTACGAAATCATAAAATTATTTTATTTGATTGTCAAGATTCATCAATAAAATGAGAAGTTACAACAATATAGACTATAGCATTACATACACTCCATAAATTAGAGTCAATACAAATAGACGTTGAAGGGGCGCTTGAAAAAAATGAAATTAGTTTATTTTTTATTTCATTAAATATTTTAATAATATATTTTCTAGTTGTATTTCTATGAATACGTTTTATGTGAATATAAAAAAGTGTCAGTACCAGTAGCATTCAATAATATTTTGTGTAGGGTGTCTTACTTGTTCGTTTAAGTCACAATTTTGATAATACTTACAAAGTGTGTTAGTTAAATTACCGAAAATATATACATAATTTTTAATACAATAGTTGCATTGAGCTTTAAATTCTAATTTTTGACTAATTTTAATTTCTTTTATTTCAAAATGTTTTCATACTTCAGGCGTTTTGTTTTTGTTTTTAGGTAAAGAAGTAAATGTTTGTATATATGATTATCCTATTGAAAATTTAGGATTTAATTTCATAATTTTCTCAATATCATAATCAATAATATTAATATTATAATCACGTGGATCTATAATTATTTAAAAGAAATTTTAAATAAGAAATTGATACCACAAATCTAATTGATCAACAATAGTTTGTTGTGATGTAAATTTGTAATCAACTCCACATATACGAAATCTAAAAAAATTCACACAAAAAATGTTAAATTATACACATAAAATTATCGACAATTTAAAAATGCATTAAATAAATAAATTGTAATATATATATTATTGAATGAATGGAAAGAGATAAAAAGAGATATCGATTAAGCACTAAAATTCGAAAGTAGGAGACGAGAGATTGAGAGAGAATTTGATGAAAAAATTTGAATAGATTCCCGCCTGTTTAATGTCTATACTGAGAACCAATCCGAAATTCTTGGTTCGGTTCAGTTCGGTTCCAAAAGCGTTTTTCAAGTTTTAACCGAACTGATTGTCATCCCTAGTAACCATTGTTTCAATATTTTAGTTAAGCACGCGTATCTACGTTGACCAGGTATTTTAATAATATTTCTAACCCTTCTAATGATTTCTAATCTGATTTCAAAATCTATCAATTTCTCGATATAATTTGAAATAACTGGATAAGAGATCAACTGAGTTAGAAATTATATTAAAAATCATCAGATGAGTCAATAATTGAGTTAAAATATCTAATTAAATGGAAACTATGACGTAGACATGCAGAATTCAATAAATAAATTAATAACAAGATCTAAACGAAGCTCGTGAGTTAGAAGGGAAAGAAGTAGGTGTTGAGGTATTTCGCACGTGCTACGAACTGGTCTAGTGGGCTTAGGACGGGCCGGGGCTCCAGGTCCAATATGTAACCATAACCGAATAGAAAGGGTAGTTTCGTCTTTATCGGAAAATAACTTTCTTCCAAAATATCGATTTTGACTTTGTCCTTCTCTCTCCGCTCGTCTTTTACTCTCCATATCTCATCTCCATTTTCGATCTCTCTCGCGCTCTCTGAGAAGGAAGAAAGGAGCCCTAGCTTTGGGACGGAAAAATGTCGGGGAAGGGTGCGAAGGGTCTGATAATGGGGAAATCCTCCTCTGGCGACAAGGACAAGGACAAGAAGAAGCCGATTTCTCGCTCCTCCCGTGCTGGTCTTCAGGTCTTCTTTTCTTTCTCTACTCCTTTCACCATTTGTCAGTCAATTGGCTGCTTGAGGTTTTAGCTTGTTTTTTGCAGTAATTATTGGTGAAAATGACATGAAATTTGTAACCTCGTTATTTACGATTTTAATTCCTGGTCAAGAAGCCAATTCAGCTGTGAGTGGTCTAGTATTTCGATTTCTAGTTTCGTGGATACAAATATTTTGTATATGAAGTCTTCCTCGGGCCAGTGAGAGGAGTCCAATTCTTTTGGCGGTGACTGAAAAATGGGATAAAATATGTAGTTAGAAGTCAAACTTTCGGATCAAGGAAAAGCTTGCCTTCATTTGTTTCCTTTTGAATTTATTTCTCATTGTTAGTGACAGTTTGAATTTTTGGAGCAATTCTGATCCAGTTATTTAGATTTCTGGAACACCTGATTATTCTCAATCCAGTTCTTTGGGAAAAGATGGCACTAAAGATGGGATCTTTCTTTAAAACGTCCTTATGCATTTTTGGAATTGTTTCTTTATTTTTCCCATTCACTTCACTTTATCTAATTTTTCGATTGATTGTTGAAATTCACCATGTAAGTGATAAAATACTCAAAAATGGTCCTTGTATAACTAAGATAGGAAGAAAAGAGAAGTATTGTTCTTGTTCAAGTCAAATAAAAGCTAAACGCTAGTGCTAAAACTTAAAACTCGTCTTTTTCCCCAAAAAATTTTAGGGGATCTGTTATAAAACTTGTGTGCATCAATTGTTTGTTGGTAATAATTTCTATGTAAGATGTACTATATTAGCTGCTTGAAATGGCTATTTATTAAAAGATTTGGTTCCAAGAAGTTCAACATTTCACAAATTTTTCATACTTGCGTAGAGACAACGAAAACGTCAGATTGATAAGCTCCTTTCTCTTGCAGTTCCCAGTGGGTCGAGTCCACCGTCTGCTCAAAACAAGGGTGGCAGCCAATGGCAGAGTAGGAGCAACGGCAGCTGTGTACACAGCAGCTATCTTGGAGTATTTGACTGCAGAAGTGTTAGAGCTGGCTGGAAATGCAAGCAAAGATTTGAAGGTTAAGCGAATAACGCCAAGGCACTTGCAATTGGCCATTAGAGGTGACGAAGAACTCGACACTCTGATTAAAGGAACCATAGCTGGGGGAGGAGTTATTCCTCACATCCACAAATCACTCATAAATAAATCCTCAAAAGAGTAATTTCCTCACAAGTTGTGTTGTTTACTTTTACTTTAGAGTAGAAGATAGTGCTGCTTGTTTTATTATGTTTAGAGATGGTGACTTCAAAAACTAAAATTTGGCTCAAAGATGAGAGTATTATTATTGTCTGCCTTTAACAAAGTCATTGACTTGAGAGATCAAATTCTTTGTTTTGGCTCTCGATTTTTCTTTTTTCGATTTGTTCTGAACTGAAAAGCCTCGATCGATATCAATGGCGGAGGTTAAATCTCATCCTTTTTCAGATATGACTCAATTTAGTATCTCAATGTCGATTCAAACATGGGTTTAATTCACACTTCACAGCTTGAGAAATATTTACCCTCGGAAACGAGGAAAAACAGTCGTTATAAAAAAACGAGATTGTTTACTTGTATTTTTCAGCATGACGAGGCTTAGGCTAAGAGATTCCATACACAAATGTAATAAAGGTTTATGGATCAAATTATGTTTTCATTGTCATAATAAATTACGATGATGGGTACAAATTTATCGATTGGTCTGTTGATTCTTCAGAATTCAGACCCAAAGAACATCATAGGTCGTGTGCAGCGAAATCGAAACCGAGTGAAAATGAGATCTCTATAAATAAAGGCAGAGAGAAATTTAAGGGTGCAACAAAAAATTGCTCAATTGCATGAACTGCCAGTCTAGAAGATGTACAAATATGTTTATCTTCCACAATCTTTGCCGGATGATAACGACGACCGACCGTGTAATAAAATCATCACCGACCAAAGGGCTGAAGTTGGATCCCAAGAATTTGCGTTGGTGTGTATAAAGGCTTGAAACTAAACACATCAAAAATACCCAGAAGAACAGATGCATTGCCCTCTTTCTTCTGGGGAAGTAATTTCAAAGATATAAATGAAGGGGGAAAGTACCTACGCAGATTACAAAGCTACATGCAGCAATTGAGAGTCTGGTTTGAGTAAAATTCTACTGATGAAGGGTGATACAGCCGAAAGTAATGTCTTCGGGCACTCTTCGTGCGGAAGATGGCCGCATCCCGATATGGCAACCAGTCTCTGTAAAGTAAGCAAGATGGTATTAGTCCATTAGAGAAACCTTAGAAAAGGGACTGTTTTTGTCATGTTATAATTTCATCACGTGAAGAAAAAACACATCTTTCCAGCACGACATGTATACAAGGAAGGAAAATCTTACAGAATTTACAAGTTTGGAAGCCATAGTCTGAGAAGATTTGAGAGGAACAAGAGCATCTTCAGCACCAGCAACTACTAACACAGGCAAGTCTTTGACTGCCTTCAATAATGATTCAGCTGGTTGAGTTGAAAGGACAGTCTCGTGGGATAATCTGGCTATTTCTTGGAGGGCTTCATCCCATCCTTCCACACAAAGTGGAGTCTGGTTACATAACACAATATCAAACAATGAGATCAACATTCCAGAACAACACTAATCACACTTCTTAGACTATTAGAATCAAACAACTATTTATCAAACTATGTCTGGGAATTGATCATTCTAACTGCATGTCGCCATATAAGGAGGGACAGTTTTCGAATTGCGGTCTTATGCATATTTTTGATGTTCATCAGTTAGAAATTGCTACAATTGACAAACTCACAATACCAGCACACACCAACACACTTGTATATTTATAAACAAATAAAATACAATACTTTAGCAGAGATTCGACGGCCTGTTGTCCTTCCTTCTCAGATATTCGAGTTTCTATGTTACTCTCATTTACTCATTGGTACCTTTTCTAACACAATCGTCGGCAGAAATCTAGTTTTGATCATTTGCACCAGATCATAATGACTAGTAAATTTCTAAAAGTTATTCTAAAGATGTCTGTTCATAAGTCAAGGCAACGGGAGATTAGATTAGATCTCTGTCATTAATGCAGAAAACATAAGCCAATGAAGTGTAAGTTTACCTTGTAAAGAGTTAAAATCTCTGTTGTTAGCTTGGAAGCATCAAACCAAGCACGCCTATTCACAACTTGAGTAATTTCTGTACGCAACAGAGGACGAACTAAGTGCTTCTTTCCGAGTGAAGTTCGCAGGAGAATCCTAGCAAATGCAGGAACCACTTCTCTTGACAAGCTGACGCTAAGTAACACAACTCCTACTACTGAGACCTGAAGCAACAACAGAACATAATGACAATTGTTATTACTTGATTTCCTGACGTTGTCTTGTCTAACTACAAGAGGAAAAAATCTGAGCCAAAAAATATGCAGCAGAGTTTGCCAAGCTATTAGTTTAATAGTTAAAAAATGACGCACGTTATAAGAACTCATTGAAGCATTGACTTTTTCCGCAGCCTTCAACGCAAGCAGGCCTCCGTCATCATGACCAACAAGCACCACTGAATTAAGCCCAATCTCACAGCAGAAAGAAAGAAGCAGGTCAACCTGATGAATGAAGCACCAAGATGTCATTCAGGGTAGCAATAATCAGTTTGTAGTGATTCAAGTTAAGTACTGGTGCAGAAGATTTTAACGTTACCTGCGTTTCGAGCCTATAGGGATTAGGCAGCTCTTTCTCTTCCCAATCCTCCGCACACGGCCTTGAAGTTAATCCCCAACCAGGTCTGTCAAATGCACCAACCATGCAGCCAACCTGCCGGGACAATGTACCCATCACATGCCTCCACGAGAAAACACCTCCTCCAAAACCATGGACCAAAACAATGCCAAATTGTTCATTTCCCTCTAAGTCATGGTCAATGGTCCCAGAGCTTACTATACTGCCTTCTGCATCTTCGATGACTTCGTCTAACCTTAACACAGGAATTTCTTCAGAAAGAGCAGGAGAAGTTGCAGCACCATCCAGAAGAGGATCATAGAGGGATGAGCTGTGAGATTGATTGCTATAGCTCCTGTGAATATTATACTGACTTTTTGACACCAAACTTATTGGATGCCTATCGATTATATGCCTCCCGGCGCAAACTTTTGTGGAGCTTAAAGTGCCACCCGCTTCAAGAAAAGTGGCAGAGGACAAGGATCGAATAGGTGAACCCGGAAAATGGAGCTTGTAATGGAGTGTAAGCCCTTGACAGGACATAAATAAGCTGTCAACGTCAGCAAATAATCTCACAGGGAGTTCTCCTTCATCTCCAAATAATCTCACAGGGAGTTCTCCTTCATCTCGAGCTGTGCCCGACGGTTTCCGTCTCGTTTCACCGTCACTTTTAGGAGTGGGAGATCGCGGGACTTTCGGGTAACCAGAGAAAACATTTTTGCAAGAAAGGAGCTGCCAATTTGCAATTCATTAGATACTTTGAATTATTCCAAGTCTGAATTTGTGTAATGAGAGACATGCTAAAATAAATTCTACAGGTAACTTACCGCTTCTGGGTCAACTCGATGTAACAAGAGTTTCCTCCTTGCTCTGCAGCTAGTCCTGTATGCAACCACTGTATGCCCAAGGGCAAAGACGACTGAAGAAAGAAACAATACAGGCATCCCCCATGACTTCTTTAGATGGAGTTTTTGCCCAGAAAAAGAAGACGATGAAGTCTCAACTTGAGAGTTTACAGTGAAAACGCAAGCCTTGACTGAAAGAAGAAGAACCGAAAGGAGGGAACATAGAACAACTGTTCCAAGGTATGGACCATCAGAAAGAAAGAGGCCATCACAAATGGAATAGACACCTGCAATCATGAAGGAATTAAGGAACAAAACCAATTGTTTAAGTATCTCTTTATCTACTACAATCATAAGAGAATCATCAGTCTGAGCAATAGAAAATGATAAACAGCGGCTGCCCAAGATTAACCAGGAGTCAATTTATTAGTATGGAAAATTCAGAGTGAAGTCAGCTTTAAATTCGACTAACCATGAGATCGAAAGCGTACATGCTATGATGAGAGATCTGATGATCGAAACGAGAGGCACGTCGGTCAATGAGCTCTTGAAAGCATATCGATGCAAATGTTCATTGAATCGATAGCACCTTACGCATGTAAAGCTAGAGATTAATAGACAAGGCACTAAAACGTCGCCAATGGCCACCAGGACCGGCAACGACGAGACCAGCAGCGACGCCAACATCACGACCATGAAGAAGACCGTACGCAAACACCTACGAAGCTTTTCAAAGAAGAAACCTGCCTCTCGCCATGTTTCTGAACAATCCGAGGGACGAATCCCCCTCACCTCTTCCGCTCCAATTTAAGAAACCATCAATTCACAAAGGGCCCGAAAGAAAAGAGAAACCCTAACAGAAAGCAAAGATCATGGGTAGGCAGCGGAGGCAAATGGACTGCCATTTGTAGCCGGCAGAAGTAGAAGAGTGATCTTAAAAAGGGACCATAGGCGTTGTTGATTCAGAGTGAGGGCGAAAAGAAGAAAGCCATAGAAGAGGAGAAAATGGTGGTATTTCAACATAAAGATGATGCACTCAGAGAAACAGGAGAGAGCTCTGAATTCATAACCTCTTCTCTTCTTTATCTCCTCGTTCGTTTCAATTTGAATGAACGTCTCTCTCTCTCTCTCCCCCCACTCCCTCTCCCTCTCTCCTCTCTTTGATTATCGTCTTCGCTTTATTAATTATTCAAAACCAGAAGAAATAGGTATCTAGATTAACACCATTAACGACCATAATTAACAAAGTCAACCCTCTCCCTTGAGCATTAGGCGGAGAAGGAGATGTAGGTGGGAATGTCTGAACCGAACTTGGCAGAGTCCCGTCAACTCCTCAGCAATGCTCGTCTTGTCATTAAGCAGAGACAGTCGGCATCCACGTTATCCCTCGGCCGGCGTTTTTCGATCGGAGAAGAAGGTTTGGACGGCGGCGGATGGTGGGTCGGAGGATTCTGTCACTCTGATTCCTGTTTTTAGGAAGAAGACAACAAAAAATGGACAAAATTATTGATTTCCAAAGTTTGAGGGAGCATGCGTGAGAAATGAGAAACCCAATGAATGAGCATTGATTTGGCTGACCGTATGTTGACAGTCGATCAGAACAAGGTTTGAGGATGTTCTGCAAAATCTGTCATCATTGTAAGAGCAAAAATGGTCTTTTACCAAAATCTATAAGATTTATTTCAAATTGAATTTTCATTTTATGAATCTCAAATTTTATTATTCGTTTAATCTAAATTTTAAATTTTTTTAAAACAAGTTGAATCTCAAATTTTACAACTTATAAAAAATTAGACCTTAGTATTCAAAATTATCGTTAGAAGGTTTGGTTCAATAATCTTATGCAAGTGCTCGAGGCGGGGATTGTTTTTGTAACTACCTTATCGTATATAATATTCTACTATCGAGTTTATAACGAGAGTTTTGGAAACAAGGGCAAAGATGGTTTTTTTTTTTTTTTTTTTCTATGGATTCGTTCTCCAACGGGTTAGTTGCAGATAAGTTTGTATCATTCTTTTGTTTCTTTTTCTCAATAAAAGAGTGCATTGGTTGGATCTGTGGATGTAATATAATTCATTTGAAATCACGTTCTGAATGTATATATTGTCGGAGATCGGCGTCCCATTCAAAGGCAACGACTCTCTATTCTCAAAATTAGGGTTGAGAATGGAGCCTTGATCCGGGTGATGATCTTTTTTTCTTAAACATTACGCTTGAGAACGGGACCCCGATCTAAGGCGGTGACTCATTCTCACCCCTCAAAAATTTGGGTACAAAACGAAGGATTCCCGCCCCGAAACGACTCTCCGTTCTTAAACTATTACGTTTGAGAACGGGACCTCGATTCGAGAAGGAGACTCTCTGTTCTCGACCACCCTCTAAAATGAGGAGGCATGAAATATGAGGCCATTCCGGGGCAGAAACCTCTCGTTTTCGAAAATCCCCTGAAATGGAAAAGGCATGGAACAGAGAGCTGGCTTAGGGAGGAGACCCCACGTTCTCTGTATGAATACAGAATGAGGGGTGATCGGCCCCCCACCAGAGTTTGATTTGTTACATTTTATATAGTTTAAGATTTTAATTGTTAATATTTTTAATTTGTGAGTGTTTCAAATTAACTTTATATTTTAGGGTTTCAATTGGTAATTACCCTAAAAAATAATTCAAAGTTAAATTGAATGAATCACCTCGGGTTGTACTTTATCATAAAAAACTAATAATTATTAATTAATAGTCTAAACTTTTGGACTATGATTTCTCGAGTCCTCAAAAAGAAAATACGTGGTCTTTGAATATAGGGAGATAATAATGGAAGCTAAGTCCCTACATGAAGAAGAAAAAGGCAATGTCACATGTACTCCGTTTCAAAGAAACGTGTAACAAGAACATGGCTTGATGACTTTTTATCCCTACTTTTTTAAAAGTAATAGAAGATAATGACATGTCTATTGATTCGAACATGCAATGTTTTAAAAACGAAACATTGTTCGAATTCGTATATTGTTACAAGAAAGCGCTAGAATCAAATGATCATGCGTATTCATGTTAGATAGTGTTTATGCATTTTGTGAGCATGATATAACGAATATGGTCTTGGAAATACGATAATCAGGTTTATGGATTCAGTTCTAACACTCCGTTGAGTAGATGATTCTCTATCGCCGATAAACGTTATTGCAAGAGATGAAACGAAGTTGAATATTTTCTATCGACTCATGACTTGCTGATAATCAGGATTTTTTCGATTATGTGCCAATGTAGTAAGGTGTGCACTCAATGATTCCTTGCGCAGTGATTTACGTCCCAAAATATTCGTTCATTGTTAATATTACGTTTATATTATAATTGAAAACTCTAACGTGACACTTATGTATCGTTACTTACTGATAAAATTATTATGGTTTAATATAAAAATTTAAATTAATTAATGACGTGTAAATATATATAAAATCAAATTAAATTGTAATAAAAATAATTAATTTATTTATTTATTAAATTATACAAAAGAAAAACAAATTTGAAGATTATAAATAGAAATAAAGTTAATGGGCTGAGCCCTTGATCATTTAACGAGAGAATGAGCAAAGGCTTGCCAGCACATACCGGATAAGCCAAATGTAACGGCGCCGTTTTTGGCAGTTCTAACGAGACGGGGGATGGGTAACGTGTCCGACGTCGTTTCAGTTGTTGTATGAGAAAGCATCCAGTGCGGACAAAAGTATGAGGGATGGGATGTACCATCCGTTGATTCAAGGAGAGCCTGATGTGGACTTTTTGAGACAGGACTGTTCTCTCTCTTAAACCCAGACTTTTGAGAACTCCTGTGTGTTTCTGCAAATGGGTAGAACAAATTTCATGGCTTTCCGTCGGAAAATCATGGGTTTGAAGCTGAAGCAGCAGCAGCAGCTGCTGATGGGCAGTGTCACGGGTCAAACTTTGCTCCCAAAATTTTCCACCCCGTGATGGCAACCAAGCACTCGCACTTGGCTCAGCCAACTCACTACAAATTAATGGATCAAGATCGAATAAAAACACGCGAGATGAAAGAGAATAAAATAACACCACAAGTACGGGAAACTCGATCCCAACCCTTCTTGTATTCCAAATACGAGAACTAGGCACAAAAATCTCCACGGCTCACCACAATGCTCAAGACACTCTCTCACTCGAGGTTAGTGTCTTGGCTTGGTTGCTCATGGCCCTATTTATACACAAATGGTACATGAATGCTCATAAGTGCAAGCACTAACATAAATGAGAGCACTAACATGAATGATAGCACTAATATAAATGAAGCACTAACATAAATGCCCTTTTGCTTTCTTGCGTGGGCCTGCCCCATCGGCCCAGCGCTCGGCCCAACGCCATATGCGCCTGGGCCAGCGCCCAGATTTGGACTGCCCCACTCCAAGTGATCCAGCCCGCGTGCTTCGAGTGCCCACCAACACTTAGAATATTTTAGCACGCATAAGGAGGATGTCTCGCCCCTCCTTCCTTGGGCCCTTGGCCCGTGTCTTTATGCACCATGGTTGACTTGACATTGCTACACATGACTTTGTTGATCTTGTCGCACCACCTTGCCCCACGTCTAGGACTCATGGTGTGGCCAACTTGCCTTGGGCGCCCCATATCGCCCCGTTTGCCTTGCCTTGCAACCATTAGCTTGTATCTCGCTCAAGCTCTTAGCACGGCTCCTCATCCATGCCGATCACTACACTCGCATAGTGACTTGTTTTACCTCGGTCAAATAAGCTATCTTGACTCATTGACACGGCGCTCCCGCCTCCGGTAATTTAGGGGTGTGACAGGCAGCCTGTGCCTGTTTTTGACGAAATTTCAAGAGCCCTAAGTATTTGGGTATTGAGCTGACGACCCTTGAGAAAATCGGAGCTCTTGGGATGATGTTCTTTTGCATTCTTTTCAACTACGCAATGTTAAGAGACACGAAGGATGCATTAGTTGTCACAGCTAAAGGCAGCAGCGCTGAAATTCTTCCATTTTTTGAAGACTTGTCTTTCTCGACCAATTTACTTGAAAACGAAAGGGGAATCTTGCTGTGAAAGAATCTTGCTGTCGATATTGTGGGTGTTGATGGGGCTTGCAATTTGTTTCCTCTAATGGTGGGTGAATAAGTCTGTTCCTCTCCCAACAAGAAGCAAGAAGAAGAAGATAAAATTTCATAGCTTCAGCTGAAATATCTTGTCAGTTTTGGGTTGATGAAATTTCTAATGGTGGTATAATTTTTGAACCTTGTTTGCAATTTTCGACAAGTTTATATCGTCGAGGCACGAAGAAGAGCTCGAGAAAGAGATGAAAATATCGACAGTAAAGATCCCGATCGTGGCTCAAAACGACAGTGCTGATCGTCCACCGACAATTTGTTCGTCTTTGAATCAAACGGCGGGTGATTTTCCGTATATCGATCTGTTCGAACATTGTTTCGAAAAACAGGGTAACCATAGTCAGTAGATGTTGTGCAAAATATTTCGCAAGTGTACGAGTCGCAACAAGTAATAAAGTGATAAGATAGAGTGTCGAACCCACGAGGACTTGTAATTAATAATCGAAACAATTAGTCTTAATTCTAAATTGAACACACGTTTTTATGATTTTCAATGATTGAAATTAAAATAAACAACTAAAATAATTAAAATAAACTAAGACAAAATATTGCAATAAATAAAATGAGATTAAATCAAATTGATAAAAACCTAGGTACTACGATTTCACCAAGACAAATATTTATTTCAGTCCTTCGCAATTATATTCATAAATATTCTTCCTATGTTGATGATCGATTTCACTAAATTCTATCACAATCTCTCTCGAGCATTGCGTAGTTTATCTGATTAATGGGTTATCACTTCTCAGTCTCAAATCCTACATTAATCAAATACAAATAAATCAAGAAATCACAGTGATCACACAAATACCGTAACTATCTCTAGCCTACGTATATTCATGACATTAATTTCAGTGCTCGGGTGTTTATCACTTCTCGGTCTCAAAACACCCCAAAAATCAAGTAAAGATTGATCAGAAATTTACAGGCTTTAAGAACAGAAATTAAATGCGCCAACAATATTGGAAGAAATACTCAATAAATATAATCAGACGAAGAACATAAAATAAACATCGTCAGGCTACATCGTAGCCCCTAGTAGAAAAGTTAGTTCATAATAGATAAAATAAAAACAAAAGCAAAATTAACAATAATTAAGTTCATGGTTTTTATAAATAAAAATTAAAGAAAAGAAATAAAAGTATTCTGAATATTAAAACTTCTCTTCTCTACTGTTCGCCAAATCGCCTTGCTGTTCACTGCTGCAATCGCCGGATATCCTCGCTCCTGCGCTCTCCAGAATCTCCGGATAGTTGCTGCCCAGTTTTCGCTCTCAATCGCCGAATCTCCCCTTTCAGATTTCGCTTCTACTCCGCCGTCGAAGATCGCAAACCCCCTTGCTCTGTGGAGAAATCGCCGACTCTCGCGCCCTCTCCAATCCGAATCTGCTGCGTTCTCTTAGGTTTTTATTTCTTTTTCTCTCTCTGATCCATGACTCTGATTCATTCTTTCCTTAAGTTAATGGCTGAGATTGGCGTGAATAAACTTTCCAAATTTGCGCCCCTTTCCATTTCGCTGCTCCTGCTTGGTTTAGGTTATATCTCTTCTCTTTTTATCAATCTATATTTGGTCTTTTCTTGCTTTTTTTTTTAGTTCTGGGTTTCCATAAATTGAGATACGATCTGTGATTTTCGACCTTGCTCTCTTTGTCGCCTTCTTCTCTCTTTTACTCTCTCTGCTCGGGTGTTGCTTTCATCCAGAAGGTTGATATAACTTGGCTGTAATCCCATTGATCAACTCTTTTGAAAAAAATGTGTTATTTGTTTCTGGGTTGGATTTGAAACAGATAATTGCGGAGGTGTTGGGGACAGGTTTTTCTGATATTTGCATGGTGTTCGTCTGTGGTGGTGAATCTGAATGATTGTAGCCGACCTATATCTGGGATGGATTTGAATTTTTCTTTTCTCCAGCCTATTGATAGTGTGAAATGGGTTCTGCTTGTGTGTTTTCTTCTTTCCTGTTTTTAAGTATATTTTCTGCACACTTACACAAAAGATGTCAAATTCCGTCAAACATGTGAAAATAACTTATCGAATCAAGTTTAAAGAGTATAAATAAGTGTGTAAAATACACACTTATCACACCCCCAAACTTGAATGAAAGCTTGTCCTCAAGCGAACAAAATATAACTCAGCTAAACATAAAAATATAATCTCAATCATATATAAAATGCTCAATGTAATATAATGGTAAAACAATCTTAATCAAGGTTTTCGGTGATTTGTCTCAGCTTGAAAAACTCATACTAAAAACACCAAGTGTAACACTTTGCAAAAGAAATAACTCATATTAGTGCATTGACAATAACTTACTTAGAAATCCACGTGTGTGTGTGTTTATTCTTATCTTCCTCTAATTGTTGGTTCAACTAATGTAGCTACAGGTAAGGATATCATTCTCATTTCACTCGGGATCGCTCCAGTCACTCTAATTATTCACTAGCCTTGCCCACTATCCAACTAATAGCAAATATCCATAAATCAAAAACAAAAGTCAATAGGTCTTCACAAGTTTGTAATGAAAGGCCGGGTTGAGGGGTAGGAATTTATGGATTCAAACGAATAGCTAGAGCACCACTCATTCCTCTTTATTTCATATAATCATAACTTTCTTCCATTCACTTACTTACTTATTGAATTCGCTCAAACTTTCTTTTATTTGTTCACCCCAAACTTGATTCATTCAATATCACCTAACTCAACTCCTTTGTCATTATTACAAAACAAAATCAATACAAACATAATACTCACAGAGAATAAAAAACTAGAAAGAAAACTAAATTGTTCAAACTTGCTTCTTTTTTTTTTTTTTTTTTTTTTTTCAATTGACAAATACGTAAATACAACGACTTAATATGCTAAAACGAAACCAATGACAAAGGAGTAGCTCTTGATTTTCACCATTTCCTCCAACTTTCCCTTAATTTAGATCAATATCTTCGTGCTCAATAAATAAGGTAAGAGAAATATATAAGGCTAGGCTAATTTTAGGTGACAAATGAATTGTAAATAATAGGCTCAAAAGGGTGACTATGGGTGTCATGAAATGACACAACAAGGTAGGCTCAGAAAGCTCAAACGGTTCAAAGATGGCCTAAATCATTCTCTTATTTCTGAAAAATGTTCAATTGCATTCGTGAATAAAGGGCAAAACTAAGAAAGATTTCCTCTCAATGTCCTCACTATCAAAGCCTTTGACTGGAGTTACACTCCCTCACCGTGTTTACGCTCGATCACTCCCTTACTGTGTCTGGGTTTCACTCTCAGTAGACTACACAAATATATCACTAACAAATAGGATCAAATAAGAATAAAACGTACTCAAAGTTGTGAAGATAACTATGTAAGCTCTAATCAATGCAAACTAAAACAAATCACTCTTTTACTCAGCATTTCTCAAGGAATTAAAGCATGAATCAATCATTTAAATCATCATCGACACCTCAACCAAGATTTCAGATTGCAATACCAAAATATATCAAAGTGCTAAGATACGCTAAAATCACCCCCAAACTTAAAACAAACATTGTCCTCAATGTATAAAAAATATAGGGTAAAAGTCGCGTACCTCATAATGTCTTGAGCTGGTCGTGGAGTTTCGGTTGAAGAAGCAATCTATCAGGAACTTTTTTTTTTTTTTTTAATATAAAGTACTAATAACACAGTAAAATAAAGAAATGCAAAATAAATTAAAAAATTGCAATCGTAAAATGCAAAGAAGAAAATAAAAATAAAGAAATAAAAATAAAGGAAAAGAAAGAAGAAAATAAAATAAAATAAAGAAAACTTTATTAATAATAAAGTCTCACGTGTGCTATGTCTAATTTTTTTTTTTTAGAGTAAATAAAATAAATTAAAATGATAAAAAGAATTTAAGAATTAAGAAAACTGAATCGGACCTTATTTAAAAGAAGAAAAATAAATAAAATAAAATAAGAAAAATAAATAAAAGAAAATAAAGTAAGAAACTAAATAAAACTAAAAATAACAGTAATAAAATAAAATAAAATACAAATAAAAATAAAAATGAATGAAGAATTATTATTATTATTATTTTAACATGAAATAAATAAAATGATAATAAGGAAATAAATGACTTAATCGAAACCTATTTAAAAAAAAAAACAGAAAGATAAAAATAAAAAGTGAAATAAAGTAAAAAGAGAAAATAAAATGAAAAACTAAATCATAAAAACAAATGAAAATACAATGAAAACGAAAACGAAATAAAAGGAAAACGAAACTACAACTAAGTAAAACGAAAATGAAAATAACAAAACAAAAATAAACAGAAATAAAAATAAAGAAAATGAATAAAGGAAAATAAATAACTAATGGGTTACCTCCCACCGAGTGCGTGTTTTAACGTCATCAGCTTGACGATATGCTGCGTCATGTTGGATCGAGATATATAATGGAATTTGCATTTTTATTTGTACCGCCCCAATATGGTAACCATTGTTGTCCATTTACCAACTTATCATTCGCCAGAATCTTTTGGTGGTCAGGTGGTTTCTTAATAGGTGGTATGACCCGTAATGTCGATTCCCGTAAGTTTTGAATGTACTGCTTCCCAATAGGCTCAAGAAAGTGGTTTGGTTGAAATGAAGTTTCCCTTGTCACAGTGCGAGGGAGTTTCGCCCGAAATATGTCATCGCTAACTAGTGGGTACTCCAATGATCTATACACCTTGAATGTCACCTCCTCATCTTGTACCTGTAATTTGATCTCCCTTTTTCTAAGATCAATTATAGTACCTCCTGTTGCTAAAAATGGACGACCTAATATTATAGGGATACCACGATCTTCCTCCATGTCAAGAATCAAGAAATCAGCAGGAAAAATAAGCTTGTCAACTTTGACAAGGACATCTTCAATCACCCCATACGGCTGCTTAAGAGACCGATCGGCCATTTGTAGAACCACTCTCGTGGGCTTTGCTTCACCGAGACCAAGCTTACGAAATATAGATAGTGGCATTAAATTTACACTAGCCCCCAAATCACACAATGCCCGTTCAAAAAATGACGTCCCAATATCACATGGTATGGTGAAACTTCCCGGATCTTTTAGTTTTTGCGGAAGTTTACGTTGAACAATGGCACTACATTCCTCAGTCAAAGCGATCGTGCCATAGTCGTCAATCTTTCGTTTGTGAGACAAAATATCTTTCAAAAATTGTGCATATTTCGGCATTTGCTCAAGGGCCTCTGCGAATGGAATATTGATGTGGAGCTTTTTGAAGACATCAAGAAACTTAGAAAACTGATTATCAAGCTTCACATGCTTTAGTCTTTGTGGAAACGGCACTTGAGGTGCAAATGCTTGTACTGGCGAGGGATGAGATGGTAGAGACCTTTGAACTTCATTTTCACTTGAATTCCCCTTATCCACTTTAGGCACACTTGGCTCTTTGTGCTCCGGTGCAATCACAGTTCCCAATCTAGTAGTAATTGCATTACAATGCTCTATCGGATTTACTTCAGTGTTACTTGGTAGTGAGCCTTGGGGCCTGCTATTAATAATGCTCGCGAATTGACCAAGTTGATTTTCAAGACTGCGAATTTGGGCAGATTGATTTTGCATTGTAGTCCGAGTCTCGGTCATAAACTGCAAAAGGGCCGTTTCTAGATCACTTTTCTTTTCAACTTGCTGAAATGGTTCGGGCTGAGCTGCTGGAGGTGGCTGCATAGCGTTCTGAGAATTCCTCCATGAAAAATTTGGGTGATTCCGCCATCCAGGATTGTAAGTATTTGAATTGGGATTACCTTGACGATTAAAATTACCCATATAATTAGCTTGCTCCGCATGTTCTTTGGCCATAGGATTTCCCTCTTGACATTCTTCACTCAAATGCGGCCCATGACACCACTGACAAGTAACCTTCATCGGTTTCCCAACACTTGCTGCCATATGAGATTCTTGTAGTTGCTTAGTTAATGAGGCCACTTGTAGAGTCAGAGCTTTCATAGCTTCGAGTTCTGGAGTACTCGATGTGCGCCTCATAATCGATCGCTCCACTGGACACTGGTCATTGTTAAGTGCTAATTCCTCTAATAATTCATAAGCGGCGTCTTCCGTTTTTTTCATTAAAGCTCCACCTGCTGCTGCATTAACCAGAGTCTTAGTAGAAGCTGATAATCCCATATAAAAAGTCTGAATATGCATCCACATCGGTAGACCATGATTGGGACACTTTCTCAACATCTCCTTAAAACGAGCCCATGCCTCATATAATGTCTCCCCATCGAACTGAGTAAAATTAATTATATCATTGCGAAGTCTAGCTGTCTTCTCGAATGGAAAGAACTTGGAAAGGAATTTCTGGCATAAATCTTCCCACGTAGTAATAGAATTAGCGGGCAAAGAGTTAAGCCAGTTTTTCGCACGATCTCGTAATGAAAATGGAAATAGCCGTAGTCTCAATGCATCATCCCCCACATTGTGAAATTTAAAAGTGTCGCACACCTCTAAGAAATTTGCAATATGATCTTTTGGGTCTTCTGAAGGTAATCCACTGAATTGAGATTGTTGAATCATATGCAGGGTGCCCGGTTTAATTTCAAAATTAGCATTGATGGCCGGTCTCCGAATAGCGGAATGCACTCCAGATACAGTCGGTATAACATAATCCAGTAAGGTCCGGGTCTCAGCATTCACAAGTGGATGATTGTCAATAACGAGTGGAGGATTTTCAATATTGTCTGCTCTGTTATCTCCCATAATGACACGCGCTGGTTGAATAACTGCTCTTCTCTCTTTACGATTGCGTCGACACGTACGTTCGATCTCAAGATTCAGCGGGAGAAGATTATCGTTTCCCTCTTTACGCATGCACCTGAAAATATCACGAAAATAAAAAAAAAAAAAAAAAAATGAAAGAAATAGAATTCAAAATAAAACTAAAAATAATTAATTCGATATTAATAATTAAGTCCCCGGCAACGGCGCCAAAAACTTGTTGTGCAAAATATTTCGCAAGTGTACGAGTCGCAACAAGTAATAAAGTGATAAGATAGAGTGTCGAACCCACGAGGACTTGTAATTAATAATCGAAACAATTAGTCTTAATTCTAAATTGAACACACGTTTTTATGATTTTCAATGATTGAAATTAAAATAAACAACTAAAATAATTAAAATAAACTAAGACAAAATATTACAATAAATAAAATGAGATTAAATCAAATTGATAAAAACCTAGGTACTACGATTTCACCAAGACAAATATTTATTTCAGTCCTTCGCAATTATATTCATAAATATTCTTCCTATGTTGATGATCGATTTCACTAAATTCTATCACAATCTCTCTCGAGCATTGCGTAGTTTATCTGATTAATGGGTTATCACTTCTCAGTCTCAAATCCTACATTAATCAAATACAAATAAATCAAGAAATCACAGTGATCACACAAATACCGTAACTATCTCTAGCCTACGTATATTCATGACATTAATTTCAGTGCTCGGGTGTTTATCACTTCTCGGTCTCAAAACACCCCAAAAATCAAGTAAAGATTGATCAAAAATTTACAGGCTTTAAGAACAGAAATTAAATGCGCCAACAATATTGGAAGAAATACTCAATAAATATAATCAGACGAAGAACATAAAATAAACATCGTCAGGCTACATCGTAGCCCCTAGTAGAAAAGTTAGTTCATAATAGATAAAATAAAAACAAAAGCAAAATTAACAATAATTAAGTTCATGGTTTTTATAAATAAAAATTAAAGAAAAGAAATAAAAGTATTCTGAATATTAAAAATTCTCTTCTCTACTGTTCGCCAAATCGCCTTGCTGTTCACTGCTGCAATCGCCGGATATCCTCGCTCCTGCGCTCTCCAGAATCTCCGGATAGTTGCTGCCCAGTTTTCGCTCTCAATCGCCGAATCTCCCCTTTCAGATTTCGCTTCTACTCCGCCGTCGAAGATCGCAAACCCCCTTGCTCTGTGGAGAAATCGCCGACTCTCGCGCCCTCTCCAATCCGAATCTGCTGCGTTCTCTTAGGTTTTTATTTCTTTTTCTCTCTCTGATCCATGACTCTGATTCATTCTTTCCTTAAGTTAATGGCTGAGATTGGCGTGAATAAACTTTCCAAATTTGCGCCCCTTTCCATTTCGCTGCTCCTGCTTGGTTTAGGTTATATCTCTTCTCTTTTTATCAATCTATATTTGGTCTTTTCTTGCTTTTTTTTTTTTAGTTCTAGGTTTCCATAAATTGAGATACGATCTGTGATTTTCGACCTTGCTCTCTTTGTCGCCTTCTTCTCTCTTTTACTCTCTCTGCTCGGGTGTTGTTTTCATCCAGAAGGTTGATATAACTTGGCTGTAATCCCATTGATCAACTCTTTTGAAAAAATGTGTTATTTGTTTCTGGGTTGGATTTGAAACAGATAATTGCGGAGGTGTTGGGGACGGGTTTTTCTGATATTTGCATGGTGTTCGTCTGTGGTGGTGAATCTGAATGATTGTAGCCGACCTATATCTGGGATGGATTTGAATTTTTCTTTTCTCCAGCCTATTGATAGTGTGAAATGGGTTCTGCTTGTGTGTTTTCTTCTTTCCTGTTTTTAAGTATATTTTCTGCACACTTACACAAAAGATGTCAAATTCCATCAAACATGTGAAAATAACTTATCGAATCAAGTTTAAAGAGTATAAATAAGTGTGTAAAATACACACTTATAAGTAGAAACAGTCATTTCTGTGATTGTCTATGAAATCTGATTTTACTCCTCATTACTTTAGTTATTTTTAGCTCGCTGTGTTTTTCTGCAAGTGCGTCCTTAGAATAAGAACAAGAACTACATTAAACGCAGCTACAGTGACAGCCATGTGCTGTTTATAACTTAATTTCGTAGCTTACAACAAAACCAAAATCTCCATACTTCACGTGGTGACTGAAGTGAGTGTTTTCTCTGTAATTTTAACCAGTTCGTCCAGTTTGCAGCCGAAGGTGTCAAAAGAATATAGCCTTCGGAGAGAGAGAGAGAGAGAGAGAGAGAGAGAGAGAGAGAGGACAAGGCGTTGTAAATGCATGATGTTCCCTTCATTGACAAGGAAACAAATTCTCTGGACTGTCTCTTTCTCTCTCTCTGTCGTATATCTCCATATCCTCTTCCTTTTACTGCTGTGGTCAGAGAGAGAGAGAGAGAGTATAGCAGCCAGAGAGATATCATCCTTTCAATGCCATACTATCTGTTTCCTTCGTCAAATAGCTCTCTGGTTGCAAAGAAACAATCTTTTCTGCAAATCTACTCCATCTCAATATTTCATGTTCTTCAGCTACTTCGTCTGACATGAAGAAACAAGCAGACGTAATGGAACCCCTCACTTTATCGGGAAAATTATCTTCCCAGTTCGTAGCCGACTGCTGGCTCGACGACGCATGCATTCTCGATATGGATTACTTCATCAAAACTCTCGCCGGAATCAAATCTAAAGGCGTCCGTCCAGACCTCATCGGCTCAATAATTACCCACTACGCCTCCAAATGGCTGCCTGAATTATCCGCCGACGAAAAGCCCTTAACCACCTTGGAAGAAGAATCCCCAGAAAGCGTCACCGCTTCCTGGATGAAAAAGCGGTTCTTCGTCGAGACCCTCGTCGGAGTTCTTCCGCCGGAGAAAGATTCAATCCCATGCAATTTCCTCCTCCGTCTTCTCCGCACGGGAAACATGGTCGGCGTCGAGCCATCGTACAGGGCAGAGATTGAGAAGAGAATATCGTGGCAGTTAGACCAGGCTTCACTGAAAGAGCTAATGATTCCTTCATTTAGCCATACTTGTGGAACTTTGCTCGACGTTGAGCTGGTGATTAGGCTGGTTAAGAGGTTTGTGAGCTTAGACGAAGGCTTCAGGAGTGGCGCTTCGTTGATAAAAGTGGCGAAGCTTGTCGACTGCTATATTGCAGAAGCGGCCATGGATTCTAACCTTGGTTTGTCGGAGTTTGTTTCCCTCGCCGGAGCTCTTCCCGCCACTGCTCGCTCTTCCGATGATGGGTTGTACAGAGCCATTGATACATATCTCAAAGTAAGTAGTTTTAATATAATCTAATTGGTGCAGTTCTTCCAGATTAGCATATCTTAATCTCTAAACTTATGGAATATATAAATATATACAACCACCATGGGATTCTTCCTTAATTAGTTTTGTTTTTTGTGTCGTCGCGACTTTAAAATCTGCGACTCTTCACGGAAACATTCTAAAATTGTCATTTTTTTCCTCTGCAAAACAACTTTTTGCAAGTGTTCTTGAGAATTGTCTGAAAATACAACTGGGCCGTTAATTTGGGTCTATGCAGGCGCATCCTACTGTGTCTAAGCAAGAAAGAAAGATTCTCTGCAGACTAATAGACAGCCGGAAGCTCTCACCGGAAGCCTCTCTTCACGCCGCCCAAAACGAACGCCTCCCCGTCCGAGCAGTGATCCAAGTCCTATTCTCAGAGCAAACCAAGCTCAACCGCCAAATCGACTGGGGCGGCTCCTTCAGCGGCACGCGGAGCCCCGGGAACGGCTGTGACGTTCCTCCGGCGAGGTGCCATTCGAGGCGAGAAATGACGGCTCAAACAATGGAGATAAAAAAGCTGAAAGAAGACGTGGTAAAGCTCCAGAACCAGTGTAACGCCATGCAAATGCAGATGGAGAGGATGATGGAGAAGAAGACGAAGCAGGTGGGGTTTTTCAAGTGGAGGAAAATCGGAATTCCGAGTCTGAGTAAGAGTGGGAGCGTCGTCGAGAAGGTTGAAGAAGGTGAAGAAGGAGGAGAAGGTGGATTTGGAAGACAAGGCTCCATTAACGTGAAGACGAAGGCGGCCAGAGGGAGGACTCCGACCAACAAATCATGGAGGAAGTATTCCTTGCCTTGACCTTTATTGTTAAATGTATGACTTGTTAAATAATAATTATTATATTAATATTAATTACATCGTTATTTGTCATATTTATATATTTTTTTAAAAAATAGAATAAATAAATAAATATAGAATTACTCTAAAAATTAAGCCTTAATGTAATCGATAATATCATCGTAATCCAACTAAGCCGACACGTCCCTCAGTATTAGTTGATATTGTTGTTCCACATCGACAGAGAGAAAATCAAAAATCCTGTATATAATATGAGGGGATTTTTTCAATTCTTGAATTATTTTTTAGAATGAATTCTACAATTTTCGTTCTCTCATGGTATCAAAGTTAAAAACTATGTACGAAATGAGAACCGATTAAACACGCTAGACGTGAAGGAAATAAAATATATCACGCTAGACATGTGAACGAGTATTGTCTCACATCGACAGAGAGAAGGTCAAAGATCCTGTATATAATATGAGAGGATTCCCTCGGTCTCTGAGCTATCTTTTAGAATGCGTTATACCTCTCTCATTCTGTCATATATCCTTCTATCTAATAATTTTGTGACATTTCATTTTATGACTTAAAAATTTGATTGTAAAAGAATTACTATTATTAATTTGGATAAAATGCAATTTTGCCCTTACAACTAGGTGAAATGGGCAATTTACACCGTAAACTTGGGTAAAGTGCAATTTGGCCCCTACAACTAGGTAAAATGAGTAATTTACACCGTAAACTTGAATAATAGGCAAGAACAACCTTAATGTATTAATAATGGGCAATATGGCCCCTACCGTCATATTTTTCATCAAAAAGTAATATTTTTTCACTTATTCATTTTTTTTTCCGGAAATGCGCCTCACTAGATCGAACTGAACCGGACCGGTTCGACTAATTGCACTTTTGGTTTTTTATTTTTTTTAATTCTATTCATCCGTCTTCTCTTTTCCGAGAAATAGGATTTAAAAGAAATAAATAAATAAAAGTGGAATTAGCTGAACCGGTCTTGTCCGGTTCGGTCCAGTGAGGGGCATTTCAGACAAAAATAAATAAATAAGTGAAAAAATGTTATTTTTTGATAGAAAATATGACGGTAGGGGCCATATTGCCCATTATCAATACATTAAGGTTGTTCTTACCTATTATTCAAGTTTGCGGTGTAAATTGCCTATTTCACCTAGTTGTAGGGGCCAAATTGCACTTTACACAAGTTTACGGTGTAAATTGCCCATTTTACTTAGTTGTAGGGGTCAAATTGCACTTTACCCTATTAATTTCAATCTTTGGCCCTAGAGATTTAAATTTTCTAAAATATAGTTTTAGTCATATACTTAAAATATAATTCGAGTATACTCTATTAGATCTTAATTCTGTCATTGAAATTCTTATAGTTTCGTATTTATTTTAATTATCTTATTGCTTTAATTTTGTCAAATTCAATGTCGTAACAAACATAATGATCGTTTAAAAACAAAACGATACACATACTATATTAAAACTACTCTTGAACTAGACATACATTCATGCATATTAGTCATTAAATTCATGGGTGAAGAGCGAATAAGTCATTATACTTTTTTTAAGCAAATAACTTCATAAACTGTTAGCAATTAAGTTCTCGTTATGATCTTCTCTGTTATACGATTTCTATAGAGAAAACATTTATGATAGAATGATTTTGACGATTTACCAAAAAAACACTTGTTGGAGCAGGAGGCCATTTATATCGAGTTTCAAAAGCTGAATTCTTAAACAACTTGTTATTAACGTAATTTATTCGATGACAATTCTAACGACAAAAACTTATTTGCTTACGTCTCTAATTTCACGGGATTATCCTAGGTTTAAAACTCACGTGTAATTTGTCCAATCACATTTACCTTTAATTTTTTTTTATTAAATAATGAGTAATTAAATCAGATTATATTAAAATTAAGGACATCATTAATTAGCATAGTTAATTGTGATTACAAGCCGACACTTGTGGATAAGATGATAATTACGCGGCGATTATTGAAATTTGAGAATTACGAGTAGTCTGTATTTTAACCGTTAAACCTCAACCAAACCCTCGAAAGAACGATGCTCTGTTCCACCAAGTATGACTGTTCTTGCCAAAGCCATTCGAATTCCTCTATCTCCAGACCTTTATAGTTCTTGTTTCTCCACTACCCACAACTCCAAAGCTCTTCCTTTCTCTGCCAACCTGCAAAGCCGCCTGCTTTCTTTGAGGAAAACTCAAGAAATTTCTTCGTTTGGCGCCTTCTCTTCCTCTGTCGATACCCGAAATCCGAACTCGGATTTGCTGGAGCTGTGCGCTGATGGGAACCTAAAACAAGCACTGACGCGGCTGGAATCGATGCACGACCTCAGAATTGATGTAGAAGAAGCTGCTGTTATTGCTTTGTTGCGGCTTTGTGAGTGGGAGAGAGCGTACGATGAAGGGGCTCGTGTCTACTCGTTTGTGAGAGGTTCGGTTTCCCGTTTAAGTGTTCGGCTCGGTAATGCATTGTTAAGTATGTTTGTGAGGTTTGGCAATTTGGTTGATGCGTGGTATGTGTTTGGGGGAATGGAGGACAGAAATGTTTTCTCCTGGAACATTTTGGTTGGGGGGTATGCAAAATCTGGACTTTTCGACGAGGCAATTAATTTGTATCATAGAATGTTGTGGGCTGGAGTTAGGCCTGATGTATATACTTTCCCTTGTGTTCTTAGATCTTGTGGAGGTTTAATGGATATAGAACGAGGGAGGGAGATTCACGTTCATGTGATGAGATTTGGATATGAATCAGATGTAGATGTGGTTAATTCTTTGATGACAATGTACGTGAAGTGTGGAGCTGTTGGTACCGCACGTATATTGTTCGATAGAATGCCTGTGAGAGATCGGATCTCTTGGAATGCTATAATTTCCGGGTATATCGAGAATGGGATTTGCTTAGAAGGATTAAATTTGTTTTTCACTATGCGAGAGTTTTGCATCGATCCTGATTTGATGACGATGACTAGTGTAACTTCCGCCTGTGGGCTGCTTGGCGATAAAAAATTAGGGAGAGAAATGCATGGATTTGTTACTAAAACAGGCTTCGAGGAAGACGTTTCGATGAATAATTCGTTAATTCAAGTGTATTCTAGTGTTGGGCATTTGGAAGAAGCAGAAAAAGTGTTTTCAATGATGAAATATAAAGACGTGGTATCGTGGACGGCAATGTTATCTGGTTATGAGAATAACCATCTTCCTCATAAAGCTTTGCAGACTTACGAAAAGATGGAACGGGAGAATATTGTGCCGGACGAGATTGCTTTAGCCAGTGTTCTTTCTGCTTGCGCTTCGTTAGGCCATTTAGACAAGGGCGCTGTACTTCACGAGCTAGCTAACAAGACAGGACTCATTTCATGCCTGATAGTTTCAAACACACTCATCGATATGTATTCTAGATGTCGATGCATTGACAAAGCCGTAGAGGTATTCCATCGCATTCCAGACAAAAACGTCATTTCTTGGACTTCAATCATCCTCGGCCTTCGGATAAATAATCGTAGCTTCGAGGCTTTATCGTTCTTCCGGCAGATGAAAGAGACAATAAAGCCGAATTTGGTCACTCTTGTTACCGTTCTATCTGCATGTGCTAGAATAGGGGCTTTGGCATATGGAAAAGAAGTTCATGCATATGCCTTGAGAACAGGAGTCGGCTACGATGATTTTCTACCAAATGCATTATTGGACTTGTACGTGAGGTGTGGAATCAAGAAATCAGCTCGAAACCAGTTTAATTCTCAAGAAAAAGACGTGAAATCATGGAATATCATGCTCACAGGCCATGCCGAACGAGGTGAAGGTCATCTTGCCATCGAATTATTCCGCAAAATGGTCGACTCGGAGGTGAAACCGGATGGAGTTACGTTTATTTCGCTACTATGTTCTTGCAGCCGGTCTGGTTTGGTCGAAGAAGGGCTAGAATATTTTAGAATGATGAAGCACAAATATCGCATCACCCCAAATCTCAAACACTACGCATGTGTGGTCGATTTGCTCGGCCGAGATGGACGACTGGACGATGCATGCGAGTTCATCGAGAATATGCCTATCGAGCCCGATCCAGCCATATGGGGAGCCTTGTTAAATGCTTGTAGGATTCACAAGAACGTGGAGGTCGGGAAAATCGCAGCCAATCGAATATTCGAAAAGGACACTGGAAGCGTCGGATATTACGTTCTTCTGTGCAATCTCTTCGCGGACAGCGGCGAATGGGACGAAGTTGCGAATGTGAGGAGGATAATGCGGGAGAGGGAGCTTTCTGTCGATCCAGGCTGCAGTTGGGTCGAATCGAGGGGCCAGCTCCACGCGTTTCTCAGCGGGGATACTTCCCACCCACAGATGAAGGAAATCAATGGAGTTTTGGAGGGTTTTTACAGCAAAATGATGGAAGAAATTGGTTTGATCAATGAGGTTGAAGCTTCAAAAAAAGCTGAGATTTTCTGTGGGCATAGCGAGAGACAAGCTATTGCGTTTGGACTTATTAATACTGCCCCTGGTACCCCTATATGGGTGACAAAGAATCTATACATGTGTCAAAGTTGTCACACAACTGTTAAATTTATCTCCAAGGTTGTGAGGAGAGAAATTTCAGTCAGGGATACTCAAGGATTTCACCATTTCAAAGATGGGTTTTGTTCATGTGGGGAAGAAGACCATGGTTTTAAGAAGATCTATTGAGGACTGCATACCGATAATTCCGATCGGAGAAGCAGAGAATTTCGTTCGGAGCTGAACGAATCAAGATACGTGAATTGGACCATTTAAAACGTCTTGAAATTTTCTCCAACTTGCCGGTTAGTCCGACTGCAAGATCGAACGATACGAGAGCTGTGAGGACAATTTCGTTCAAACTATGCTTTTGTGATCATTTAGTTCAATAATATTACCAAAAAGATTAGACAAAACAACCAAAATGAAACAAAAGTGACACACTTGCGTTAGACTTGTCTGCTGGAATTTCATCCGAGGTCAACTCACAGAGGGTTCAATTGTCAAATGTGACCCTTGACCGACCTCCAAGGTCATTCTTCTGTACATCAATAATTTAAGATTGTGACACATATCATTAAATATTTTACAAATAAAAAAGTAATTAAAAAAAAAATTAAACTATAAAATCAATAAAAAACATGCCTCTTAAGCTATGATAGTTAATAAAGTTGTCTTTAAATTATATTTCGTTAATAAAACAATCATAATCATCTAATTTTTCGTTAAAAATTCGTTCATGCAATACCGCTGGCAACCGAGAACATTTTTGACTCATCCATTTGACGGGAACTTGCTTAAATCCCTGAGCTTTTGCGATCAGCGTTCGCACTTAAGTCGCGGGCTCCTGCAACAAAGAGCGTTTTCGACTAATTCCATTCGCTGGAATGAGCGCAAATCCACATGTTTTCGTATCGAGCACCCGCGTTAGGAAAATTGACTGTCTGCGAATAGTTATTTTGTTAAAGGAACATAATTTAAGTGCGATTTTATTCAAAGTTTTTTTTTTTGAGTAATTAACCTAGATAAAAACAAAAAAAATATTATTGTTTTTAGGATAATCAGGTCACATTTTTATTGGGACAAAAAGGTTGATATTTATGTAAAAAAAGCCAAAAGGTTTGTTCTTTATTTCAAGGCTTTGGCGACACTCAGCAGATCATCTTCCACCGAAGGAGAGGGTAGCCATTAACGGATCAGGAAGAGCAGGAGCAAGCAATCGTCTGATCCTAGGCTACCCTTTCTGCCATGGAAGAATCTCTTCTCAGCCAAGCTACCACCACTCCACCGCAACCATCAGACGGATGTCTCTGTCGTGTTCCGGCCACGCTCCGCCTTAAAACCTCCATTTTCTCCGAGCTATCCGGCTCAGTCGGAGACCTCGGCACCTTCATCCCGATCGTTATAACCCTCACTTTAGTCTCTCACCTTGATCTGGGCACTACCCTCGTCTTTACCGGCATCTATAACATCGCTACAGGCCTTATTTTCGGCGTCCCGATGCCTGTTCAGCCTATGAAATCCATTGCTGCCGTTGCTGTCGCTGAATCTCCTCACCTCACTGTCCCTCAGATCGCCGCCGCCGGCCTTTCCACTGCTGGCGTGCTCCTCCTCCTCGGCGCTACCGGTTTGATGTCTTTCTTCTACCGCTTTATTCCTCTTCCGGTCGTACGAGGAGTCCAGCTTTCTCAGGGCCTTTCTTTTGCTTTCTCTGCAATCAAATATATTCGGTATAACCAAGATTTAGAGGCTTCTAAATCAGGTTCGCCTCGGTCGTGGTTTGGTCTCGACGGCCTTATTATTGCTCTCTCGTCTTGTCTGTTTCTCGTGCTCACCACTGGCGCCGGAGACGGCAGCATACCGGTTGATAAAGACGATTCCGAACCTCAGAGCTCTGTATGTAATTCACGGCGTCGCCTCGATCGGAGATTGCGAATTTTATCCGCAATTCCTGCAGCTCTTTTAGTGTTCTTAGTTGGTTTATTCCTCTGTTTTCTTCGCGACCCTTTGATCCCGAAGGATCTGAAATTTGGCCCATCGAAACTGCAATTTCTAAGAATTACATGGGAAGATTGGAAAATCGGATTTCTGCGGGCCGCGATTCCTCAAATTCCCCTCTCAATTCTGAATTCAGTGATCGCAGTCTGCAAATTGTCGGGAGATTTATTTCCAGATCGCGAAGCGTCAGCGAAAAGCGTCGCCGTCAGTGTCGGAATCATGAACTTCATAGGATGCTGGTTCGGCGCCATGCCGGTCTGCCACGGCGCAGGAGGGCTGGCCGGGCAGTACCGATTCGGCGGGAGAAGTGGCGCGTCGGTGGCGTTTCTGGGGATCGCCAAATTGTTTCTCGGATTAGTGTTCGGAAACTCATTCGCCAGAGTTTTGAATCAATACCCAATCGGAGTTCTCGGGGTTCTGCTGCTATTTGCAGGGGTAGAACTGGCCATGGCGGCTAGAGACATGAACTCGAAAGAAGAATCTTTCGTCATGCTGGTCTGCGCTGCCGTTTCGCTAACTGGGTCAAGCGCTGCGTTAGGATTCGGCATCGGAATTCTGCTCCTTTTGCTGCTCAAACTGAGGCAACTGGATTTTACAGTTTCTGATTGGTTCAATTCTCAGAATTCCAGAGACGACGAAGCTACCGCATAGTGGAATCCAACGTTCACCTCCTCTCTCTCTCTCCTCTCTCTCTCTCTAGATTGTAAGTTTGATTGACTTGCACATGCATTGAACTTGAACATAATGAACAATGTTAACTTAATCTTATCTATAATCAACTACCCAACGGTCGTGTTCCTAAAATTTCTAGAGTAAAATTTCTCCATGAGATTGTTAACTTTTAAAAAGTTCAAAACTTTCAAGTCGATCATTAAAAAAAAAAAACACTTCTTTTGGATTGATCGATTATTTAGCACTCCAAAAGTTAAATTTTTGACGAGTATAGTTTAGTTAGGAAGCTCAAAGATCAAGAACAATTAGCAAAGTCTGAAAAAATAAATAAAAATTAAAAAAAATAATCGTTCCATGCGTCACATGCTTGGTTGGCACGCTGACTGAGGAGTTGTGGGGAGAAAGAGGGAAGAAACGACGAAGATCTGAAGTCTTACTACGATGGGCGAAAGTCCACGCAATTTGCTCTACACCTACTCTTCTCCAAGATCCATAAGTTGGTAAAGTTTTTGCTACCACTACTCACATTCTCTCTCTCTCTGGACAGGCGGAGGTTCAACGATAGACAGATCTGCGGAGGAAGATGTTAACAGCGTCGAATCCAAATTCAGGTTTGTGATCCTTAACGTATTACAGAAAGCACACTGACAAAACCCGCGAAACTGGTAGCTTGAACTCGACATTATACCGCCCGTTTACTGCGCATTTCTATTTCGCTCTTTGACTCCGCATCTGGGTTGATTGTGTTAATCTGTGATTATTCGAGAGTGGGCAAGTTTAAAAACTTCGATCTCGAGGTAAATATGTATGGGCGATCATCGATATGTTTGAGTTTCTGACTTTTTTAGTGAGGGGTGGCTGAGAAATACTGAAAAAGAGTTTGAAATTTCGAGAATTTAAGGTATGACGAGCGGATACTGGGTTTTTCTGGCTTCGATTCTGTGCGGTTTAATGGCTATTGCTTCTACTCAGTCAGGAGTTTCCAGTTGGTGAAGTTTTAACGTCTGAAATATCTCCTGGATTTACTGTGACTTACAAGTATGACCGTGTAGATGAGGTCAAGAAACAATGCGAATTTGTTCTATCTTCTGCTGCAGAATTTAGACTAGACAGTAACAAAATATATGATATTAAGGAAGAACTCTTTTTTATGAATGGAGATTGGGGACAGGAAGTAGGAAAGAATCCACTACTACCATACGACAGTACAGGAGTTGGCAACTTATCTTCTCCATCGAAATTAGTTTCGTTTTCGGTTTCAGACATTAAAAGCGACCATCAATCGAAGAAGTATGCGACCATTAACGGATTATTAGTTTTGGGCTGTGACTGTAAATGGTATGTTTGTTGACCAGAGCTTTGCTACCCGTCCTCAATTTCAGATCTGGCCTGGCCATTCAGAACTCTCGATTTTCTTCCAAGGGGTTTATACCGAATCTGAAAGTAAGGGGGGAGAACGAGTTATGTGTTTATTGGGAAACACATTGTTACCATCTCGAGATCCAGATTCGACCGATCAATGGGTGAAGAATTCTGGTTCGGAGCATAATCAAGCCTCTCTTTCAGAGGATGATCAAATTCTGCTCGTTCTTCGCTATCCGATGAAATTCACATTGACAAACCGAGAAATCAAGGGGAAAATGACAAGTTTGAATCCAAAATCAAATCTCAAGTACTTTGATGAAGTCACGATTTCCTCCCAATTAACTAGAACATACAACTATGAGTTCAGTTCTGAAAAAATTGTTTCCAAAGCATGCGATCCATATCCTTATCGGGATAAGTTGTTTGGTAACATTAGTACTTACCAAGGCCAAACATTCTGTCAAATCCTCGAAGAAATTACTCGGGAGCAGGCTTTTTCTGTTCTTCCAAACTGGAGATGCAATATGACAGATAACATTTGTAGGAAAATGGGCCCATTTGGCTCTAATAAAGAGATCAATGATACAGATGGTGGGTTTAAAGATGTTAAACTTTCCATGCAAAATATTAAGTGCGAACAATCGACTATTCCAGGAAGTGTAAATTCTGCAAAGGTTTCAGCTGTATTTAGAGCCATTTCTCCCAAGGAGAATCTATATACTGCAGAAAAGAGATCTGGTCTGAGTAATATGTCCCTGGCTGTGGAGGGAATTTGGAAGTCTTCTAGTGGCCAACTGTGTATGGTCGGCTGTCTTGGCATTGTTGATGCCGAAGGAAGTGGCTGCAATTCTCGGATCTGCATGTACATGCCGACCTATTTTTCCATAAAGCAAAGAAGTATTATTTGGGGAACAATTTCTGCCATGGATGAGGATCAATCATACATCCCCTTGTCGTTTGAGAAGTTAGTCCAACCCTCACAGCTTTGGAATTACTTTCGAGATTCCCATCCGCATTATGAATACACAAAATCTACTGCTGCTGGTGTTGTTCTTGAGAAAAACCAGTCGTTTACTTTTAGCGATGTGATAAAAAAATCGCTCCTACAGTTCCCAAAACTCGAAGATTCAAATGCGTATGAAGTCAGTCTTTCTCTGCTCTCGGAAGACCTCTCCCTTCATGTCTCTGCTGATCAACACGCTGACGCAAATACCATCAGAACTGATGTAAGTTTGGAGATAGTATCGGTTGGGCCATTGTTTAGTCGCTATTGGTCAAATGCAAGTATTTTGAATGAGGAGACTCCTTACCATGGCAAGGCTGAATACTCGGAAAAGCAGCTTCTTCTGAATGTATCAGCTCAACTTTCACTGCTCGGAGGAGATTTTACAACTTTTCTGCACTTTTCCTTGAAGGTCTATACGACCCTCATGTTGGAAAGATGTTCCTAGTTGGTTGCCGGGATATTAGAGCCTCATGGAATATATTATCTGAAAGCGGGGATCTTGAAGATGGCCTGGACTGTTTAATCGACGTGATTGTTTCCTACCCACCTACGACAGCTCGTTGGTTAGTCAATCCAACAGCAAGTATATCCATTTCCAGCCAAAGAACAAAAGATGATCCTCTTTATTTTCAAGCTGTCAAACTCGAAACACTTCCAATCATGTACAGAAAGCAACGAGAAGACATTCTTTCTCGGAGGGGCGTGGAGGGAATTCTACGAATGCTGACACTTTCGGTGGCTATCGCTTTTATCACAAGCCAAATTTTCTACATAAGGCACAACGTTGATTCTGTTCCTTATATATCCCTTGTCATGTTGGGAGTTCAAGTTCTTGGATATAGTCTTCCTCTAGTCACTGGTGCAGAAGCTTTCTTCAAGAGGATATCCTCTAATTCCTATGAAATGCAATCTTATGATCTTGATAGGACATTATGGTATCGTCTAATAGAATATGCGGTGAAACTTCTGATCATGATTTCACTTTTACTGACTTTACGATTATGCCAGAAGGTATGGAGATCACGTATCAGATTACTAGCACGTTCCCCTCTAGAACCATGTCGTGTCCCAAGTGATAAACGAGTACTTATTGCTACATTTTTAACACATCTGATTGGATATATATTGGTTCTTTTTGTTCATAGCTCAATGTCTAGCAAAAGGCTTTTCCGGGTTAAGAGTTATTTAATATCTGGGAGAAAATACCGGATGATGCAGGGATGGGAAACCGAACTAGAAGAGTATGTCGGTCTTGTTCAAGATTTTTTCCTTTTCCCTCAAGTTATTGGAAATTTATTGTGGCAGATTGATGGGAAACCACTTAGAAAGCTATACTTTCTTGGGATTACCCTTGTGAGACTTCTTCCTCACTTTTATGATTACTTGAGAGCTCCTTCTCTGAACCCTTACTTTGCTGAAGAATATGAGTTTGTGAACCCAAAATTGGATTATTATTCAAAGTTTGGAGATATTGCTATACCCTTTACAGCGTTTTTCCTTGCCGTTATAGTCTACATTCAGCAGCGATGGAAGTACGAGAAGCTGAGTCGCTCTCTTACTCTAGGCCGCTTCAGGCTTCTTCCCATGGCTTCTAGAATGTATGAGCGATTACCTTCAGTTCCAGTTGAAGCTGAGCTTTCTTCTGGTGTCAGTGGTAAATCAACTACCCACAATGGAAATCACAGCGATTTAGAATGAAATGCAACTCTTTTACAGTTTAATAACATTAAAATCATTGTACCCAGATGTAATACAAGAATTTTTCTGTGCCTTTGGGATTATATGAGATCTACGTTGGCCACTTTTATTCTTATACTTTCGTATTTTTCTCTTCTGAAGTATATCTCTACTCTGCTTTCTTGCATGAAATTTCTTGTATATATCTTTATTTCTATCTCTACTACCTTCATGTCGACCTTTTTTAGACATCTGATGACATTTTTTTTTTGCGTCGACTTAGAAATGGATAGACCCATACATTTCATGTAAGAATGATTGCTGAATGTTGCCGAGTTGCCATTAAGAATGGTTGTTTTAGTCTTCTGGACAAACAAAGAAAAATGCTTCATACCAGTCTTAGCTTGCTAATTTTTATAAATATTTATAATAGTTAGCATTGT
This sequence comes from Begonia masoniana, assembly GCA_022432975.1. Classification (NCBI taxonomy): domain Eukaryota; kingdom Viridiplantae; phylum Streptophyta; class Magnoliopsida; order Cucurbitales; family Begoniaceae; genus Begonia; species Begonia masoniana. Next base: position 48,492,976 of record CM039510.1, read on the forward strand.
TTGAAAGAAAAGATGTCAAAATATGCAGACTCCATGTATATTTTGGACAAACTGTCTGCAGAAAGAGACCAATCTATGAGCCGAGGATAAGGTAAGTCTCTAACGAAACTAACATGAGCAAGCTGGTGAGTAACTGAGTATGCTTTGTCACCTTGTTCAAGCAAAGCATTACACACAAGTTTTTCTGTTTAATTACCTGTCAGCCTTGAAGGGATTGCTGTGATACTTTGTTATATCTGAAATTTGATTTCATTTGATTTTTGTATACTAAACTTGTGTAGAACTTTACTAGTTTATTAATTGTCAAAATTAGGATAATCACTTTCGTTAGGTGTACCAAATTTTTAAGTGGTCCTGTAGTTAGGCATCATCCTATTAATGTTGAACTGCCTCAGAATACCATAGATCAGAAGAGTAGGCCAAAATTCGAGCTGCGCTAACCTATCCCATTATACTTTATACCCTATCTACTTTTTTTTTTAATTAAGCCCATTGATAATTAAGAGCAAGAGTGTGTTATAGAAAGATTTGAATTCTCATCTGTTCTTGGTTATGTGAGATCTCCTCTTATTGCATGCAAATTACATTACATTCAATTTCTTCCTTTTTTTGATTTCTGATTGCATGCTTTGTCCTTTATCTCATTTGTGTTGGATTGATACTTCAATCCTATGAAATATCTGCTCAACGTATCATAATTTTTTTGCATGGTACGAGATGATGATTATGTTAACTGAAGGAGAGTATTAGAGAGCTATTTTGTACTCCATTCTAGTATATAAATCTTAGGGAGTTATAGATTGAAGTGTGATAAACAGGAAGAGTCATCAATTGTTTCTAATTTGTATGATTTGTGATGGAAGCTATTGAACTATCTGAAGTTGGTAATGTATTAAGAAGGTCTACAGTTTGGAGAGACGAACACATAGAAGTTTTCTCAAGGTCAGTGCATAAAGAAGACGACGAAGAAGCGCTTAAATGGGCTGCACTGGAGAGGCTTCCTACGTACAAACGTTTAAGAAAAGGATTACTGCCTTCATCTTTTGGCGAAGTTACTGAAGTTGATGTACATAATCTTGGGTTTTATGAAAGGAAGGATTTGATGGAGAGATTGGTTAAAGATGCAGAGACCGATAACGAGAAGTTCCTCTTAAAGCTAAAGGAGCGAAACGATAGGTATGAGAATGCTTCCTCTTTCTCTGGTTCAAGCAAATGGTTGTTTGAATTATTTATCTTTTTAGTACCCGTTAATGAACATTACTCTCAATGTGATATTACTCAGAGTTGGAATAAAACTTGATACAATAGAAGTCAGATTCGAGAATCTAAACATTGAAGCAGATGCTTATACAGGGAGCAGAGCTTTGCCAACTTTCTTCAACTACCATGCAAATATAGTGGAGGTATTCAAAGTTTCCATCTCTCCAGAAACCATTTTTCATCAAGTTGTTAAAATATCTTAAAATTTAGTTTTTTTTTTTATACAAGGGTATCTTGCTCCATCTCCATATACTTTCAAGCAGAAAGAAACGCTTATCCATAATTCGCAACGTTTCTGGAATAATAAAGCCGAGCAGGTATTTATAAACGAGAGGCAACACATTTCTACTATTGAACTTCTTTTTCTATTACCTTTCATTTTGCTAATATCTTGTTGCAGAATGACATTGCTTTTAGGGCCCCCTTCTTCTGGAAAAACTACGCTTTTATTAGCTCTGGCTGGGAAGCTCGATCCTGATTTGAAGGTGACATGAATATCCGAATCCTGGTATTGAATTACAGTTTGCTGTCTGCATAAAATAACTTTAAGATTTCTGGCATAGTTCTCTGGAAAGGTCACGTATAATGGCCATGGCATGGACGAGTTTGTTCCTCAGAGAACTGCTGCCTATATAAGTCAATATGATCTTCATTTGCCAGAAATGACTGTCAGAGAAACCTTAGCCTTCTCTGCAAGATTCCAGGGGGTCGGACTCCGACATGGTTTGTTGGAAATAATTCATTAATTATTTCATTTCATTTCAAAATATATTCCTAGCATTGCAGTGATTGCATAAGATAATAATGATTTGTACTATGCAGAGTTATTAGCTGAATTGTCAAGAAGAGAGACCGCAGCAAATATTAAACCCGATCCTGATATCGACATTTTCATGAAGGTACGAAAGAAAGTTAAAATCTAGTTCTTTGTCAGGAGCTGTCGTTTAGTGATTAAATAGGATGGTTACCATGTTTCAGGGGATATCAATGGAAAACCAAAAGACAAGCGTGGTCACGGATTACATCCTAAAGGTATAGATTGTTGAAATGAATTCTTACTAAATGAACTTCTTAAAAATCCATTTTCAGAGAAATTGATTTTTCTTTTCAGGTTCTAGGACTAGAAGTATGCGCAGACACAATTGTTGGGGATGCAATGATAAGAGGAATATCTGGTGGACAAAGAAAGCGGGTCACGACAGGTAATTTATTTTCCAATATCCTATAGTCATAAAACTAATGGATTTTTACTTTAAAATCCTTTCATGATGGACTCAGCATTTTACAGGTGAAATGCTGGCTGGACCAGCAAAAGCACTCTTCATGGATGAGATATCAACTGGTTTAGATAGCTCAACAACTTTTCAAATAGTGAAATCACTCAGACAGTTCATTCACATTTTCAATGGAACTGCACTCATCTCTCTGCTTCAACCAGCGCCTGAAACTTTTGAACTTTTTGACGACATTATTCTCCTCTCTGAAGGCCAGATCGTGTACCAGGGTCCTCGAGAAGCTGTGCTAGAATTTTTCGAGTCCACGGGGTTTAAGTGTCCCGAAAGAAAAGCGGTAGCAGACTTCTTACAAGAAGTGAGTTAAAATGTACCCTTTATTTCTCTTAGCCTTGTGTGTTTTTCTAGTATACAAACGTGATTGAATTGGAGTGATTTTTATAGGTAACGTCGAGTAAGGATCAGAAGCAGTATTGGGTTCGTAAAGATGTAGCTTATAAATATGTCACCGTAAAAGAATTTAGCTGTGCGTTTCGATACTTCCATGTGGGAAGGAAATTAGAGGAGGAACTCTCAAGTCCTTTTGACAAGAGAAAATGCAATCCTTATGTTTTGGCAAAAAACAAGTATGGTGTTGGAAGGAAAGAGCTTTTGAAAGCATGTTTTGCCAGAGAACTCTTGCTGATGAAAAGAAATTTGTTTGTGTATGTTTTCAAGCTCGTCCAAGTGAGTAAATATAATTTGAAATTCCATGTCCAATTTTAGAGTGTGATATTGAGGTCTGATTTTTTTTTGTTTTTTCTGTACCAGCTTATAACAATAGCTCTGTTTTCAATGACTCTTTTCTTCCGAACTGAAATGCACCGAAACTCGATTGGTGACGGGGGAGTTTACATGGGGGCCTTGTTTAATTCTATGGTTGTGGCCATGTTTAATGGAATGTCAGAGCTTGGATTAATTATTTTTAAGCTTCCTGTTTTTTACAAGCAAAGAGACCTCTTTTTCTTTCCTGCATGGGCATATGCGCTGCCTAGTTGGATCCTCAAGATTCCAATTTCATTTCTTGAAGTTTCAGTTTGGGTTTTTAGCACTTACTATGCTACTGGGTTTGATCCAAATGTTAAAGGGTAAAAATATGTCGATTTAGTTCTCTGATAAGAAAAATAAGCATTTTTTTCTCAAGTTCTGTTTCTTATCCATTGCAGGTTATTTAAGCAATACTTAGTACTTGTTCTTGTACACCAGATGGCTTCTTCATTGTTTCGATTCATAGGTTCGGTTGGCCGGAATGTGGTTGTTGCAGGGACATTTGGATCATTTGTGCTATTATCTCTCTTTGCTAATGGAGGTTTTGTCCTCTCAAGAGGTACGTATGACCAAATATTGGCATGAAAAGTCAATTTCTTCAGCCAAATACCAGTAAATATCTTTCCTTTCTTTATCTAGATAACATTAAAAAATGGTGGATCTGGGGCTACTGGATATCACCTATGATGTACGGGCAACAAGCCATAGCAGTGAATGAGTTTCTGGGAAAAAGTTGGAACCAAGTAAATCTCTTAAACTACTTTCTTTTATATCATAGGATTACGTTCAATTTAGGCTCCAACGTTAGAGATCATTTACAAATTAAATTTTAAATTTTTCTTTTTTCAACAAATCAAACTTATACTTTTTAGCTATCATCAAATTAGTCATAGTCGTCAATTTATCTATTAAATCTAACATGTGTTTATCATGTTTTTCATATAGTAAAGTGTTTAACCCACCGATGGACATAGTTCAAAATCGCCAGATAGAAGATCGATAGAGTTTGAAATCGAAATAGAAATCGAGTTAAAATTCTTTATTAAGTGCAATACGTGGTATAAATGTGTTATATTTAATTGATAAATTGGCGGCTAGGGTCCAAGTTGCTAATAACTTAAAAGCAGAGCTTCAATTTGTCCAAAAAAATTGTTTAGTTCTAATATGTAAATAATTCCAAACGTTAGAGTTTCAATTGTATTTAACCTTATATTCTATGATGCTGTTTTTTTTTACTAGAAATTGATTTTTTGAATTTCCGGACATGTTGAAGACTGGCCCTTTTTTGGGAGAGACGCTGGGGATTCTGGTCTTGAAATCTCGCGGTTTATTCCCGTATGATTATTGGTACTGGATTGGAGTAGGTGCTTTGATTGGATTTATACTTATATTCAACTTGGGATACATTCTAGCTCTCACTTATCTAAATCGTGAGTGAAGCTTCTTTCTCCACTTCAACAATGGCTACTTTTTTGTTTTTCCATGTTATAAATATTTAATGATAATGCAGCATTGGACAAGCTTCAGCCTCTCAAATCACAACAATCCCAAAACGAAGAGCTTGAGTTTGGAAATGCAGAGTGTGGAGATAGAGGGAAAAGTGCCACATTCATAAAGACAAAAGCCTACAAGAAGAAAAAGGGAATGGTTCTTCCATTTCAACAGTTTACCCTCACTTTCGACCAAATCACCTACTCAGTGCCCATGCCAATGGTAATTATGGTCTAATATTTTGTAAGAAGGGTTGCCATGCCCATAAACTGTATCAAATTTCATTTTGTTTAACGTTGATTTGGCAGGAAATAAGAAATCAGGGTGTAGTGGAGGATACATTGGTGCTTCTAAAAGGAGTAAGTGGTGCTTTTAGGCCAGGCGTTCTCACGGCTCTAATGGGTGTTAGTGGAGCTGGAAAAACTACTCTAATGGATGTTCTTGCTGGCCGGAAAACTGGCGGTCATGTGGAAGGCAACATAACGATTTCCGGGTATCCAAAAAAGCAAGAAACTTTCGCTCGAATCTCTGGATATTGCGAGCAAAATGATATTCACTCTCCGCACATTACGGTTTATGAGTCCTTACTCTACTCAGCTTGGCTTCGTCTACCCTCGAAGGTCGATTCAGAAAAAAGAAAGGTTGGTACCCAAATAAATAGAATTCAATTTCAATCCAAACAAACAGAATTCAAGTTCAATGTGGTTTTAACTTGTGGAGATTACTGCAGATTTTCATAGAGGAAGTTATGGAGCTGGTGGAACTGGACACATTGAGGAAAGCACTAGTCGGGCTGCCAGGCGTAAATGGTCTCTCAACAGAGCAACGGAAGAGGCTGACAATAGCTGTTGAGCTGGTGGCTAATCCGTCGATAATATTCATGGACGAACCAACTTCTGGCCTGGATGCTCGAGCCGCTGCAATTGTGATGAGAACGGTCAGAAACACGGTGGACACGGGAAGAACAGTTGTTTGCACCATCCATCAGCCAAGCATTGACATATTTGAATCTTTTGATGAAGTAAAAAAACCGTTTTTTAATTTCAAAAACCGTTCGAGCATTTTCACAAATGTGATTCTAATCGCAAATGCTTTTCCTTGGCTGCAGCTTTTACTCTTGAAGCGAGGAGGCGAAGAGATATATGTTGGGCCACTTGGGAATAACTCTAGCCGAATGATCGAGTATTTTGAGGTAAGACTCAACATCGAAAAAACTAAAGGGAAGAACTTATATTTAGATATTATTTTGAACTCAAAACCAGGGAATCAAAGGAGTGAGAAAAATTGAAGAAGGGTCTAATCCAGCTACTTGGATGCTTGAAGTAACCTCGGCTGCCCAAGAAGTTGCATTGGATGCAAATTTTTCAGATTTATTCAAAAAATCGGAACTTTACAGGCAGGTTTCTATGTCAACTTTTATAGGCTGAAGTACTGAGTTAAAAATATATAAATTGACAGAATATATTTCAGGAGAAACAAAGACATTATTGGAGAGATGAACAAACCTCGTACCGGCTCAAAAGACCTTAATTTTCCGACAAAATACTCTCAATCATTTCTACATCAATGCTCGGCTTGTTTGTGGAAGCAATATTGGTCGTACTGGCGTAATCCTTCATACACTGCTGTGAGATTTCTCTTCACAACTTTCACGGCTTTGATGTTCGGTACAATGTTCTGGAATCTCGGCTCGAAAAGGTTAGTAAAAAATGGGAGCTTAAAGAGAAAAAAAAAATAATGGAAGAAATTAACACAGCTTAATCTTCAGGACAAACACTGGAGAGCTCTTTGATTCTCTTGGTTCGATGTATTGTGCTGTCCTCTTTCTCGGAATCCAATATGCCGGCGGTGTTCAATCAATCATTTCGATCGAGAGAACAGTCTATTATCGAGAACGAGCTGCCGGAATGTACTCGGCCTTGCCTTATGCACTTGCACAGGTCATTTTATCAAATTTTGATGGGTAGTGTGCAATTTCTCCAAACGTTTAGAGTCATAGCAGAGTAGATTTTATATCATTGTTTCAATAAATCGAAATTTCATCTTTAGCTATTAGCAATTTAGACAGTACCATCAAATTATCGTTAAATTTAGCGCGTGTATAAAGCGTTTGCATTTAATTAGGCCTTTTAACCGATAAAAATTGACAGCAAAGTCCAAATTGTCGATAGTTGAAAGATGTACGTTCGATTTTTCAAAAGAATAGTTTATCGTCTGTTTTGTAACTGATTAAAACGCTATAGTCTATATTGCACTTTACTCAAATTTAGATCTAATATAATCTTAAAAACATAAAAATTTGAACAAATTTTGGATTTGTTTACAGGTTATAATTGAGCTCCCATACATTCTATTACAAGCTCTTGTCTATGGAGTCATAGTTTATGCAATGATGGGGTTTGAATGGTCTGCTGTGAAATTCTTCTGGTTTATCTTCTTCATGTACTTCACTTTGCTCTACTTCACCTTCTATGGCATGATGACTGTGGCTGTCACTCCAACTTACCACATTGCCATCATAGTTTCTTCTGCATTTTACGGAATCTGGAATCTTTTTTGCGGGTTTATCATCCCTCGACCGGTACGTAACTCGTTGTCTCTCGTTAAAAACTTTCCCGTCACTTTCTCACTGTTTTCTCGGTAACCAAACAGCGAATCCCGATTTGGTGGAGATGGTATTACTGGTTATGTCCGGTGTCGTGGACGTTGTACGGATTAGTTTGTTCTCAGTTCGGAGATGTGAAGGAGAAGCTGGAGACGGGGCAAACGGTCGAAGAGTTTGTAAGAGATTACTATGGCTTCCACCATGATTTTATTGGAATGGTAGCTGTCATTATTGTTGGATTCACTTTGGTTTTTGCTTTTACCTTTGCCTTCTCCATCAAGATTTTCAATTTCCAGAATCGTTGAGACCTGTCTTTGGATTTCGATGGATTATGTCGTTTTAGTTGGTCATTTATCGTCTCGTAGTTGTATCGTCGCTCGTAGCGGAGATTTGATAAGATGTAAAACAATAAGTGACGCAAAATATGCGAGAATATACGAGCAATGCTAGGTTGACTTTTTATTTTTATATTCTAATTTTTACGTTAAATGGTGTAATTAATGATTTTATTTATTTATTTATTTGTAATGTATCGTATTAATTGCACCAAAATTAGAAACAGATAAGTGATAACATTAAGTGAAAGTACTCTTTTGACCCTAAATTACAAGGTTTTGGCAACAACGTTAAAAAATGTGTTTAATCGCGGGTAATTTACATATTCTATGATTAGGTCACGTAGATATGAAAAAATAAATAAATAAAAATTCGAAGAAAAATTGACTATTGATGACCCGTTTTCTCAAAATATGGGCGGGTTCATAGATTATAACCCGATGACCACGCCAAAGCACATAATTGAGTATTTAAAAGCATGATAAACGATTTGTGTTAATTAATTGATCCGCCCCTTGTATCAAAACCGACACAAAATCAAACTGATTTAAAAAAAAAAAAAGTTATATTTACGCTCTATTTCTTCTCTCTATTCTTAGTTCTTGATAAACTATTTGTAATTTATTACATTAATTGTACAAATTAATGTTTGTCACGTCAGAAATAAGAATTAGAAAACACGAATTAAAAAAACAAATATTGGATTATTACTCTTTGATAAATTTAATAAAACGTGAGTTTATATATTATATATCGAAAAGAATTTGGCTGTATCGCACCAATTTAAAAATACAAATAAATATATATAAATATGGTGGTGGTCATAACATCATATGGTACAAATGTTTATGCATAAAGTCTTTTTCCAACTTAATTACTGATTTATGACTTTTTTTTTTAATTAATATATTTGAAGATATTGCAAAAATAAATATGATTATAGAACGGCGTCGTTTTCGTGTGACGCCGAAGTACTCGTTTTAATAAACTAATGGGGAAGCACGTTGCTCATATTTAATTAAAGCCTAGTTTTCTCTTTGACTTCTTTATTTTTTTTAATAAATTATAAATAGTAAAAATACTTTAAATATTGCTCTAATAATTGCTTGCATTGCATGTTAACAAATCGATTAATCACTAGCACGTCGTAGCAAAAAAAAAAAAAAAAAAGGAAAACAAATTTACTCATATTCTCTCTCTAGACGAACAAAATGCATTCCGAGAAAACATAAATACCAATAAACAAATTTTTCACGGCCGTGCGATCCTAGAGCAACGTCGCCGAATTGGATAATATTAACTCAAATCAAGAAAATGCAGTTTCGTTAAGTCATCTGAAACCAGATGGGCAAACTTCTGTTCAAAGCAGACAACATCTTTTTAGCTTCACCGTAACATCGTATAAAACATCGAACGCACACCATCTAGTTTTGCACACATAAACACTCGATGTTACACTAAGAAATTTCAACAATTGAAATTAACAGCTAGGATGAAGTCATATTCATACAAGGAGGACCATTAACAGCTAGGATCTGCTCAGAAAATAAGGTGAGATGTTCGAATCAAAGCCAAATTGATTGAATGCAAAACAAGACTTGTGAATGGACTTATTCTCAAAATATAATTAATTACATATTAATTAAAGCCAACTTTGTACCATATTTAAACAGTTTAAGCCCATGTCACGCCAATTATTTTATTAAAATTATCAAAAAAAAAGAAAATCATATATTGTTCTTGGTGGTCCTGAATCTGCATCACGTCATACTATATTGTCTTCGATGTTATAGATTTATTTATTATTTTTATAAAAATCTCGGTCAATAAGTTGACAAATTTATTATGCATTTTTTTACGGGACAATTAACAAAATAATCCTTAAAGAATGATGTTATTAATAAATTCGTCCATAAACTATTTTCGTTAACAAACTTGCTCTTACATTATGATTTTGTTAACAACCTCATCTTTAGCGGACTCCCACTCTCGATGAGTGGACTCTCGGTCTTCATTTTATACGTTAAGTTAAAAAATACAGAGTGACTACCTCAAAAAAACATATTAAACGATATCGAATTTGTCTGAAATTTTCACATGTTCACCATATATGGGAAGATATGTTCACAATGAACTTGTGGTAAAAAATTTCAAGCAAATCTAATATCAATTTATGTGTATCATGAGACAGCTACTCTAAATTTTTTAATTTTAATATGTGAAGTGGAGACCGAGAGCCCACTCGTTGAGATCAGGAGTCCTCTAGAAATAAGTTTGTTAACAAAACCATACTTTAATGACAAGTTTGTCAACGAAAATAGTTTAAGGGCAAATTTGTTAATGACACCGTACTTTAAGCGTTATTTTGTTAATTACATGTTTTGAATATTATTTTGTTGCAAGGATTGGAAATACAGTCCAATTTGCAGCGTTACATGAAAGCAAGAAAAACCAAGAACTTTCAAGCAAGAATCTAACAATAAATGGATTGATTGATCAATTAAACCTTCCTTATCGTCATCATTTATGAAAATAATTATTCAAATTCAAGTGGTAAACCCTATAAATGAAAGCCAAACTCAGGCCTTTCTGCTCAGATATTAGCTGCTTATTCTTCTTCTTCTTCCTCACCTCGTCAAAACATAAACCTAATGGGCTCTGAATCTTGTCACAAGCTTGCTTGCATCGATTTCACCGGCGTAGAACCAGAAACCCAGCAATGGAGTTCTGTCAAAGCTCAAGTTCATCGGGCACTGGAAGAGTATGGCTGCTTTGAGGCTTCCTTTAACAAAGTTTCCCCCGACGTCCGAACGGCTCTATTCCAGTCCCTGCAAGAGCTTTTCGATCTTCCATTACAGACGAAGATGAAAAACATCTCCAAGAAGCCCTTCCATGGCTACGTCGGCCAGTACCCCATGGTTCCTCTTTACGAAAGCTTGGGAATTGACGATGCCTAACGTACTTGAAGAGGTCGAAAGCATAACCTCTGTCTTCTGGCCCGAGGGTAACCCTAGTTTCAGGTACGAATTAGATTTCTGTCAGAAAATCCTACGTTGTTTTGCCTTGTCGGGTTAGTTTTTCGGTACAAGTGTTTTTCTCGATCACAAGTTCTTAACGAGACTTCTTCATTCTATGCAACATTTTGGTATTATAATATCGTCCACTTTGGTACGAGGTTTCCTCGATTTTGTTCATGCGTTTTGTCATGAAAGACCTTGTACTATTAGGTAGAAATCGAGATGTTACATTCTACCTCGTGACCTAAAACAAGATTTATAGATTTATTAACCCGATCGCGTTATTCTAGAGATTCATTACGTTAATTGTGTTTTCTCTTCATTTTTTTTTGTTTCGTCGATTTGCAGCAAAACCATACAATCTTTTGCAGAGCAAGTGTCCGAGTTGGATCAGATAATAAGGAAGATGATATTGGAGAGTTTAGGTGTTGAGAAGTACTTAGATGAACACTTGGATTCAACCAATTACCTTGTTAGGGTTATGAAATATAAGAGTCCTCAGACCACTGACACTAAGGTTGGACTTAACTCTCACACAGATAAGAACATTGTCACCATTTTATATCAAAATCAAGTCGATGGCCTCGAGTTGCAGGCCAAAGACGGTGAATGGTTTCCGGTCAATCCCATGCCAGATTCCTTCATCGTCATGATCGGAGATTCTTTCGGTGTAAGATTTGTTGATTATAATTTTAAACTATAATTCATTTGAGCTCGATAAATCGGACTATCTTTCTAACATGTAGGCATGGGCTAATGGACGATTGCATTCGCCTTATCATCGGGTGATGATGAGAGGAAACGAGGCCAGATACTCGGTCGGATTGTTTTCCATTCCGAAAGCCGGGGTTATGGTGAAAGCACCTGAAGAACTTGTGGATGAAGAACATCCATTGCTGTTTAAGCCCTTTGATCATGGTGAATTTCTTCAATTCTACTACACAGAAGCTGGCCAGAGATCAAAATCTGCACTTAAAACTTACTGTGGCGTTTAGAAATTCAAGAAAACCATGTCCAAACTACAAATAAAAAAGATTATAAAAGTCTAATTATAGCTTTTGTTTGTATAAACGATGCAAGTGATTAGTATTTATGGTCGTCGTGGCCTTTTTTTCTTGCAGTGAACTTCTTTTCTATGGTCTTAATGCAAATAATTTGTCTTTCGTGGTTTTAAATCTTTCGCTGTAAACCATCAATCAAAATCTTTGGTCCTTTCGAGGGTCAAATCGTTCTTCTCAGACATTCCATTGCAGTACCCTTATGTGTCGTGACATTATCTAAGAGCATAGAACAAGTTATGAAGTTGTAAGTCAAGGAAGCATTATGTATCGTGTTTGTCTTTATGCTCCAAAAGAAATAAGAAAAGGTCATAGAAAACGATAAAAATGGCCATCTGCACTGTTTTTTCTTTTCTTTTTTCTGCCATATTCGCATGCATTATAATAGTCACTAATTATATAATACATAGCGGTCTAATTTTGAATTAGTCCGCCTAATCTTTGTATTTATGTATTAATTAATCAATTCCATCAACTTCAATCAATGTCTTATGGTGATTGGAGGTTTGTGGGATGAGGATCTTCCAAATCTAGAGTAGAAAAGTAAAAAGGGAGAGGTCCATTTGGCTTTTACTTACCACCGCGTGCGTTTCACGTGTTTTCTTTGATGGATTTTCTAACATCGGAGTTCATTTTGCTCATAGTGCAAAGTTCGAGAATCATGTTGTTTGAAAGAAAAGGGTACAAAGTTCGACCTTTTTCTTGTTAGAAACTCAACCATGTCCTCTCTCTCTCTCTCTAAGTTATTTCAAGAAATGAGCCACAAAATATGGGTCAACCCAATAAGATAACATGAAATTGAAAGATAAGCCTAACTCAAAATAAGATCTTGAAAAGAGAAGAAAATCTACCCTACCTCTACACTAGTGTGATCACTAACATCTAACAATCCATTTAGAGGAGTGCAAACGGCGAACCAAGGAAAGAGCCTCGTAGAAGTGCTTTGCCTTGGTCCCAAGGTACTCATTCCAAGTCACCGAACGGTAGAGAGCGGGCCGGGTTGGGCCAATCAGCTTAGAAAGTGGCGAGATTTGGACATTCATCGGTGGGCCGTATAGGTACGCTATCGATAGTCGTTGCTTGGTTCGGTTCACCATGGCTCGGTGAAGCACACTAGGGTAAAGCCCGTTCGACAATATGTGAAGAAGGTCACCTAAGTTGACAACAAGAGCCCCTTGGATTGGAGGGACAGTGACCCAGCCCCTATCCTCCCTTAGGACCTGTAGCCCACTGGTGCTGTTTTGATGTAGGATTGTCAAGAGGGTCGAGTCAGTGTGGGCGGCTAAGCCCATGGCTTGATCGGGATCGGGACAGATCGGGTAAGAGTTCAATTGCATGGCACCAGTTTCACCTCTAAACTCACCACTAGGAGTGGCCCATTTGATGTCGTCTTTAGCTATGCCTAATGAGCCGAGCACTAGCCACATGATCCTCCCGGCTAGCTTTTTCATCTCTTGCTCATATTCTTCAATAATATCACTGCAGGAAAAAAAAAAAAAGAAAATTAATTCCAAAAATGAAAAAGAAATCAAATTAGAGTAATGTCATTTAGCGAGAAGACGCCATTATAATGAATGTCAAACAAAGTGAATATCTTCTGAGTGGGCTCCATATCTTTCGTCGTTATCTTCTTCTTAATTGCATTTTCTTAAAAAAAAAATAAAGAATAGTCAGTGTTTTACGTGCATGAGGAAATACCATGATGACATATTAAATATTTAGTCAAGAACTTCGATTTTTAAGAGTGTAACGTAGATTTATTCAACTTTGGTAAAGTACCAGAATTTGGTATAGTTATGAGGCCAGAGTTGGCGAAAGTGTTCAAACGGAGATCCGGCGATGGTGAAGCCTTCAGACCACATAAGCTTCGGGAAGAATGAGGAAATACGAGCCCGGCCGTAGCCTGAGATGCCGTCGGGAGACCGAGCAGCTTTGAGTTTCTGATGAGTGGGGAGGGAGAAAAGACTCATTACAGTGCTTTCAATGTCCTCGAGGAGATTGGAAGGGACGCCATGGTTAATCACTTGGAAAGCACCCCAAGTTCTGCATGCATGGCCGATTAGCTTGATAGCATTAGGAAGAGAGAGATCGATGGCGGGGATAGATTCCGAGGGGAGAGAGTCTCCGGACGGGTAATCGTCCGGCTGAGTTGACCATTTATAGGAGTCTGGTAATTCTTGCAGTGAGCTAAGGATCAAGCGGCTTGTGGAAGAGGTGGACGGGGTGGGATTTGAAGACGTCTGAGAGCCTTGAAGGCATGGAGGAGAGAGAAAGAGATAGATAGATAAAGAAGGAGAGAGAAAGCAGGGGAGACAGGATTTGGAGCTTAGACAGTATGGATTTGAAAGAAAAAAAAAACAGAACAGGTAAGTGGGGGAGATGTTGTTGGGTTAGTAGTTGTGAGATAACATAGGACGATGAACAGAAAAAAATAGAGGGAGGGAGGTTTGATGGGGGTGTGAAATGAGTAGTTTTCAGTTTATATAAAGATCATGGTTGAAGATGGCGACAAGGGTCTTCCCCAACTCAACACAAACAAACAACAAAAGAGGGGGCAGAGAGACACCGTCCTATGAACTCAAGTACGATCCAAAATTCTGTTGATTGTGAAAGTTCATCTCATAAATTGAATGTTTTACAAGTAGAGTTTTCATCTCTACATAGTATAACGCATTTTTGACTAATTTAAAGAGTAAAATTATACGAAATCTGATCAAAAGTAGACATTATCGTACCGGTAATGGAAGAAAGAGAGTTGAGTGGTTGTTGGAAATAGTGGCAAAGGAAGGAGACAAGAAATGATAGAGGAGAGTTGTTCTATAGACGACAAAGGAAAGAACAAAAAAGGGAAAGGACCATCTTGTCCTCTACAAACACACCATGAACCATGAAAGAGAGCTAGGGTTTTGGCATTGAAGAAGAGGAGGGGCTTTATCTTCTCCATGTGCACCTGTCTTGTCTTCGATTAGATAACCATCTAAATCAACAATTTCTTCCACCCACATCAAATTACCCATTTACCCTCCTCATCCATAAATGTCATTATAGAGGAAGATTAAGTAACAACTTGAAGGGTATTGTTGTCGGGCCTATTGGCTCAGATGACCATTTTATCCGGGGTGTTGTCCACGTCAACAAAATTAATATTAATGGATCTGTATAAATATGAAAGAGATTCTCTTACTCCTTGAGTTAATTTTTGGAGTGAGTTCTACTCTCTCATTTTCTATCATAGTATGAGAGCTAAATTTGTACGATGTGAGGATTGATTAAATACGCTAAACGTGAAGAAAATAAAACCTATCACGCTAGACGTGTGGGCGGATATTGTTCCACATTGACACAACTAAAACAAACAGACATATATAAATATGAAGAGGATTTCCTCACTTATTGAGCTAGTTTTTAGAGTGAGTTTTACCCTATCATTTTCTATCAAATGGAACATAGTGTGTTTTTTAGGCGTGTCCATATTGAAAAGTAGTAAAGGTTAGTTTTGGTATTTTGCAGTTAGAAACTTGTTCTTCTGTCTTCCAATCTATTGACCGTCTCTCTCTCTCTCTCTCTCTCTCTCTCTCTCTCTCTCTCTCTCTCTCTCTCTCTCTCTCTCTCTCTCTCTCTCTCTCTCTCTCTCTCTCTCTCTCTCTCTCTCTCTCTCTCTCTCTCTCTCTCTCTCTCTCTCTCTCTCTCTCTCTCTCTCTCTCTCTCTCTCTCTCTCTCTCTCTCTCTCTCTCTCTCTCTCTCTCTCTCTCTCTCTCTCTCTCTCTCTCTCTCTCTCTCTCTCTCTCTCTCTCTCTCTCTCTCTCTCTCTCTCTCTCTCTCTCTCTCTCTCTCTCTCTCTCTCTCTCTCTCTCTCTCTCTCTCTCTCTCTCTCTCTCTCTCTCTCTCTCTCTCTCTCTCTCTCTCTCTCTCTCTCTCTCTCTCTCTCTCTCTCTCTCTCTCTCTCTCTCTCTCTCTCTCTCTCTCTCTCTCTCTCTCTCTCTCTCTCTCTCTCTCTCTCTCTCTCTCTCTCTCTCTCTCTCTCTCTCTCTCTCTCTCTCTCTCTCTCTATTAGCATTTTCTTTTTTTATTATTGGGTTTTGTCTTAATCCATTGCCTTAATCTCTCTCTCTCTCTCTCAACGGTCTATATAGTTATCTTAAAACGATGATAACCCGCAAATTATGTCGTGTTTTTTAGTGAATTAATAATCATAGGTCGTGACATGTGCATCTCGTACGTATTGGATTATCAAACGAGTAAAAGCAATTTGCACTTTCCATCTATAGGACAAACACGAAACGGGACTATTATTTGCGAAAAACATGACGAGAATTTTGGGACGGAGTTAATCGAATTTCGAAGACAATTTTTTGTTTTCTATTTTTAGGTTTGTAGAGTTTTGTTTTGTTCCTAAATAAGAAATGGCCGATCCTTGGAATTTCACAAGATGATTCACAGCCATGCAATCCTTGCGGTTATCTTCCTCTAATTGGAGTAGACAGTAACTATGTCTCTTTCCTATAATAATTCTTTAGTTTTTGTATGTTTTTTTATTATTAAATGCAATGCATGATGACAAACTTGAAAACAAGAAAAAGTTGAAAAGTTTTAGGAATCTATTTGTAAATAACTTTTAGAAACAGTTTTTAAAAACAGTTTTGCCACTTCCTTTGTTTCAGCTTCCGATTTGAACGTGAGAGCTGCCAAAAGAAAGATCAAAATTTTCTCAACGTAACATGGGAATTCTCGCTACCGGTATGGTTTTGCACGAGCGTTACGAGATTGGTTATTCGATTGGAATATCATATAATAACAATGTTGTGTTTACTCTCTAATTTTACTTTCTATTCTTACTTCATGACACGAAGATTGATTAGTGAAATTAATGATTTATTTTAATTATTTGTAATTTACTGCATTAATTTGCATTAATCAATATTTAGCAGAATTAGAAAGTATGAATAAAGAGTAAATGCTGAATTACTCATCATATCAATTCATAAGTCTATAAGACAATCACTATGTTTAAAGATTAAACTCCCAAAAGAACCTTAAAATATAAAGAAAATGGCAAGACTTCAATACAATTTTAGACTAATCCCGATTTTTCTAGTTAAAGCAAATAATTTTGCTTAAGAATATCAGTACATCATCGTGCCAACCCGTCTGTAAGGGAAAAAAATGACCTCGGGGCTGATTAACACCAAAAAGAGTTGCACAATACTCGAAAAAAGTGAAAGAAAAAATCAATATATACGTAGAATTCTTCTTTTAATCTAGTACATTGCTTTTGAATAAAATCAAAAAACAAAATTACATGAGCTTCGGCTAAAACAGATAACATTATATTGGCTCAGAGCTAGGCTTTACAATCACGAGAGAGGCAACGAAGCTGGTTTGGAGTTAATTAAGGTGACAACATTTCCTCCATTTACTAGTGCTAGAATGAAAATGCCATTAATTTAAAAAAAAAAACTCCTAAAATTATTAAACAAAGCACGTGATTAGATTAAAAATAGTAATTAATCCTCTGAAAAGGCTAGATAATAAGACAATAACTGGATCTAACTTTGGCCGTAGCTTTATTTCCATTGTTCTTGGTGGACAAAAGGAGATTAAAATCAAAAACCTTTCATTTTATATTAAATTAAACTCATTATTTGGTCATGGTTCTTGATTTATATATGTCATCCTTGCTCATAAGCCATCTCTTGGTATCATTTTTTTGTACTCCCCAAATGACAAAACACACACACACATAAATCGTATGCATATTTTAATGTGGAACATTACGTCGTTGTGTGTGACGATGGTGGAGCGTTGCTTTTGCCAGCAAGAGATTGTCTATTTTGGATTCGAAACTAGCACATATTTATTCTTAGGGTCTAATCTAAAAACATGCAGGTGTTTTAGGGAGAGAATTGTAATTGTATATTTATTTATTTGCATAACTAATTTATGAAAATAGTTGACTCTATGTAAGTTTACATTTGCTATATTCCACTAATGCATAATAATAAAGCTCAATTTTTTGGATCAAACGTTCAATAAATGCAAAAAGTTTAAAGTGTAATTTACACGTTAGCGTTTGAGGATACATTATACATCATACTTTCAATTTTTTTTTTTGTTTTTTGTTTTTTAACAAATTAAACTTCTACCTTCAGCTATCAACAATTTGAACATTGACATCAACTTATTTGTTAAACCTAGTATGTGTATATTATGTTTTTCGCTTAATAAGGTATCTTAACCTAATTTTTAACTTATTAGTTAATTTCTAATTCGATTTTGAACTCTATCAACCTTCTAATCAGACAATTTCAAACTCAGGTCAATTGTTATCTACACGAAAAGAAGAATGAGAACAAGAGAGAAAAACAAAATCAAATGACACATACATACAATATCGTCAATAAAACATCAAATAACTAATAGAAGACAGAACCTGAAAGGTATTGTAATATCTATTTAGAGAGAGTTTTGAAAATGACACATCCGCAATATAATAGTCAATTGAAGAGGGAGTCACGTAATAACTATTGAGAGAGTGAGTATATTCATGTTCTGTAAATGAAAGTTAATGTAAATGTTAGAGACAAAACCTATAACATGGGTATGTACTTGGCAAGGATGAACACAAACTTGGGGGAAGAAGACAAAAGTGCTATGGAAAGATTTGAATAAAACCTGTCATCATCCCATTGGACCGTCCCATCCAAAGAGACTACTCTCTGAAACCAATCCATCAATCAACTCTCATTCATTAGTCCTTTTCATCTCATGAGTTTCAATCCAATCCTAATCATTCCTCAATCATGCCACGCCTATGTTTCATTTTCCCCTTTGTCCTCTTAATACTTCACCCTTTTAATATGATCTTTTAATCATATATTATTAATAATTAAAATAATAAGACACGTTTAATTTTACCTAAAGATGAAGTAGCCACCACAAAGAAATCATTCATTGAAATTTTTATTCCATCATAGATTTGTTTATTCTTATCCAATGCCATTGTTTTGTGGCAGCACAGCACAGCCAGGGGAATGATTTTGAATTAAGAAGATAAAAGGATGAGTGCAAAGATAAAGACAAAATCACAGGCCTAGTTGTGTATTTTATGTCCTTTTTCAATACTATTTTTTTATTAATTAATCATTAATACACTAATATTAGAGTTAGGGTTTAGAGTCTAGGGTTTCAGATGTTCATCGCTTAATATTATTTATCACTTCTTGTAATTACAAAAAAAAAAAAAAAAAAAAAAATTGTTATTTTCACCTCCAAAAAATGCTCTCTAATATTTTTCTTTGTTTTTTCTTCTTTTTTTTTATCAATACAATAATTTTGTGGGTTTTGCATTGGGGTATTGAAAGGGCACCTTCTGCTATTGGTTTTCCTTTCCAAGTAGTAGAATCATATACTATATATTGGAAAATGTATCAAATAAAAAAATATCTACAATCAGGAACTCTCAACACTTTTTCTCTTTGACATCAAGAAACTCATGAACCTAAATTAAACGATCGACTTACAAATTGTCAAAGAATAACCAGGACAATAACTCGTTAGATGGGTCCGCTAAAAAATTACGAGACTATACGTGTGAGTGGAAGCGATGAAGATAGAAAATGTGGGATGGAAGGGGAAGATAGTTGTCCTGATGCAAATTTCAATCTTCAAGAGCATTATTGTATCATGGAGTACCCAAAGGCCAACTTCTTTCTATGTGGTTTTTGGAAGATATCAAATTTCGGCCGGGGGTGATCGGCAATCATTATCTAAGGGTTTCTAGAGAAACATACAGAAAATAATAAAACCACAAAATAAATAAATAAATAATAATAATCATGGACCTGTCTCTTTTTCTTGATAATCCCATCTCTTGTCCTCATCTTCTTCTCCTACTGTCGTAATATAGACATTTTCCCAATATAGGCATTTCTTCTTCCACCTCTCATCTGCATGTGTGGTTGAAATTATTATGAAAGCAAGAAGATAATGGTAAATTCAAAGCTACATGAGATAAAAGAATGGAGTAGGTCATATTACTTCTCAAAAGATGGATATCTTCATGGTTTTTTTACATCCAATTATAATACAATCTACAATCTCTAACGGCTGTCCAATCCAATCACGAAATGATAAAGAGTACATACCACTTCTATAAAATGAGTTCCAGCTTTTCAAAGAAAAAAAGAAACCCATAATCCAATTACTGTTTGGACTTGATTCAGGAAATGGTAGCTAGTAGAAGCCCACTTTCTGTATTACACAAAGTTTCGCGTCTCTGTGTGTGCTAGTGAGAGAGAGAGAGAAAAAGAAAGGGTATGTGTCTGCAAAGGGTGTATAAGTTATCAGATCAATGTAACATTGCAACAAAAAGAATGGCAAGTAAGTACTCAAATTAAAAATATGTCAAGGTGACCTACGAAAAAAGTTTCTAAAACTTAAAGGAATTAAATCAATAAATTCACAAAAAACAAACGAGAGATTAGCTACCCACCGCAATTAACACTATGCCTTTATGGGTCCTGTGAATGTTATAATATATTGTTCGTCCGCTATTAGAACTATTCCTTTAGGGGTCCTGCGAATGTCATAATAGATTGTGTTATTGCAGGAAAGATTAGAAGTTGAAAAAAGAACAAATCAAAAAAATCAAAAGAATTGTCATTTTAAGTGGTTGCATGAGAAAGAAAAATCTTCTTTGGGTCCAAGATATGTCCTCTAGCAGAGAAAGAATCAACATTGCCAATAAATGTTCATCTTTTTAATTCTTTTTCCAATAAACATTTTCAAAATTTTAATGAATATGAAAGCTACGGCAGAGAGAGAGAGAGAGAATCAACAACAAATCAAAAGGCATTTCCATTTTATTCAACTAAATCGAAAGTACGTCACAAATTAAATGCTCAGGAAACAACAGCCCTTTACAATGCAAATTTCACACGCATGACAAGTTTAAAAAACAAATACACCTTATGATAAGCTGTCTATGCATGAGATCATATGCATATGACTATTGTTTGGAATATTTAAAAAAAAAAAACTTTAGAAGGTGTTGACAGTAGAAAGAACAACACTGCAAAAGAATTTGAAACAGCTGTAACTATATCACTGTACTTGAGGCGTTTAGCAAATTCCTCGAGTTCCTTGAAATTTTGGATGCTAACTCATTAAACACAAAGGCCAGTTGTAAGAACCTTTAGACAATGAAAACAACAAAACATTTAAAACTTCCGAATCTTTGGATATAGGGATCTTCATTGGGCACATGTCTTGTCCTTTTTCTACATAACTAGTAATATCTATGATTAATGGCTACTTTTCAGTAGGGTATCAAATATGGTTTATAGTGCAAGGAGTAAATAACAAGTTGGTGTGACAAATAGCAGAGTGAGTAGAATTTCAGAGAGGAAAATGGCATTTCGTGGAGATTAAAATATAGAGACGTGCAGTGAAAATTATAGATGGTTAAAACCTTGTATATTAATGGGAGCATATTATGTATATTTTGGCTCCACAATCATGCAGATTCGAATTCTGCAAACCACTTCTCATATGCCTTAAACTATCAGCTGCAGAAACGCTTCAATTTACCTTCTTCAAGGCTTCTTTTAAGTAGCACATGGCAACAGGTCCTTCGCAATTTTGTCTTTTGGCACGTTCTTAATCCCATCACGTGTCTTTCAAGCAAATTTTGTGTTTCATTTCATTCACAGAAGCGTCTCCACAAAGTACAGACACATGTTAGGTCATCCCCATTATATCCTTCTGTTTGGCGAGCTACTTCATAAAAATCCATATCACAGGGAACTTGGTGATAATTATTATAATTACTCAGAGAATACGCTATCCACAGATAATATATTTGAGCAAAGCTTTTAATCAAACAATTCAACAAAGCAGTGATCAGCACTCTAAACACATTCCCATTTACAGTTTGTAACAATTTCATATCGAGTAAAAGAAAATGAAAGAGCACAAAAATCCCCAAGCTCTTACATTAAGACATCAAAATTTAACCACAAATCCAGGTGCAAAAACAACTTGACGTACCTCTGCAGTCTTCATATTTGGCCTGACAAGCTATTTTGGCTTTCAAATTAGGAAGATGAATGTAAACATGCTTTCTAGCCTCATCTTGAATTACAGTTGTAAAAAAATATGTTAAATTAGTAAACGATTCAAACAACTACGGGTATGTGCTATGATTTATCATCTAAGTAATTATGTCAAGAACCCCCTAAACAGAAACATATCTAAGTTCCTCATCTATATCCAATGAGAAATTTGTAGCCACTAAAACCATCATGACCTTGCGTGTACCATCTTCACTTATTGAAAACTACGGGAAATTTGTAGCCACTAAAACCATCACGACCTTACGTGTACCATCTTCACTTATAGAACTACTGTTTACATCATTTACGAGAACTAGCAGTTCAGACATCTCCCTTCTAAATGATTCATCCTTACCTAATACGCTGATTGCAACGAACAAACTAATTGATGTTACCTTTGATCAATTGATAAATTGTCAGACATTTTATCAATTGATCAAAGGTAACATCAATTAGTTTGTGCTAGAAGAAACAAATTTTGATCTCACATATAATAATAATACAATTTAAACACAGAGATTCGAATTTCAATTAAACATCTAATAAGACAAATAAAAGTGTTACGCATGAGAATTGCAGAGTCAATCTCGTCAATAAAGATTGTAATTGATGCGTAAGCCCGTGGCAGGTCAAACTAGCATCCAACAATGCGCTCTCTCCCCTTGCCATTTTGAAGCTAATGTTGCAAAAACTGTCTCACACTCAGTTGCCACAGCTTTAGCAAGTAGTGTATTTCCAGTACCAGGAGGTTCAAACATAAGAACACATTTTCATGACCTCTTAATTCCCTGCAAGAAAAGTGACAGGAAAATTCATCAGGTCCATGAAAGAGCCAACAATTATAGTCTGCCAA
Organism: Begonia masoniana; assembly: GCA_022432975.1. Lineage (NCBI taxonomy): Eukaryota > Viridiplantae > Streptophyta > Magnoliopsida > Cucurbitales > Begoniaceae > Begonia > Begonia masoniana. The sequence goes on from CM039510.1 coordinate 48,515,747, forward strand.
ATTCCAAGAGGAACTGTTTAACTCAATAAATACAGAAATGCAAGTTCCGGACCCAGGATTATTCGGCATATTGATTTGAAACCGGTAGCAATTAACCGAATCGTTCATTTCTACAATAATATTTTCTCGATAATGAAGGATTCTTCCAGAAAAGGGAAATCAGACATACAATAGTAACCGGTGTATTCAGAAAAGAGAGAGGTAGAAAGCACCTGTTGATTTGACCAATGAAACCATCAAAGAATAACTCGGAGGCGTCAGAGACCCCCTCGAAGACGTCCTAACTCGCCGATTTTCGGTGATCGGGAAAGCCAACTAACGAAATTCCACTCATTCGTTCTCTCAAGATCCTCATAGTGTTTCAGAGCGTAGCAGAACCTAGAATTTCAAAATTAATAAAAAAAATAATAATCAGAAAGATCTCAAACATACACTATCGAAGGAACAACACCGCCGGCAGCGGACGACGACGAAGTGAGCCCCGGCGGTGAATGAAGACGAAAATGGCGCCAAGCTTTTTTGGGCTTCAAATGGACTTTGTACTAACGACGGGTCATCTGATGGGCCGGAGGAAGGAAGGTTTAGGCCCAAGTTTTCAATCAAACGGTTGTTGGGCCAGAAGAATAAGACGGATCATGTTTAATCAATCACCAATAGCTTATCTAGTCCCCACTGGATAATTGTGTTGCTTCAAGTACACTAATATTGCCCCATTTATTTACTTTTCCTTCAAATAATATATTTTTTATAAAATATATAAATACATTAATAATTTATATATTAACTAATACGCTAATATACGTGCGCTCGCGCATTGCGCACGTGTGTTGTAAAATGCCGTAACTCGTTTAGTTCAGTTCGTTTAACTCATATCTCACAAGTTGTCTCGAGTTCATTTTTTTTTTTTTTAATTTTGACCTATTAGACTCTGCCCGTTTAACTTCAATAGACTCAGTGTCCTAGATTTTTTGATCTAGACTCGTTTACACATCTACTGCAACAAGACTCGTCCGTTTTTTTTTTTACTTATCGCATTACTATTTTCAACGTAAAATAATTCTCTCTTAATACCAAACCGTAAAACTTCATTATCATCAAATCATGTTATTCCGAGACTTGGGAGAGTTATTCGAATAAAAACGATCACACAATTCGTGCTACATCTACTCGTGTCAAATAAAATTTGGAACGATAGTTGAACAAGGCGTTAACAACGCTAACACTTTTTCGAAGATCGGTCTTTACCGAACATTTTTATAACGATAGTAAAACTCGAGAATTGTGGGAGAAATGAAGTTCCATTTGCAGAATATGTAATTCCTCTTATTCTCATGCCACAAAAATGGCAAAAATGAAATTATTCATCAGAGGAAGACTGAAATGGAGAAGTTAAATATTCAAATGGGTGAGAATTTTAGTCACTCTAACACCATTCCATCTCTGACTAATTCTTCCAATCCTTTCTTCAATCTCTCTGCAGCTGCTTTACAATCCTCTTCCACCAGCCCTCCATAGGAAATTCTCAAATTCCCGGGACACCCGGATGCACTTCCCGGAATCACCACGACTCGGTGGCGGTGGGCCAGCCAGCGGACGACTTGGAAATCGTCGACGTATTGATCGGGAAGCTTTGCCCACAGATAAATGGCGCCTTCCCCTCCTTTCACAGCTCCTTCTCCGAGCGGGGAGAGCGATTCCATTACGATCTCTCGATTCTTCACGAGATCTTTCACTCGTTCGTGGACCCATCCGGGCCCCACTTCGAGCGAGTGGAGGGCGAGGTGTTGCGAAATTATCGACGCGCAGATTGGAATGTTGTCTTGAACTTTCAAGAGTTGAGCTGCAAGTCCCTCGACTTCTGTTGGATACGCTATCTGGCAGTTCGACAATCGCATAAATTTATCCGATAATGTTACGAAAAATTATCGTTTTGCAACAGATAACAAGGAAGAAGAGCGTAAACTTACGTATCCGACTCGCCATCCCATCATTCCGTAGGCTTTCGAGAAGGAAAAAATATTGACTATATGATCACCTTCAACACAATAGTGTTGTAGACCATCATACATGAAATACCTGAAAAAGAACAGACACAATTACAGTCAGTGGATTTTGTTTCGAGAAACATTCTAAGACATGGTAGCCAGTTCGAGACGACAGATCATGTAATACATTTGTTATTATCGGTTTCATTTTCTCTTCATTTGCTCTCGAAATTCGACAAAAACGGAGAAGACTTACTCGTATGTATTATCCACAACGAGCCAAGCACCAGCTTTTCGACAGATATCCGCTATTCTCTATACGCAAGACCAAAGAAACCACCAAACAGTTGGAATCAGAGAAGCTTTAGAGAGAGAGAGAGAGAGAGAGAGAGAGAGAGAGAGAGATTCTGACCTTAAGAAGAGACTCTGGAATGTAGGTACCAGAGGGATTTCCAGGATTAACAACGTTGACAAGCTTAGGGGTTGGCTTGGTTTCTGATAGTGTCTTTTCTAACCACTCTGTATAAACCAACAAATCATCAGTTAGACAATAATCCCACTTCCTGCCAACGTCGATAAATTCATATCGTTTTCGTCGATGATCAAATGTCAAAATTTTGTCTTTCAGTGTTCGTCCAATAACCATAGTTAACAGACCATAACCCATTTCTTTCAAAGGAAAAAAGGACACAAACGATCGGCTCCGAACCTGGATCTGGATAGAGCGTCTTCGGGTCACCATGACCGACCAGTATGTTAGTGACGCCTGTCATCTGGAACGACATATAGGAATTGAAATAGTAGGGCGCAAACATAATGACGGAATCTCCAGCATCGCATAGCGTGAGAACAAGATTAACAAAAGCCTGCATCGAGATAATTGTGATATTTTTTCAATGAGTAAACCCGACTATTTCTGTGTAAGTCGATACCAAAGTTACCTGATTTGCACCGGATGTGACCATCACGGAAGACTTGCACAGCTTGTTTTCCTGACGTAACTGCGAAATATAACTCCACTACATGACCATCGCGAGAAACCCAAATCGAGAAAAATTCTAGCACGCTGATATTTATTCACTATATCGGACGGTTGTCTATATCATTTTCTTCGGTTTTTGCGCTCGTTTTTTTGCCATAATAAAGGCAAAGTTAATGATAATATGCTATAATTTATAATTTACCTTCCTCGTCAAGGCCTCCCTGAGTTCTGGAATGCCTTCATCAGGACCATAACGACTAATTGACGCATCCCATACTAGATCTTTCACCTTATTTAAAGCCTCCTTCGGTGGCTGCCAGTGCACGACTCCCTGCAGCCAAACCCACCAAATGTACAGAATTCTACAAAAAGACTAAACGAATCGACTGATTGCATAATTCACTATGTTCCTGACCGAACCCGCGAGAAAACATCACGTAACGAGGCAAAATAATTTGTTTTCTGAAATTTTTACATCAAATGAGGCAGGAAAATCTGGGAAGTTAATACATTTTGATGACAGAAACCAATCCAACACCAGTTTTCATAATAAACATAAATAAGTTAGCTTTCCAGATTTAGTTGATTCGATTAAACTACTTTGATTCCATTAAACTCGCTTGTATAGATGACGACGAAGATGATTTGAGTGTAAAATGAACAGCAATGGAACCAGATCTAGAACAAAAACACATTGAATATTTTCTTCCTAGGAGAAAACAATTCATACCAACAACTATTGGCTTTAGTTCAAAACCCAGTTTAAGAAAGACAAACCTGAGCCAGGGACATTGGATCTTTGTTTCCTCGTATCACTTCCTGAATCTGCAAAACATTCGACAATTTTCACAAGACATTCTATTTTTAGCATAAACCATCATAACAGATTGAAGCAAATGTAAAGGTAAATTCCTGGTAATTATAACAAAAAGCTTGGAGCTTTAGCCTGCATACCTGAACCATAACTGGCATATCCGTCTCCAATGCCCTCTTCGCAAGTCTTCCGTACGATCCCATGGTAATGGCCTCAGAGACCAAGCTCTTTTCTACCTAATTCTTATATAAGCTGCGAGCCAAAATTTCTACCCACCTACCGCAAGGCCTCGAAGAATAATTTTGAAATTTCTGAAACCCCAGGTAGAAAAAGAGAGAAAAAGGTATATTTTTAGTTGTAGGGTCAAGAATAACTGGTTAAAGCCCGATTACCCAGACGAACTTTCCCGGAAATTTACAGAGAAGAGGGAGAAAAGGAAGATGGCTTTTTGGACCAGAAATAAAGTGATCTGCTTGGTGGAATTCGAGTCGTACGAGATAAGACAACTGCAATGCGACCTTTGGGCTTATCCATTTCTGTGTAGCAGCCAATTCGAGCACTGTGCTTGTGGATTTGCTTGACTAGGATTCTTCAAACGCGTCCACAAAAATTACTTTCCAATAATATTAATAAACAATAAAGCCAACTACCCTTCTCTCTCTCTCTCTCTCTGCAAAATCTCACCTTTCTTTTAGACGAAGAAAAGTTGGGAAATTATTCGAAGTGAATCAGAAGATGGGATATTGTATCTCCATGGCTGCGATTTGAGCTTTTGTCTTGAACACTCAGATTCTAAATCTTCGATGAAAACCAAAACAGGGAGGCTTTGGAACAGAACCGAGAAATTCTAGCGTTTTTCCTAGAGAGAGAGAGAGAGAGCAACGGGTTTGGTCCGTTCGACGACAGAATCAGAGCCTTACAACGCGAAATAAAGGGTCCAGATTTTTCTCTTTCAGATCAAGAGAAGCGCAAAGGATGGTACGGTCTGGTCTGCCACGAAATCAGAGCCATAAAAATATGACCCTACACAAATTCTCTCTCTTGCAAGTGCAGACAAACCGGTCTTTCACACCTATCACACGATAATTTTGCGGTTGAAAGAAAAACTGTAAGAAAGAGAATACCCTCTTGTTATTCAAACAAAACCCAGTACAGACAGCAGTGTGTATGTGTGAAGAAGAAGAAGAAGAAGAGAGAGAGAGAGAGAGAGAGAGAGAGAGAGAGAGGCCTTGCAGGAAACAAAAACAAACAGTAATCAGTATTTACACAGTTTGGATTAAAGGGTTTCGAAGATCACAAAAACTATAATCAGATTTTTCAAAAAGTAGACAAAAAACGAATGGATCAACGGTAAAAGTGGAAGGTTAACCGTTAGACATCATCAACTTCAACAGTTGAGAGTTAACACTCATCAGTTAAAAGTCCTTCGGCTCTTCAATCTTTCCTTTCAAAACAGAGTTTCGAGCAGTTTTGGCGAAGACAGAGCTGCAACCGTCTTAAACTACAACAACAACATCAACCAAATCAAATTTTAAGAAAGTTAGCTGCAAGTAATTCTTCAAGTTTTTGCCTGCATTACCCGTTCTTGCCGATACTTGGATCGAACTGCGCTTAGAAGACAACCTTTGGTATTCAGCTGTAGATCTTGCAAGGCAAAAACAGTGGCTCTCAGGTCCCATGCCTTGTAAGATGTATAATGCTCTAATGTCGGATTCTGCACAGAATAAAACTCGTTGATTCTAGCAAATGAGAAAAACGAAGGAACGTAAAGGAAAACGACGGAGGAGAAATATGCAAACCCAAGGATGGCTTTTCTGATCTAATGTCCATTTGGAAAGAAATAAAACCGAGGCAGCGATAATCGAAGGAAGGAAATTCAAGAAACTACGGTCCATTATCGATAATTCTGCTAGATAATCTGCTAAGAACTCCAGCTCATAACTCGGTATCTGCATATATTCCGCACATGTATCATCAACGATATCCATACGTAATCGAAAAAATTGACAGAACGGCCTTACCTCGTACGAGGCTTGTGCAGCTTGAAGAAACCTCCTGAAAAACAGAAAATATACAGGGTTGATGAAATTATGACTGTTTGATCCTCAAACTTGACCATTTATACATGTGCTGAAAGCTGAAGTACAAGTACCTAAGAAATGTTTTTGTGGTTGGTACAGAAAGTTGAAAGCCAAAAAAATTTAATACTTGACCTTCCATTCTCAATACCTGGGAAATTTCATCACATCAACCGAGCGAAAATACGAAGGCGACAAAGAAACGATTACAAACATAAGAGCTCACTCATCAATGAAGGCCTTAGCTCAATTTTTTTCATGTCAAAAGTGTTGATCTTAAAGAAGATTCGACAAACTTTAGTGCATGATCTAGCCGTAAACTCAAAAACTCCACCGTACGTCGATCTCAAATTGCATATTTCCGTTAAAAGTTTATAAGGGTTCCGGGTTAATGCCTCGATGTCAACTTATTATTGCAACCATCTTGTCATCAAACATTTATTGATCACTGCCTATGTGGATATTCAGGACTTTTCTCTGCTAGTATTGATGGTTATTAAACCACATACATAGAAACATGAAAAGAAATTAGTATAACTACAGCCAATAGCCCTCACCTCAGACTTTGTGTAGGTGTTATCAGTGATGAAGCAAAACTCTTCGACCCGTGGCGCGCAAACTTCTTCGTACTTCCTTGAACATCGTTAAGAGGTAGATAGAACTCAAAGTTAAGTCTGAAGTAGTGTTTTACATGACATTACGAGAGTAAAGAATGCATGTTCTCATAGATCAACAAACACAGATTGATTTCGAGGAATATTTTTGACACCCGAGTTGAGAAATTTCAAACTCGATACAAAGCGAATTATGTAGTCGATTTGAGAACTTACGAAGCAATGAGCATACAAGTTATACCCAACAGTTGAAGTTGTTGTCTTTCGATGTGATTTCGAGATAGAAACCAATCAACCATGTGAACGGCCAGGTAAAGCGTGTCTGGTACTAACTTGTACTCTTCGCATACCTGAAACCAAGGAAAAGAAGATAGAGATTTTCAACAGATTGATAATGTAGATTAAAATGGAGTAAAATGTCTAATTTTCCTGAACTTTTTTCGTCAAATAAGATTGATCTAGTTCATGAAGCAATACTGACCTCCACAACCCAATCAACCAAAATATTTCGCATGCTTTGAGTAATATCTTGTTGGATTATCGCCATGAAATCAGAATGTGGCCTTCCAACAAGCTATACACAAAAACAAAAATCATGATAAGTAAATATATTTCATTTTGATCGAATATTCCTAATTAACTAACTTTCTATACAACAAAGTTCAGTTGATCTAATTTGTGCCGTAAAATTGGATAATGCTGCTTTCCCTTTTGTGCATATTTCAGGGTGAATCTTCTACATCTTTCTCATTATTATAGTAGAAGTTGACAAATGATTAAAAGAAAAACGAAGGTGCAAACAACAAAATAACGGCAAGCATAAACCTCGGCAGCGAGTAAATTGTGATAGATATCAGGGGCATAAAGGCTGCACATTCGAGGATCGCTATTGTCAGAATCAATATCTAAAATGCCTGGGTGGCATGATATTGTCCTAAGATTTGCTCCTGTATCCATTTAGAAACATATGAATCCATTACCAACTGACAAGACCTATGAAAAACAAAAGGCAGAAAAGTGATCCCACAAACAATCAGTTCATTGAGTTGATATGGGATTTGTTCCATTAAGGTAAACCATGTGGCTTGGTGTTGATGTTCTTCTTTTAAAGATGGGTGTTCGAGGTTCTTAAGATTTGAGATTCATAAAAATTCGATACGATTTGAACTCGGGAAAGGAAAAAAGAGCATACCTTTACCTTCATTACTCTGTAATTTCAAAGGACTTTGAGAAGTACAAATTTCGAGCCGACCACCATCGTTGGTACACCTCTTTATCATGTCTAATTGAGAAGGCAGCTCTTGGTCTATCGAATTACTCGAATGATCAAGTTCTTGTAAGTGAGAGTTTGTTTTGACTTTCTTTTGCGCTCTCTGTATTTTAAGATCGAATTGAACTTCGTGCTTTTTCGAACCACCAATTGGGACAGCTTTGGAATCCTTTTTTGGACATTTGTTGGTGAGCTTACAATTCTTAGCCTGTCCACGAGCGAAAGAAATAGAAGATCAAAGAAAACATTAAGCTCAAGTTGAATAATTTATATAAAAAAAAATCAAAAGAGCCAGAACCAACACAAGATTGGTGAAACCAAACTATCGAAGGTATACAAACCTCGATTTTAGATGCAACGAAGCATTTCCGATACGAAGGTTCACAGAAAATATTGGTGACATCCTGAAGAACTGCTCTCCTTTTATGCTGCAGACACTTGCCATCATCACAGGCAGCTCTTCGCGGTGCCGTTTGCAAAGGCCGCACCTGATTCTTATCTGTCTTCCCTTTCAAAGGCAACTGAGCAGCTTTATGAAGGGCAGCAGCTCGAGCACGAGTTATTCTACCAGAAGGCTCTTTAACAATACCAGTAATCAAATTTTCTTCACTCTTCATGTTTGCAGGCCTTCAAGAATGGCACTAACTCTTTTAGTATTTTTCGATTAGGAAACTGAAAATTGATCTGGGAAGACTGCCAAAAAATATGACCATCTTTTATTTTTTTTATAAGAGACAGAAATCTATAGCAGGAGACAAGAACTCAAACAGACATTTTTATGCCAATCAGACAGTAGATTTGCGAATTTGAAACCGAAGACCATTAAAAAGCTAATTGCTAATAACTCTTCCTGGAATTGAAAAATCCAACTACAAATAGACAATCGCATTCTAGACAGGGAAACAGAGAATCATTGTTTCAGGCTATCCCCATAAATGATAACAATCTCGAGATCTTATGCAGAAAGATTTGAAAGAAATCAAGTTTAACGAGAAGAATATGAATCATCTAGATCAAAACCTCTAGATCTTGAGAATGTGAACTTGGAAGAAGTCCAACAATGAATCTTTAATCTGATCCAAAGGCTTTTCGTAAAACAGTTTCTTTTCTACATCAAGAAATTCTTAGCAACCAACATCGTTTCTTGATTTCCTTGCTCATCGCCAACGTTCCAAATCATCCAGTCCTGCATTTTGTAAATTTTGACAGAAAAAATTCAGAAGCGAGATAAAAAGAACAAAAAATCATCTAGTTATGCAATCACTTATCTCGTCAACCAAATGAAAAAAAAAAAAACTCCCATCTTCCATGAAAATGAAAACCCAAAAGTTTCAAAAGATTCTGAATCTTATTTACCGAACGACAAATAAATTCACACTGGCAATTCACTCATTCAAGTAAAAAAAGAAGAACAAGAAGAAAGAGACTACAACTGCCACAAATGTCTCTGGGATCTGGGTATCAAATCGACCTGGATCTATCGTCCAAGTTCAAGACCTCCATTGAAGCAGCGTGATAATGAAAGGACGAAACTTTCAGAGAGAGAGAGAGAGTGGGTAAGTGAGTGTGTTTCAGGTGAAGAAATAAGAGTCACAGAGCAGAGCGGAAATAGTCAAAATTTGAAATTCTAAGCCCAGTAATTAGGATTTTACGTCTAAACTAATGACCATTAACAAGATAAAACATTTTTCTAATGGTTGACCAGAATGACGTCAGCCAAGAATCACTTGTTTGACCGAGGTTGTTAGCTTTGTTTTTGACCTGAGTTTCCCAATTATCCCGCGCTTCCGATCTGACCGTTTAGTGTCAAATACTCTCCTACCCCTAGTGATTTATTGAAATCCCCTTCACTACTGCTGAACTTTTAGACGGTGACAAGGATATTATCGTAGTTTCCTTTTTTTTAAAAAAAAAATTATTTATTGAACATTAAATGTAAAATAATAGGTTGTAATTAGTAATTGAATCAAATTCAAACCTGATTTTGTCTAAAGATTCTAACTTTATGATTGATATTTAAAAGTTTGCTTTTTTAGTTCCAAAATTATGACTAGTTGAATTGTTCGTCAGGAAATATTATTATCCCAGATTAAGTGGTGGATTTCTCCCATGATTTGAGGCCGTTATTGCACACTTAATAATGGGTTGCCAGAAAATGAAGTTGAAATTTTGAAAGTTCTTTGATTGTCTGGTTTCGTCTCAGGCCTAAAAAGGAAAAAATCCAAGCTTTTTAGGCCCAAAGAATCATTTTTCATTCAGACCCACTAGCTTGAAATGACCCCCAAAAGAAAAGAACAAGAAATTCAACGTAGATTTGAGAAAAAGAAAAGGTGGCTGATGTGGATGAGGATTGAAGAACAACCATGGCGTTTTCTTAAAATGATTTGAAGCATTACCACACAGCAGCTCATAAAAAAAAAAGCTTCTTTTTTTATGTGGACGTGTCGACTGCACTGTGATATTTCTGATCTTTTATTGTTGTTTTTTTGGAACACTATTTAAGATTTCTTTCTCGGCGCCATATTTTATTGAAGAAGGGTTATCTTTCTTCCAGCTTTTCGAAGCTCAGAGAGAGACTAGTGTAGAATAATGGCGGCGGTGAATGTCGTCCCTCGCATTTCTTCCGCGTTTTGTGCTTTCTATTACAATAATAATCCCACTTCGAGTAGAACCCATTATAATAATGGAAGTAGTTCTTGTAAATACCGACGCTTGTCTCATCCCCTTAATCTCTACGTTTCTTCTTCTCTCTGCAACTGTGGAGCTCCCAAGCTATCATCAATGCCTACCCATTTCTCAAAATCAGGTAATTTTCTTGAATTTCTTTCTGTTCGTTCCAATTTTGCAGTTTATTCCTACGATTTTGTCTGTCTGATTACTTCTATGTATTATAGTACATAATTAATGGGCATTTCTTGAATTGGCCATTGTTAGCTTCAATTGAAACTTGGAACTGGATTGACTTTGTATGATTGATATTGGTTGATTCTAAACACTTGGGCATTGAATTTGAAGTTTTTAAGGTCTGGGTAATTTCCCATTTTCAATCGTTCAACCTATTACTTCTATAGCAGTAGTTGGTAAGTTAAAGTAGCTATGAACATTGAAGGTTATTAATCAAATTACTTCGAGTTCCAATCTCCATCAATTTAATCAAATTTGAAAGGTAAAGCATGAATCCTTCTACCATACTAGCCATTATAGTTGTTGGAGTTCTTTAAGTTTTACTATATACAGATAAATCTATAGGTCGACTATAGATCAATCGACAATATATATCTTCGTATTTATATAGATTAATATCATTGAAGCAAAAGTTTTCAAGCTTCAATGCTTCTTTTTATCTATAACTCTCTTTTTGTGAATCTATGAACTGTAATTTTTTGTGATATTTTCTTGTTTTTCTCACAATGTTTTGGCAGGCTGTGGGTGTTCATGGATGAAAGACAACTCCACACTGCGCGGCAACACTTTGACCAATGAGCATCGGCATGTCCCATTGCGTTCTGTATCGCGTAAAAAACTTGCTGAAGTCTCTTCGGTACAAGATCTTTTTGATTTTATATGCTCGGGTCCGTTGATAAACATGGTGGGTTTGACCCAAGAAAAGGTGGCAGATTCCATCGACAAGTGGTTGGCGTATGGCGTGTATTTGTGTAGACTGTTTCAGCTCAACGAATTGCGTCTCACAATTCCTCAGAAAGCCAGAATTTACCATTACTACATACCAGTTTTCTTATGGTGTGAAGAGCAGATCTCTCAACATTATTCCTCATTCAAAGACGGAGAAGAAGTACCTCCTTTGGTGGTAATTTATTTTCATTTTCAACTTTTTTTTTTGGTGAAGTGTAACTTGGACTCTAATGTTTGTGATAATTTACAGACTAGGTCATAAACTATAGGGTAAAGTGCAATTTGGCCCCTACAACTAGGTGAAATGGGCAATTTACACCATAAACTTGAATAAAGTGCAATTTGGCCCCTACAACTAGGTGAAATAGGTAATTTACACCGTAAACTTGGATAATAGGCAATAACAACCTTAATGTATTGATAATGGGCAATATGACCCTTACCGTCATAATTTTCGTTAAAAAGTAACATTTTTTCACTTATTCATTTTTTTTTCCCGAAATGTCCCTCACTGGACCTAACCGAACCGGACCGGTTTGGCTAATTGCACTTTGGTTTTTTATTTTTATTTCAATTCTATTCATCTGTCTTCTCTTTTTCGAGAAATAGAATTTAAAAAAAATAAATAAATAAGAGTAGAATTAGCTTAACCGGTCTGGTCCGGTTCGGTCCAGTGAGAGGCATTTTGGAAAAAAAAAATGAACAAGTGAAAAAATGTTACTTTTTTATGAAAAATATGACGATATGGGCCATATTGTCCATTATCAATACATTAAGGTTGTTCTTGCCTATTATTCAAGTTTACGGTGTAAATTGCCCATTTTACCTAGTTGTAGGGGCCAAATTGCATTTTACCCAAATTTACGGTGTAAATTGCTCATTTCACCTAGTTGTAGGGGCCAAATTGTACTTTACCCTAAACTATATTTTTTATAAACAGAACATTTACCTTTCGACTGGTAACAATTTAGACATTTTTAATTTAATGAGTTGTTTTATCTTGATTTCTAAACTTTCTAACGATTTCTTGCCCAATTTGAACTTTGTCAGTCCTCTCCGACGATTTCAAAGTCTGTCGATCGCAATATAGAATTCCAAATCGATTAGAAATTGTTAAATGAGTTAAAAACTGGATTAAAATGTCTCATTAAATGAAAAACATGACATACACGTGCTCAATTTAGCAGATAAATTGACGACAATGTGCACGTTGCTGCAACTAAAGGTGAAAGTTCTTTTTTGTCAAAAGAAAAAAAAAATGTAAAGTTTAATCAATAGTTGAACTCAAGCATTAAGTTCTAAATTGCATGAAATTTATATTTTTGCTTGTTTAAATGGTCAATGATATTTCATTGTCACTCAGATAGGATTCAGTGCACCACAAGGCTGTGGAAAGACTACCCTTGTCTTCGCTCTTGATTATCTTTTCCAAGTAACCGGCAGGTAGATACTAAATCGAGGGAATTTCCAGTTTATGAGTCTTTACTTGCCACCACGCGGATATTAGATCTGAAGATATTTAAATTTCAAACTTCAATCGCAGGAAATCTGCTACAATTTCCATTGATGATTTCTATTTGACAGCAGAGGGTCAGGTACTAGTTTAATGTCTTTCTCTTGGTTTACATATGTTCTTCATGAATGTTCATGTGTGATAATGTACCATTGCACATGAAATATTTGCTTACTCATATATGTAGTATATGTATGTATATGGTATGGTAATGTGTTTGTATATGTGCATGCACACATGCAAATAACACCCACAAACTCACGGAAATTTATACGAAACGAAATACATTGCAAGAAGGAATTTACGATATGAAAGAGGTGAAAAACCCTTTTCATGAAAAAAGAAAGAGAAACATTTAATTTAAAATAATTTCTCTCCGATTAGATATAACAATAATAAAAGGATAAATCCTAAATATTGTGAACTGTAAGCCCATTTATCATAAAAATTCAATGATGCATTTATTCTTGTGGTAGGCAAAGTTGAGGAAAGCCAATCCTGGAAATGCACTTTTGGAGGTAAAAATGGATAATTTCATTTTTCACGTAGTCCTAAGAACCGGTCGTATATCAAATGTTGTTTCGTTTATTTGATAATTTCATCTTTTTTGTTTTAGTTTCGTGGAAATGCAGGAAGTCATGATCTTTCGCTCTCAATCGAAACGCTAACCGCTCTTAGCAAATTGACCGAGGAAGGTGAACCACTAACTCCTTTTACCTTTCTCTGATACAAATGACTTCATTATCTTATAACTTTTCCCAATCCAGGTAAGAAGACGAAGCTTCCCAGATACGATAAAGTGCGTGAGAATGATGCTAGACTTTCGTTATTAAATATCAAATTTTTTCATGAACGGATACTGACGTTGTGTTATCCACTCCCTCTACTAGTCTGCATATAACGGGAGAGGTGACCGAGGTGATATTTCGACATGGCCTGAAGTTGAAGGGCCACTCACGGTAAGTGTATTGCCGGTTAGCTTGAAACTTTTTCATAATTTCTATCATAATTTTCATATGTTGAATAAAGTCTGTGGAGAGAGATGTCTAGATTTAGTTTCAGTAGCAATGTTTGCCTCACTGTTTAAATGTCTCTGGTGATATTTAGGTGGTTTTATTTGAAGGTTGGATGCTTGGTTTCAAGCCTCTTCCAATGGAAGTTGTTAGAGCTGTTGATCCACAGGTTTGAGAATAGAATCATTACAGAAAACTTTTCCCATTAGGAACAACTAAGGATCAAACTGATTTTCTTCTCTTCTTTTTTTTTTTTTTTTCATTTGAACACAGCTGGAGACCGTGAATGAAAATCTCGAAGCGTATTATGATGCGTGGGATAAGTTCGTTCAGGCGTGGATAGTCATTAAGATCAACGATCCGAGCTGTGTTTATCAATGGCGTCTACAGGTTTCTTATAACTCCATTGTCATCCCAATCAAATATGTATAGTCACGTAGCAATGATACGTTTACACCATAATCTCACACTTTGACGCGGCACTTACGTGTCGTATATTACAATAATTCTATCAATGACACGTAAGCTATGATCGCTTAGTTTCTAAACCAATCTTGTCATTTGTCTTATTGCAGGCAGAGATTGCCATGAGAGAGGCAGGTAAACCCGGGATGTCTGATGAAGAGGTGCATGAAATGCTCGTATTATTAATTTCACGAAACTATCAAAACCTGAATTTTGAACTGAAGTTTATTTTCGACCGATTGCAGGTTAAAGACTTTGTTTCACGATATTTACCGGCTTACGAAGCATATCTTCCCACTCTTTACTCAGAAGGTCCAAGCGGTTCGGCTCCTAATCATCTGCTCGTGATCGAAATTGACGAGGGAAGAAATCCAATTCTCAGTACCTAAGCAGTCTTCCTTTAATTTCTGTCCCCTTCGAATCGCACAATCGTATATACAGAAGAAAAAACAGAGTGCGCGAACGGACAGATTTACTATTTCGATGGAAAAATGTGTATTAACAGAAGCACAACAAACAACAAGTGTATTTTGCAGAAAATCACAAAATTATTCAATCTTATACTTTTGAATCTTCTATCAAGTACTCTTTTTTTTCTGTATAAGCAAAACATGGAGAAAATCTCTGTACAATGTAAAAAAATGCTGCTTTCTTGAAGGGATTGTTTAATTGGAGTTTGTGCAGTTCAGAGATTCTAATCCGACAGCCTCTGAGCTTTTCATCAACCGCAGCTTCTTGCAAGATTCAACAAACATTCTGGAGAACAGAAGGGGATCAGCTCAAATGGGTATGAATTTGTCGTTTAGATTAAGAAAGAATTGATGAAATTCAATGGAGCAAAACTTACTTCCAGGGCACATCTCCGATCAACATCCAGTCGCCATCTCTATCTTCATAAGTAGGTACATATTCTACTCCATTAGCAATCGCAGGGTCAATCGTTTTACGCTCGTTCAGATAATTACCTGCAGGAAGAATCGCCATGGATGTGAAAATGAAAGCTTAAAATGTCAAGAAATGAAGACGATTATGGCCAGGAAAGGTAGAAAACATACGAATTGCCAAACAGGAAAACATGTCCTCCAATGCGCTCAGTAGTTGCTGATAGCTTTTGTACATTTCTAAATCCACCTTTCTTAGATATGGGGCTCCATCTACGGCCACTTTCACCAGCTTGATTCTCTTCATCGCGTTCTTTCTCGACGCTCTCACCGGCGGCCAACCCACGGCTTGCGTTCTAAGACAGAAAAGAAGAAACCCAGATCAGAAAAGTTGAACGAAGATTCGAATTTGGGCCCAAAACTTGAATCTCCGGCAAAGGGTGATTTTGAATCGATCGATTTCATTTACCTAGCCGGTGAAGATTTAGTTTTGCTTGATGCATCATTTTTAAACGCACCATCCTCCTCGCTGCTTGATCTTCCAAGATTAAGATCAATGGTCTCCGAAAACAAGCGTTTAACGCCTGATTTAACCAAAATCTCTGACTTCACACGAGACTCTCCCGGCAACGCCAAGGTCAGCTCCGTTTCCTCTAAATTCAGCCTCACTTGGTCGGATCCCGACGAGCGGTACCCAATTCCCGATGACATCTCCGCCGCCGATAAAGCTGACCGAATTGAGTAAAGGTTGCTTCCCAACTACTCCCTAAAAATGTCTTACAACACTTTCTACACTCTACGCGGCTAATGGCGATATATATCCATTGTGCAAGTAGGGACGCTGCGGTCGGCAACATGGTTAGACCAGTCTGGCATCAACACGTGTAATGAAAGAGAATTTTTGCAGAACTGTTTCTAGAGAGAGAAAGAAAGACGAAGGTGCAGGATAACACTGGAGTTCGGCAGAACACCATAAAACACCCATAGCTGCGTGTCGGGGCCAGCCTGCTCAGCTTTGGGAGCGAAGAGTGAAGCAGTGGGGAACGTGGGTCCCACATGTCTCTCCGGTTCTCGAATTGCAAGAGCGTGGGGCCCACGAAAGACATGTGACGTGTTCCTGTCAAACAACCGACGCGCACCCAAGCCCAACCGGTTCCCGACCGGAGTTCAGTTACACTTACAGTTGCTGGTTTGATTATAATTAATTAATTACTGATAAATTATTAAAATAATCTATTATTTTACACTAATAAATAAATAATAATTAATATAATTTTAGTATAAAATATTATAAAATTAAATTAAGTTTAATTAAATTAGTGAGGAATCTTGAGGCAATGGCAATCATGATTGAGGCAGAATCAAAATAAATAATTTAAATAAATTAATAACACTCATTGCAGTGAGATAGTCAACTTTGTCATTAAAACGACATAATGATGCTGTTTGGTTATGATCATTGTTGGGAAATCGGAGAACATTCAAAATCAAATGTCAATACTTTATTAATTCTTCCACTTCAAACACTATTTCTTTGTTTATGTCTTTAATTTAATTAATTTTTTTATAAAATTTCAATAAAGTCATTTTCTTACCGTAGTAATTATGGCAATTCATCCCCTGAAAACAATGATTACGCTAGATTCTGTTGATGGTAAAGATTCAATTCATAACAGTGATGTGCACAATCGGAAAAATGGCAAATTAATAGTTTATAAGTAGAGTTCTCATCTCTACTTAGTAGAACACGTTTTATACTAACTTCAAAAATAAAATCGAGCGAATTTTGTTACAAAGCGAATAATATTGTAGTGGAATGACTGAAGATTTTACGGTAACATCAACAATTAATATAAATATTTATATTAATTGATCTCGGATGTTTATATACGAAGTTTAATGTAATTTATAAGGTAAACTATGAAAATAATTGGGATTTTTTGTTCATTGAGATTCCTTGAACCCATTAAAACGCAACGTTTTTTAACCTAACTATTAATCATTAAATTAGAATAATAAGGTTTAGTAGTTAAATGCAGGTTAGATTCTGTATCGAGATATTAATAATTAGGCAGGAATTAATTGTATTTAAATTAATTTTAGGTCAATTAGTAGACAAAGGCTCTTCACAAATCTTGACAAATTATTTCGAATTTGAGAGCTTAATTAACAAAGTTAAAATGTCGTTTTCTTTATGGTAGATTTGTATGCGCACGTGTTAGGTAGTAGAAATGATCGATATAATAATATACTTTATACGCTCTTTTTCTTTTTTTTTTTCTTTCTTCGATGATATTATCGAATGTTCAAACTAGTTTATGTGTACATAGCTGCTTTGTCGATATCGTTTATGGTTTTCTAGTTTATATTCGTGGTGTGTATTGGAATTGATAATTTAAATTATTTATATTTTGAAAAAATGATCTTTATGTAACGAAATTACAATCTCACACGTACATGAACTCAAAGAAGACAATATTATAACAATTTGACAAAGACCAAGATGTTACACAAGCCTTAACAAAAAATTCAATTATACGATACAACAATCCTTGCATTATCATACACATATTATCTCTCCATAGTGAAAAATCACGACTTCAATCAACTAAAAGTTCATAGAAAATACATATTAAGAGTAACTCGGATTTCATTACACAAAAATCTCTGTCACATAGAAAAAGAATCGTTGCATTCATTTCCTTCTTTCATTTTTCTCTTGCGGAAACTCGGATTGCTTCATTATCCTCACCCGCTTGCATGACTCGAGAAATATCCTATAAACACGACAAGTTTACTTAGCGTATAACAACAGAACATTCCGTCTTCTCCAAAAAAAAGACTTAAACAGCCTTAACGACATTGATTATCTTAAACTTGACATCCCTAGAACATTTTTTTCGATATTGAATGTAGTTTTTTCGAAAACCCATTGAGATAATGACCTCAAACTCTTTAATGTAACGTTTACTTAAACTTAACATGATTTAACCCTACAACTGTTTATGCTTTTGTTTTTGGGCAGATCTTGCTTTTGAGAACAAATATGTAAATCGGAGGGACAATATCACGATGATATGGGTTTATGTCGGCGGCATGCTCCTCCCTGAAAATATCCACTGGGTTTTTGAAAGACCAAATTCAATGCAAACCCTAAAAGATGAGTCAGTTAAACGTGATTAACAGTAATAATTAGGTATTAACACGTGAAGGCAGCCGATTTTGTGGACTGAAAAACTGCACGACCTCGACCTAATTCTATGACTTGTTCTGTAATTCATACCAGTTCTCCAACTCCAATTGATTCAGACAGAAATTTTAGTATTTTGGAAATTCGATTAACTTACTCCCATGGAACGTCTCCGACGAGCATCCAGTCTCCATCTTTGTCTTCATAAATGGGGACGTAATTAGAGGCTTCTGCAGCGTTTATGCACTTTCCTGTCGAAAAAAATTACAGACAAGTTTAATTAGCTCAATGTTCTTATAAAATGACAGTTTTAATGGATAAGAACTATGATTTTTCCTTAATTAAATGCTGAAATCTGAAAAAAGAATCGATTTTTAATGAGTTACCCGCTGCAAATCGGTCGAAGAGTCTCTCCATGGCCAAAGTAAGATCGGAGTATCCATTTTGCATCCCTATATCAAGTTTACGGAGGAAAGGTTCTCCGTCCATGCTGATTTTCACGTACCTTTTCGACCTAATTTCAAACCCATCTAGTTTTTCGTTCAACTTGTTCTTCCTCCGATGCGAACAGACCGGTGGCCAACCGATAAGTTGATTCTTCGTTTTCATTTGCCGGTCTCCGGCCCCAACCGCATACCCATCTCCGGCGATATCTGAATAAACCCTTTTCTTCTCATTTAAACTTCCCCCACTTCCAGGAAGTCCTAGCCGGAGCTCTGTAATTTCAAGACCAAGACCTTCTTTTTCCATTTTCCGGCAATCTTTCCTCTGCAACTTTTTTTTTCTTTTTTTTTTTTTTTTTTTTTTTTTTTTTTTTTTTTTTTTTTTTTTTTTTTTTTTTTTTTTTTTTTTTTTTTTTTTTTTTTTTTTTTTTTTTTTTTTTTTTTTTTTTTTTTTTTTTTTTTTTTTTTTTTTTTTTTTTTTTTTTTTTTTTTTTTTTTTTTTTTTTTTTTTTTTTTTTTTTTTTTTTTTTTTTTTTTTTTTTTTTTTTTTTTTTTTTTTTTTTTTTTTTTTTTTTTTTTTTTTTTTTTTTTTTTTTTTTTTTTTTTTTTTTTTTTTTTTTTTTTTTTTTTTTTTTTTTTTTTTTTTTTTTTTTTTTTTTTTTTTTTTTTTTTTTTTTTTTTTTTTTTTTTTTTTTTTTTTTTTTTTTTTTTTTTTTTTTTTTTTTTTTTTTTTTTTTTTTTTTTTTTTTTTTTTTTTTTTTTTTTTTTTTTTTTTTTTTTTTTTTTTTTTTTTTTTTTTTTTTTTTTTTTTTTTTTTTTTTTTTTTTTTTTTTTTTTTTTCTTTTTTCTTTTTGGTATTTCAGAGTATAGAGTTTAATAATTCTAAGGAAGATCAGATAATTTGAGTAGCCAAACATGGTAGGTTATATAATGGTGGGAGCATTGTCTGGTCAAGAAAAGCCTTTCACTCCAGTTGGTCAAATAGGAAGCGACGTTTTGGTGTCTGTGCTTCTCCATGCCTTTAAGAACGGCCGGCACTACGGCTGTCGGAGATTGTTGATTCTGGTGAGATTCTTTGTCAGCCGTTTGATTAGATGAATTTTTAAAAACACGCCATGTGAATTGTTGATATGGTGTAAAATTCTCAATATTTGGTCACATTAACACGTCACGTCACGAGTTGAATATAATTCGGCAACATCAATAAACTGTGATCGTCTAACTCAGAGCAAATAGTGGACAACCCACATCGTTTACAAAGTATTTTGAAGTAAAATCATGAAAAATTTAGATTGAAACTGACAATATCGTACTAGCAGAATAATTATCGTTCCGTGTATTAAAAAAAAAAGAAACTGAGTTACATCAAATACGTCAATTTTCGCTTGTTAAACAACGTATCGTGTCATATCGCACAAGAAGTTTCACATAGAGTATGTATGTAACTAGAAGCAATCCCAAAAAAAGGAGTATTCTATGGCTAGAGGCTCGTGCTTTCCATTAAAACGACATGTAGGCCTGTCTCAAAAATAACACCTATAAAAGAATGACAAAAAAAAAAGCACGTGTCTGGTTAGAAGGGAACACGTGTCTGATTTGGATTAGACATCGTGGGGGCAAAGCTCTATTGAAAAGGCACACGTGGTGGAACTGGTTGCCTCTTGTTATAGAACTGCTGTTGCGTTGGGACCACGTTGCCTATTATCTTGCTTCTTTGGGGAGGTGGAGTGGGGCCCTTTTTTGCTCGAAATCTCACCCGTTTGATCTTCCTGATTGGATCCTGACCCTACAATCACGTGAATAGCTCGTGATGGCGCGTGAATTTGTTTGTAAAATGTGGGTCCAGAAACATGAAAATGGGTTTTGAGTCCTTGTTTGAAAGATTGCATCTTTTTGTTTGGATTGTCGTGAATTATTGTGTCTGAAACCTCAAACATGAAACAAAAGAATCTCTACTCGCAGCCCAACAAGTTTTTTGAAACTCTGAGCAGTTTGAGATACACTCCTGAGTCCTGCCCAAGGTTAGAGAGAGAGAGAGAGAGAGAGAGAGAGAGAGAGAGAGAGAGAGAGAGAGAGAGAGAGAGAGAGAGGGTGAAAAACAGTCTCCCAAGAAGATGCAAGTGCTATAAATGTTCATAAACAATGAACGGAGAAACAAGAAATTAATTGTAGTTGGAAATCATTTTGGTTGCAAGAATTTGTATAAAAGTAACAATAGCTTCCCTAACATGAATCTATGAGATCTCTAAAATTGAAAACCACCCAATCTGCCTTGGCTGCAACAGCCTCTCGGTGAGCAACGCCGGCATAACATATGAACAAGTCGGCCCCTCCTGGTTTTCGGGCCTATTAACATAGTCACAAAACATAAGACTTTCAACAAAAAGAAAACATAGCCGTACTGTTATGTTTGATGATAAAGAGCCACTTACTGACCTTCCTCAGATTAAGAACTGCAGTGGCTTTACCTCCACTCCTTGAGGTAGGCTCGTTTTTGTCAAATCCAATAAATTCTCCTGTGCTTCCGAACAGCAGTTGATTCGCAAAAATGTTCTTTTCTGGAATACAGAGTATTGATGCGACAGGCTTCAGAGAAAGTTGCCAAATCAATAATCATGGAAGAACCAAATACAAATTCAATAAAATCCCGACTTTACAAGCAGCATTAGCATATTTTAGAAAATTTCCAACATAGAAATAATTTTCATATTATTTTTTTCATTTGTTTTCACAAAAGGAAGACAACTCATTCTCAGTAGCATACGTTAATCATGTGGCGAAAGCCTCCAGAAACGAGATAAATGTCTGTTTTGTTAGCCTTCAGTTTATTCACTAACTCGTCTATGTCAGGAGAAAGCCTGCATAGAAAAAGCAAAAACTATTAAAAGTGAAACAACAAAATATGATCAGTTGACAGAATATGAGATAATTAGCGGTTTTCTTGGCTCCCTCCTTGTATCGTTTTATTGTTAATACAATTTCATAAAAAGATTCAAAAAAAAAAAAGCAAGAACGAGAGTCTGTACCTTTGTGGCCTCTTAACAAGAAAATCATCAACTTGAGAAAGGGTTGGCTTGAATAAAGATAGTCTCGCAGCTAAGGCTTCCTCAAAAGGTACAGAACCAACCATCGCCCTGAAAAAATCCCATAAATTTTAACTAGTTAAAACTCTAGGAGTCAATAAAGGCAAGAAGCTAGTGTCTTCAACCTCGCAGTCCATTCTGCTACAGCCTTCCCAGCTCCACAAAAATCGGCTAGTTCATCAATACCCTCGTCTAAGCAAACCGTGCTATCAACATCAAAGCACACGGCATTTGCATTTTTCCAAAGACCAAGCACCCCTGTGATTGAAGAGTACAACAAAAAAATTAACATAAACAACAGTCTGCGGAAAAAGTTACAAAAAATTGTTGAGAAATAAAAATCTTGTATGGTTTCATTACATTTAAGCCAATCCATTTTAAATCGATAATTATGGGCTTTTCACACAATTCTTTGCAAGGCCATTTTGGCAGATTTACTTCCACTTTGATTGAAATTCTCCATTTTCTAGCAAGTTAGTTGAATCAACTAAATCCATAGGTTAAGAGACATGACAATCCAAACAAAAAGAATAAACCCAAATCTTTCTTCTAAAGCATTAAACTCAGTAGCATGAATTTGAAAAAATAAAAATAAAAAAGGCATGCTCTCGAGTTCTAGATTACAACCTTTAGATGGTAGCGTGTTTTCAAAGTTATCCATTGTTGATACCTCTAGTGGTTGACCTGAAGCAACGATTTTATTGAAAGATTTGGGATGTTTAGTGATCCCAACTTGACTTCTATAAAAGTTTCTTGCAACTTCAAAAGGCATTGGAGGACGCAGAGACATGCGTATTTGCCCACATTTTATAGGAATTGATGGACTCCGCAATCCTTCCATCAAATGAACTCTGTTTCCATAATAGAATTAGAATTACACAGCCAAACTACGTTTTTCAAGGCATTCTTAATTATTTCAGAAATTTCACAACTGTAATAATATCATGAGCAAATAAAATTTTCATGATAATGCTTGAATCAATTAAACTAACTTGAGTAAGAAGAGAACAAAGGAAATGGAAAATCCAGCAGTTTCGCTTAGGAAAGAAACTCCCTTTGTGTTTGCTGTTCGGGAGAGCGACGAAGAAGAAGAACCTGTACCACCACTTTTAATTCTTCTTTTTCAGATATTACACAAAAAATAAAAATAATTACATAAAAAATAATAAAAATTTAATAAATTAAATTTAAGTTTTGAACATTTTTCAAGAAAATTATTTTTTATGAAATTATTTTTATTTTTTGCGTAATATCTGAAAAAGAAGAATGAAAAGTATTATAGGTTCCGACGATGCTCATGCGCAGACATAAAAACCCGAGTTTGATTCCTGATTTTATTTGAGCACCCGACCAAATCCATGAATCTCGATACATGCGTAAATTGAATGAAATTAGTCGGTAATGAAATAGATACAACCACTCCACATTTAGAAAACTCGCTTCAACAATTTTGCGCCTTTCCTTGTTTTTTAACATCTTATTACACTAAAATATTTGTTATTTTTTAAAAAAATATATAAATTTTTAATAAATAAGAAGAACGAGGACAAAAGAAATAACGTCGTACTCGTTTGTTAGTAGAATTAATAACTTAATAACGAGTGTGACGTCAAAAATTAAGAACAGATGATAAACGCAACATTACTCGTTGAGGAATATGTTTAATTTTAACAAATTTTGTAGCATAATTAAATATCATATCCATAAGAGAAAGAAACAATCCAATTATTTTCGAAAAATATAAAGCAAAGATACACACAGCTCAACAAAATTGAAACTCAACTGCATAGAAAAAAAACTCATTCGTTTATTACATAATAATGAAGTCAAACTGAGACACAGCAAAATACATACATGATCCTCAGAGTAACTATGCTGGAGAGAGAGAGAGAGAGAGATCTAACTCCCCCTAGACCTAAAATTTGACTCATTAAATAGTGGGTGCTAACCAATGAAGCACCTTTTGTCTCCCAAAATGTAAGAAAAATAAAAATTTTCAACTCTAAAAATGAAGTGGATTGAGAGGTATACATATTTGCAGAATGAATATAATCCATATATTCAACAGTTGGGAGGTAGAACTGGTGGCAGAAAGAGAAATGATCTCAAGCAACAGCATGTCTATATCAGTGCAAGCCAGGTCAATACCTCTATGCGCAAATAGCATCCTTTGTAAGCCGCAAAAACCGACAAGCTGGTCTCCACTGCTTGATTTTTCAAGTGGCAGATAAATCAACATCTACTTTTCGAGCACAAACATGAACTCCCAAAGCTGTTTCATTGTGAGATAGCAAGGTTCTTGATAGCGTCGAGATTTCCATTATATGCAAGGAAATCTGCACTTTGATGGCCCTCAACAATCCCATTTTCAGCATCCTTGCTTGTCTGGTAGTACACTGAATTTGGCATGGCAGAGCTTAGTCTGCCCTTAAAGTATGTTGAGAAAGGGAAGAACTCTGCACAGCGATCTTTCCATCCTATGAAAAGGTGGCAAAAAGTAAATTGTCAAAACTCCTACCGGTATTTCTTAGTTTGGTACTTCATTTTACCACCAGTGCACCATTAGCACCTTCAAATACAAAACTAGATTGCCTGATCTAAACAAGCATGTATGCTGAATGTTAAGTCTCAAAAGTGAAGTTTTTAATGCAAAAACGACCACAAAATCATAAAACTTGCATCACTTGTTAGTTATAAAAAAAATCCACCAATTTCATTTATGCATCGAGTAATCCTCTGCTAAATTTTGAAAAACAATGGATATAATGACTGCTCTCTCGAAAAACTATGTAAGAAATTGTTTGGAGCAACTCACTTAATGCAGCATCACGGTCGTCAAAAACAGTTTCTAGCAGTTTATGGACGGCGATACAGTCCTTCAGTCTCCATTCTCTCACTGGTCCAAGGGCACCATTCCTGGCAATAAAGAGAAAAATAGCTTTCAGATTTGAATCACTTGTAGAATGAAAACAAAGGTTCTTTCCAAACATAACAAGAAAAGCTTCGATTCTTAAGAGAGAGAAATGTAACCTTGGCACCAAATTGTTTGTTGTCTCTTCAATTAATTTGATAGCCTCAGATTTTTTGTTAGGCTCCAAAAGATATAAAAGCTCTGCAACTGCAGCTCTATGCATCAACGAGTCTGCAAAAAGTAAGGGAAAAAAACATCATTGCAGCATCTGCTACGATGATTATATTACTTACACATGCAGACCAGATTGGCAGTCACCTTTGTGTTTCTCGAGAAAAACTTTATTTGCCTCAATTAGAGATCTTTCATGCAAATGACTGCAAAAAAAAAAGGGGGACAAAAAAAATTTACCATGATTATAATTTGCAATAATAAATGCATAGCTATTTTCCTCTTTGGAAAATAATCACAAACCTGATTGTTTGACGCTCTAATTCAATGACAGTCCAGATAAGTTTCTCGCTATCAGTCACTGGACCAGCCATTGAACCATCCATGGAGAAGAATTTAATCTACAGTTTATAACGTTTATAATTAGCTTCAGGGAAACATGAAAAAATCATCATAGAACGTTTAATAACTCGTTTACAAAAGATGTTACGAACCAAGCAGCGATGTGATTCTGGATGCTCTGGGTCCAATCTTAACAGTTGCTTTACAGCCTGCAGGGTATTCAAATTTAAAAAATAAAAAAAAATCGATAATGTTAGCATGTACTCATTGTAGTTGTCATCAGCAAGGGCTCATAATTTGTCGGGGTAGATAAGGTAACACAAACCATTGCATTGTAGCAGAAAATTAACTTAGTATATTGATCAAAATCCATAATTCCAGTTTTTGCTCAATATGAGATATAAAAAATTGCAAGAACAAAAAAGCAAAACATGTTCAGAGTTTTGCGCACATACGTGGAAGGCAAGCAGAACCTTCTGTTTTCTCATATTTACTTCAAAAGAAAGTACGTGTGTCTCCGACGAATCAGGAGAGTTCTTTTGAAGTAACTTCAAGTACTTGGTGGCTTCTAACAACGGTTCTTCAACCTATACAAATATTTGTCAGTAAAAAAACTGTATACTAATTTGTCTCTGAATTAGTACAAAACATTGTTGTAAAAAAATTTAAAAATATGGCAGAGTAACTTCAAGTTAATGCCTCTCATTTGAGTTAAAAACCTGCAACAACTTTTGCCCAAGTGGATCTTGATCCACGGGTTTGACATTTCGTTTTCCAGACTTAGAAACACCAGTGACATTGGTCTCTTCGTTTTTCACTTCTGCCTCCTAGAAAGAATCAGGAGTACCATTTAAAAACTAATAATGAGGAAAAACTCTCAAGAAGCAAGTGAATCAAATTTCAATACTTTCTTAGCTTTTGCTTCTGCCTTCCTCTGTTTTTGCCTCATCTTCTTTTTCTGAGAAGGAGGCAACTTTGACATCTCATCGTCTTCAGTAGTTGACTTTGATGGAGAATCATTCAACTTTAAATAGCATCTGTGTCAAACTCAATCTAAATAAAACTAAGAATCACGGAACTTCCTACTGCAAGAGGATGACATTCATGGATGCATAAGCATACACCATGTAAGTTAGAGAAAAGGTGCCATAACTCATCAAAGATGGTAACAGGGAAAAAAAGCCCATGGCCACGAACTACTTTTCTACATTAATGAGAAATGGGATGCGGGGTAGGAACACTAAGTTCATTCCTTCCATGTCAAACAGCAGGCGGCAAGAATTTTATCAATCTTTCCATGGTAATTTAAGAAACAACAACATATGAAATTTAGAAACAACTTGAAAAGACATCAACAAGATTTTATTTAAGAAAGTTTAATCATATAATATATTTTATTAAGAAATGCAATAACTGATGCGATAAAAATTCATCAAAATTAAGCATTCTGGCAATATAATAGTGAAAAGAGGGCCTAACCTATGAGAAAATCAGTCCTAACACAGTCAATTTGCCATCACTACTGAATTTAGGGAAATGAATCCAAAACATCTTCAAAACTTCGAACAAAGATAAGCTGGATATAATAGATTGAAGAAAAAAACTTGCCTAATAGCCCCGGCCGCCGCTTTGTGAAAATATACATGTGAATGTAATCGATCTTGGAACCTAAGCATTTCAACATAAGCACGTAAAGTCATCTTCCTCAAGCAATAAGCATGAAAATCAAATTGATCTTCAGTAATATCTGCATAATGCTTCTCCACGGCTAAAAAGTTCTTCAGAGCACGTCCAATGTCACCCTGGCGGAAGTAACTCTCACCAGATGCAAGTTCATACCTTTCATAGATGAACTAATCACATTTAAAAACTCAAAAAATTCTCTACTTATACTATCGGAAATCAATGGAAACTAACCACATGCATTGCATGTCATGAAGGTTATTATGTTGATCCCCATCTTTTGTAAATAAAACTGCTGTTTTTTCAGCCAAAGGCCACCTGTCACAAATAAAAAGCGGAGTTGCAAAAAGTTAATCAGAAAGTGGCAAGCTACTTAAGAAAGGTAGCACAAATAATGTGGCAAAATTATCATATTATGAACAGAATAAAAAGGCAATTTCAAAACCTGATCATGCCCGTAGCATACACTTAACACATTCACTGTTTATATAGCGATCTGCAAAATCCATACACCTGGCTTCATTGGCCAATGCAGCAGAAGCTGTCAAATCGCCTGCATGCTTCAATATGCGGCTCTGCAGTGAAGTAGAAATATCAAACAAAAGAGACAAAAAAGTAGAGTTTAACATGCGTTTGAAAAGAACAAATAAAAACCAAAAAAGCTTGTAGTTGTTTTAAGGAAGAAAATAATATATTTCACAAGTTTAAAAGATGGAAAATAATGGCTCTTTTTAACAGTTGATAAACTTCATATTAATAATTTTAAAAGCTTAAATACAAAAAAAAAAAAAATTAAAACCCTGAAAGAGTAAAGAAAATTTGTAAATATTAACTGCTGGAACCTGTTTTTCTACCCAATCAAAAAAGAGTTTTCCAAAAGAGCAGTGATACTAATGATACAAAAATCTTCCTTTTAGTAATCCAATTACATTAATATACAGTGAGGAATACTTTATGGACTGCTTTTTGTGATGAACTTTTCATAGCCCCTTCTCAACTCTAATAACAGGCCACAATTTAGGCAATACATATCAAGCAATATTCATATACGCATACACATTACAATACAACTGAAAAAGATTACGATGAAAGAATTAAATGAAGAAATTAATAATTTCCCCTTATATTTTTCTCATTGAATAATGATAGTCAATTTACAATATATAGAAAACAACTATACAAGAAAAAAAAAATAATCTACCTAGGGATCTCTTACTTTCTTATACAATAAATCTTCTCATTTTAAGGGATTTCAACGCTCTCTCTCAAGTTGGGTTGTATATATTGTACAAACTCAACTTGTTACATAGTCCCTAAAAGTTAAGACCTATCAGAGTCTTGGTCAAAATGTCTACTAGTTGAGCTCTAATTGGAGTGTATTGTAGTTCAACTTCTGAACTCTCAATTTTTTCAGCTATGAAGTGCTGATCTATTTCCACGTGTTTCGCCCTATCATTATGTACTTGATCTTTTGTTATACATATGGCAGCTTGATTTTACATTTGAGTTTTATACATTTCTCACAGTTTATTCTCAACTCCATTATAATTCTTTTAATCCAAATTCCTTCACACATTTTATAAGCTAATGCCATGAATTCGGCCTCAGCACTGGTTCGAAAAACCACCGATTGTTTTTTGCTTCTCCATGTGACGAGGTTACCCCATACGAATGAACAATATTTGGTGGTTGACCTTCTATCTTTCTGGCTACCAGCCCAGTCTGCATAAGAGTACACAGTAATATTCAGAGCTTCACTCTTTTTGAAGAGTAATCCCTTCCTGAGAGTCATCTTCAAGTATATGAAGATCCTATACACTGCTTCCATGTGTTCCTTCATTGGTTGATCCGTAATCAGACTAACAACACCCACTACAAAACCTTGTCAGGCCGAGTATGAGAGAGATAGATAAGTCTTCCTACTAGACGTTGGTATCTTCCTTTATTATCAGGCACTCCTGCATTTCCACGTCCTAATTTCTACTTTGAATCCATAGGTGTGTTTGCGGGCTTACATTTCAACATACCAGTTTCTCTAAGTAGGTCCAATGTATATTTCTTTTGAGAGATGAAGATTTCTATATTTGATTGAGCTATTGCTATACCAAGAAAATACTTCAAATGACTAAAAATCTTTTACTTCAAATTCTTTTGGCAGATATCTCTTTATCTTAATTAATTCTTTTTCATCTTCTCAGTCAATTTATGTCATCGAAATAGACGATCAAGATAGCAATCTTCTTTCTCAGAGTGTGATTTACAAAGAGTGTGTGATCTGCCTAACATTGAGTAAATCTCTGTCTTTTTACTAACTGTAAGAATTTTCCAAACCATGTACGCGAAGATTGTTTCAGTCCATACAATGACTTCAATAACTTGCATACTTTGTGATTGCTATGATTGATTTGAACAGCTAGGTGGTATTTTCATATACATTTCCTCTTTTAGATCTCCATTAAGAAGACATTCTCGATGTCAAGCTAATGTATAGGCCCGTCCAAGTTTGCTACCAATGAGAGAAGGATTCGTACCGTATTGAGTTTTGCCACATGAGCAAACGTTTCTTGATAATCCTCATCATATGATTGAGAGAAGCCTCTTGCTACCAGTCGAGCTTTAAGCTTCTCGACGCTACCATATGCTTATACTTTATCGACCATATCCATTTGCAGGTAATAATTTTCTTTCTTAGAGGGAGTTTGGTAATGATACAAGTGTCATTCTTTTCTAAGGCCACGATCTCTTCTTGAATAGCTTGTCTCCATCCATGATGTTTCAAGGCTTCTTGAATACTCATGGGTATCTGAACCTCATCTACCTTCGAGATAAATGTTTGATATGTTTGAGAGAGACTTGCATAAAAGACAAATTTCTGGATAGGATGTTGAGTGCAGGTCTGAGTATCTTTTCTTAGAGCAATAAGAAAATCTGAGTCTTCTGCAATATGTTTTTCCTCTTGTTGCGATTCTTTTTCTCCTCATGTGTTAACCTTAGTAGTCATTTGGTCTGAATCGGATTCTTGGATTGGTGCAAGATGTGGTAGGTCTTTTTTCTCCCCCTCGAGACCTCCTGGAGTATACTCTAATTTTCTTAGTTGTTAGTTTTGTTGGACTTTGGGTTTTTGATTCAAGGATAATTGTGGTTAATTTGCTCGGGTTGACTCAGGACTGAGGACATGTGGTGGTGTTTCTGGTACTAGACAATCTCACTCCCAAAGCTGAAACTTTACTTGGTATCCCCCTGAATTTTGAAGAAATATATATTTTGTTCAGAGAAAGTGACATCCATAGTTTTGTAGGACAGTAACACTTGTACCCTTTTTATTTGTGGAGTATCTAATAAATACACACTTGATTGCCTTTGGGTCAAGTTTACTTCTATTCAATAGATGAATATAGAAAAAGGTAGAATACCCAAAGATTATGAGAGAAGATCAGAGGAAAAAACTTGAGCATGGGGAAAAATTTTAATGAAGACTTGACAAGGGATTTGGAATTCAGGTACATGAGAAGACATTCTATTGATGAGATATGTTGATGTAAGAAGGGGATACTAAGGAACATTCATAGAGAACATGAGAGATCGTGTTACTTCCAACAAGCGACGATTTTTCCTTTCAGAGACGTCATTTTGTTGAGGAGTATTGACACAAGAACTTAACTGACCAATTCCATGTTTGGAGAGGTAATCTCCTAGGATGAGATTGAAGTATTCCTTAGCATTATCGGATTTAAGAACTTGGATTTTGGTATTAAACTGTGTTTGGACCATATTGTTGAAAGTACAGAATATTCTTCCACCATCCGATTTTTCTTTTATAAGGAAAATTCAAGTGAAACAAGAGTGATCATCAATAAATGTCATGAATCAACTGACTCCACTTATATTTGAAACTCTAGAGGCTCCCCAAATATCACCGTGAATAAGTGCAAAGGGCTTTGATGGAGAATAAGACACTAACGGATAAACGGATTGTCTGTGTTTTACAAGTTGGCATATGTCACACGAAATTTTTTCACTTTCATTGATAAATAAATGAGAGAACACCTCTTTCAAGTACAAGAAGTTGGGATGACCCATCCGATAGTGCCATAGCATATCTTCACTTTCTTTATTTGTAATAGAACTAGAGATAGATTTAGAGAATGACTACTGTTTGGAGATATACTACTAGCAATTAAGACAACTTTAGTTTGAGGAGTTTGGAAGAGATAAAGTCCTGAACACATCTTAACACTGTCAATCATTTTCTTTGAACTCAAATCCTGAAAGACACAATTGGAAAAGATTGAGTCAAACAATTATGATCATGACTCAATTTGCTAATAGATAGAAAATTGCAATCAAGATTTGAAACATGAAGTTCTGATTCAAGTAAAATTTCATTTGAGAATTGAACAAATCCAATGTCATTTACTCTTGATGATGAACCATCAGCAATGCGCACTGTGTGAAATTAGTACTGCATGACTTAGAGTCATGAAAAAGTGATTTATCCCCTGTCATATGGTTGGATGCCCCTGAGTCTATGATCCATTGTTTTTGCTTTTATGCCCCCACACTGAGTGTGCAGAAAAAAAATTATCTGTTTGAGCATGAATACTTTAGGGTTAACAACAGTAGAATGTTGATATAGAATATTTTTCAATAGTTGTTAGAGCATCTCTAACTATTTATTTGTGAAAGACTTGGTTCGGTTACTAATGATGATTCTTCCACCATGTAGGCGGAGTTTGCTCAACTGTCTCTATCATAAGGTCTTCACGTGGGTTTCTAATTAGTAGGTTTCCCGTGTAATTTCCAACACGTGTTCTTTGTGTGTCCCAATTTTTCACAATGATCACACTTGGATCTTTCTTTGTGTTGTTGGTGTGATCCCTAGGCAACAAGCGTTGATCCTTCTATGGCTGAGGAAGCCTTTGAATTTCCCATCATAACCTTTTTTCTTCTCTCCTCACGACGAACCTTAGAGAAAGCTTCTCGTAGACTCATGAGAGACTTCGATTGCATCACTCATTCCCTAACTTTGTTCAAGTTTTTGTTCAGACCAAGCAAGAATTTAAACGTTGAGGATATGGAAGTATTGGGTTACAGTGAGATCGTCTTGCTGTAGGTCATGTAACGAGGATTCCACGACAAATAATTTTGACGTATTATCAAAACCGGAGTAGGTTTCTTTGACGGCTTCCCAGAGATCTTGAGTAGTTTCACAAAGAAGGAAGTTTTCTCTAGTCGATTGTCATCGAGTTTATGAGCCAGAACAGAATCGGGTGATTATCGGCCTTCCACTTCTTGAATTTTAGGTCTTCCTTCGCTGACATCGACACATTTCCAGTCAAGAAATCTTCTTTTCCGCTGCCACAAATGAACATCCTTACAGATTGTGACCCCTATAAGAAATTTTGTCCATTGAATTTATGATTTGTAATGGGTGGAGATGATCACTCTGAACTATATGACATTCCGAAATTTGATTGAAGGCCGGATTTGAGGTGAGGGAATATGAAATATTGTCAATGGTGGAACTGCTGTGATCGGTGGCCATGACAGTATTGGCAATGGGCAAGGCTAGAGTACTGTATGAGGATGAGACCCGCGCTCTGATACCATAAAGAAATTAAAGGAAGAATTTCTCTTTGTATTTTTCTCTTGAACAATGATAGTCAATTTACAATATATAAAAAATAACTATACATGAAAAAAAAATAATTTAATTAAAAATAATCTACTTAAAGATCTCTGACTTTCCTAATACATTAAATCTTCTAACTCTAAGGGATTTCAACAGTAAATAATACGAAAGGAAATCTTTTTCCACATTCCTAATAAAGGAAAATACTCGTATGGAATGCATAAAAAAAATCTTCGTAAGGTCTGATGAAAAAAGCACCAGTCAGTTGTATTTAATTAATAATTTGAATGCAAAATTCAAACTAACCTTTACGGAATATAAATCAATGACAGTTGGAGTGTGTTCTATAGCCTCATCAATTTTCAAAAGCGCAATGTCATATTGACCCCGTCTATCATAATGCTGTATGTACAAATTATAACCATAAACAATTAAAAAAGAATTAAAAGAAAAATGCACGCCCGAACACATAAATAAGGCATTGACACTAAACCTGAGCTAGTAAAAACAAAGTCCACATAAGAGTTGATGGAGGCTCTTTCTCGACCCTGCATTCAAGGACATAAAGGAACAAATTGTATTCATGCATTACTCACCTATCAAAGGTAGACCAGGCACAATCTTTATGAACTAATAAAAATGTATCCTAAAAAAAAGAACCAATCAGCATTCTAATTATTAGGACGTTTTGTAAGATCATGACATCTTTTCTCATATATTCCCTTGGTAAATATGATTTTCGCTCCAATTTTATGATGAGCATTACTAAAATTAAGGGCTTCCAACTGCTTTCAAAGAAATGGGATAAAATACAGTTAACGGGAAAAACTGATGAAATAATGACCGATCAAAAACACTGACAAAAAGCAAACAAATTGAAATTTATAACCTTTAAGGTAAGCAAAGAGAAAATATGTTAGATGAAAGTAACTAAATGGTTGTGTTAATAACTTGGGTTGTGACTATTTCTTCCTTACTTAGGGAGGTCTTGTACACCCTTTCTTGTTTTTTTCCAACATCCCATCAATATAATTTCTTATAGTAAAATAAAAGGAGTCATGTGATTAAGATGTCTTCAGACATTCTGCATAAATATTTTTCTTTGCCGGGAAGGGTTTAGTGCTAGATGTCCTTAACCTGGAGGTGTTCTGCAATTTTTTATTGCTTTATCATTCTCTAATAAATTTCGCTTTGGAAATAAACTTTTTCTGATAAAAATATATAAATAAAAGCAACATTGTCCACAAAATATTATGGGACAACATCATGCTACTCCAAAAGTAACAAGCAGCATAGAAAAGCAATAAAAAACCAAATACCCAAGTCATTCAATGATTTTGTGGAAGGAGGAAAATTGAATCCATTCATTCAATTATTTTTCAGCCTTTTAGCTCATCTACACCATAGAAGCTGTTAACACTTCCTACAAAGAAGTGTCAAGAATACATATTACCTCCCAGGATAATGGCCAGTTGTTCTGATTGAATGCTCCATTTCAAGGATCAACTGCTCAAGTATATCTGCCTGGATGAGAGACATAAAACAATGAACTCTAAAGATAAATAGCAAATAGCTTCCATAAAAAGACCGTAAATTCACATGCTGCATGGCAACATAGAAAATTAAGATGATTAGTAATCAACCTAACCTTTCTGGGTTGATCATACAAAGGGGAGAGATCAGAGAACAACGAAGGAACTCCCTGAA
Source organism: Begonia masoniana (assembly GCA_022432975.1). Taxonomy (NCBI): domain Eukaryota; kingdom Viridiplantae; phylum Streptophyta; class Magnoliopsida; order Cucurbitales; family Begoniaceae; genus Begonia; species Begonia masoniana. The sequence goes on from CM039510.1 coordinate 48,550,157, forward strand.
AAAAATAAAAACAAAAGGATATTTAACATAATTAAGCTCCCAGACCAAACAAACATCTATGAGCTACATTTATGAAAAAACAATCACCTTTGTTAAGAGAGGCCCAATGTAGTTACTGGCAGCCTCACGAAAATTATCATCACGAAGAAAATCAAGAGGTATTCTCTGAAAGACAAAATAAATGAAGATTCAATGGAAATTCAAATTCAAGCTTCCTTAAAGAATAGGTGCAAGAGTAATTCATCTTTTACTAGTTTATTAGATTCTTTATTAGATTTTTTTTTTTAAATGATTAGCATGAATAAAGAGAATGTCCAAGAGGGGGAGGGAAGGGAAGGACCCCAAAAATTACAAAAGTGAAGCGGTAACAAAGTAAGAAAGCGCTAGCAAAGTATTGCTTCTATAGTCCTCAGAACTATAAGCTCGCTTGCCAGTAAGGAAATTAAGATTGTCTCGAAAATTATTTTTAAATTATTAAAGAAAACATTAACCCAAACTTAAGTATTGAGTGGTTCGTTGTCAATAATGATAGCTAAGTAAAAGCAACGATGGAGAAAATCAACAAGAATCAAACTGACATTCACCAAAATAATATAGACAATGGTCCCATAGAAATCAATTTAAAAAAAAGAAGATGAAAACAATTTGCTTGCTCCTATTATAAAATACAAACAAATTCTGCTCTAATACCTTAGAAGCAGATGACCAACTGTGCTGCTGCCCAAGTGATTTGTACAATGTATCTAATAGAGTAATCTCATCAAGAGAGTACTGAGAATCTTTTGACGACAGGCCAACACAATTCTGCAACCCTTCATAGTATCTGAACAATTTAAAACATTTTTCGGTTTAAAAGCAAGTATTTCACATTCAGAATTTTATTTTGTAACTGGTAAGATCTACACATCTATGCTGGGTAGTACTTTTATAAGTGAAATTAGAGTGCGAAGCGCTACATTGGTTGTTGTGCATATATAGGTTTCATTGCAATAGCATACATGCATTCTGATCTCCAATAGTTGTTCATAAGTTCAATCACTCATGAGATTAAACCAGCGTCTAAAATCTGTTTCTAAATGATGATGAAACCAATCATCATCCCCCCTAATAAACATAAACGCTAAAGAGCATGGTGAGTAAATCAACACCATAATTGCTTTTTTACATCAAATATTTATTGTGAAGAAAAATTTTATTTTCTAGTCATAAAAAAGTCATTACAAGAATGAGGAGAAGTAATTCAATGAAAAACCGGGCGTGAATCCATTGTGCTGATCCACCCTTTCTAATAAAAAAAGTGTATCAATATGCGAAAATGAACATGAGAGAAAGAGTCGAACAAAAATGCCTATATCGCGGGAAAAGAGAAACCAAGACATATATATGTACTTGTAGTTGTCAGGATTCACAGAGAGTAATTCTCTGTATAACTTTTCCCCTTTCTCCAACTGACCAAGCTTTACAAGAAGTGAAACCTCTTGCTCTTTATACCCCAATTTATCAATCTAGAATCAAAGAAGAAGCTGTTAAGAGTCAATTCTCTAGTTGAAATTTGTGTAAGATATATCGACAAATGTAACATACTCACAATTTTTGACCCTTTGCTATGCAACTCTTTTAGAGCTCGCTCAGTAGATCCACATTCTTCCAGTAAAGATATCTACAACAGAAAAACCATTAGATTACAATCAGATACCATCACTAGGAGGAAAGATGTGCAGAAAGCAACTAATGATTTCTTCTTTTTCCCTGTTAAGATGAAAGAATAGGTGAAAGGAATATTATACTCATTCTTTGAATTTCAATGTTCTCAGAATCTTGAATATAGAGGTTAAAAAGTACACAAAACAAGGTAAAAATATTGGAGAGGCAACAACAGCTATCCGATCTTCATATTTTGAGTTATTTCTGTCTAGTTTTTTTTTTTTTTCAAAAACAGAAGGCACATAAAATATATAACTCTTTTTATATATAAAATAACTATTCCACATTAGATAAGGATAATTACGAGATCATTCCTCTATAAGAAGCAATATTTCTCGAACACTCCTTCCCAAAGTTGGTGCTAAATACCATGCATTCCCAGCCCGAAACCCTGTACCAAATATTGTTGGACGAACATCCTTAGTGAATATATCTACCAGTTGTTTTGAGTTCACGTACAATGCTGATGCTTGTCCAGTATAACTCTTTTCCTGTCTAAACTGTCATTCGACTATGATGTATTTAGTTCAGTCATGCTGGATAGGCTTATGCAATGCTATACATTGCTTTGTTGTCATAACATACATTTGTTTGATCTTCTTCCGTCATGTTAAAATTTTTAGAATCATTTTAATCCATGTGAGTTCAGATATTTCTTGTGAGAAGCTCAAAAATTCAGCTTCACAGTAGCATTTGATACAACCTTTTGTTTTTTTTGTTTTTCCATCTGTCAAGATTTCTTCCTATAAACAAGCGCAAGCTAATATTAGATTTTCTATCCTTGGGGCACCCAACCCAGTTGACATAACGAGATATACTTCTACCTCTAAGTTGTTTTTAGAAAACACAATTCTCTTTCCGTGGACCTCTTTGAGTATTAGCACCCAAATTTTGTCTTGTTTCGGAAAACAAAGAAAATTTTTTGTTTTCAAAAACATAGAAAAATTTATAACAAAAAGTTGATTTCGCAGCAAATTTTTAAAATAGATTCTTGTCCTCTTGTTCAGAAAACGAAGTTATTTGCTAAACGGTATAAAGATGTTTTCAAACTCTCTCTCAAACTTCTCATCTATCTTTATTCCTTCAGGTTTCTCTCTGGGCAATGTTTCCCTCGTAAATTTCTGTGAAGATCCATCTCTTTTTTCTTTTTGTCAATCAAATTAATGGGTTTCTTTGGAATCCAATTGTTCATCTCTCAACGAACTTTATGGTTCTTTGTTCGTTTAGCTTGTCCACATATGCACATTTTTGGTACTCCACATACGCACATTTTTGGTACTCCACATACAACCAGAGTGACTTCCTCCTAAAAGTTAGAAAATTTAACATCAGAAAAAACTCTAATTTCAATCTGCGAGGGAAAAGTCGCGTTAGTTTCTCCTAAACGAATGATATGAGTGTGTTGTTATCCCTGCAGATCAAGTTTGTGAGGTACAATAGTTTCTCAACAAAGGATAGATTGAGCATGTGAACAGAAGATCGAACTTAGAAAAGTTCCAGGGTAGAGAGCTTGGTTTGATAATGACCAACTTACTAATGTCCTAGCAACTCACCAAGGAACGAGGTTCTTCAATGGATGATATTCATGCTCATATAAACTCTTGCCACCAATGACATCAGATTCAGAATTAAGTTTGCTAGGAGATCAGAAACCAGATCCCTTTCCCACACTTTGCTAGATTTGATGTACCCTAAGGAACATTCATCTCAATATGTTGACTTATATCAACTCCTGCCATGAAAGCTTTAGCGTGTTGAAGTAAACAATGATTGTGTTATCTTCCTATTGAGTCTCATGAATCCACTTTGTCAAAATAAAACTTCCTCGCCTCCTTGCATTTTTTTAGCGGGATTGAGAGGGATAAAGACTTCCTTTGCTCTGGTATAAATAAGAACATGGTTTGTTAATCTCTAGTTGCATAAAGTTAACTAGCCAAGAAATAACTTAGGAAGTCTCAATGACTCAGTAATCATATGTGGGATCGTTCAATTTACGTTCTTTGATTGTTCCATGAAAATGTCTGCTTCATCCACTACTATCGCAAAAAAGAAAGACCCTTCAAGAAAATTAACATCGTTAAAGTTTTTAGTAGGTAATTTCTAGTCTAAGATTTTGGTAGGATCCCAGGAATGTAAAAGAATAAAAATAGACGAGCAAGATCAATCAAGAATGGTTGATCGATTTGATAGGAATATAAAAACAGAAATTACAAATAACAAATAATTTGGGGAGCTTGTTTCCTTCTGAACACATTACTGGTAGTTCCCCACCCCCAAAAGACTTTTACCCAATTCTTTCCTTGAATCTCCACTAATGTCTAACTTCTCATATATATATATAGAAAATATTTCATTCTCCTCATTAGCCACTCTTCCACTAACATTACATTCTCATAACTAACTCACAAACCTTCTCTCTCATGTAGAGTAATTCCATTTTTAACCCCAACCCATTTGGAATGAGCTTAGTCAGATTCTCATAGTGAGAAGAAGGACCCGAAAGATCAGATTTTCAAAGCTCTCTGCGACGAATTGATAAGATCTTTTATCTAATCTAAGACAAAAGTAAATATATGTGCATCAAACTACCTCACTTAGATAAACCCACTGAAACAGCACACAAAAATGAAAATAGAATGCCACAAGTTCGGCAAAACTCTGGCCCGAAAATACCACGAGCTGCTCGGAAAAAATAACACTCTAGAAAGAGTAATTTGACTTATACAATATTCAATAATGCCTTAACAACCCTCTTCCTTCTATTTATAGAAAACTAACATCATGTTAAATTATAAAATACCCTCCTTAACTAATTTCCAACAGAAATCAAGAAGTTTCTCTTTAACTTACTGTCGAGACGATAGAGAAGTAAAGGTTAGCTCAGAAGGAAGGAAAGGTCTTTAGGGAAAAGGATAAGGTTATGCTTAGATACCATGAAAGAATAATCAAATGGAATATTTCTCTAATTCTTTTGACTTCAATGTCCTCAATACCATACATATAGAAGTTAATCTGTACATGGAACAAGGAAGGAATATTCGAAAACAAACTACAGGTAAATTATAGTAACATTTTGAGGAATTCCGATCTAGTTTTATTTCCTAAAAACAAAAAGTACATTCACATATATAACTCATTACATTAGAATAACTACTCTTCATTAGGATCGAATAATCATGGGATCATTCCTCTCTTGTAAGGGATTGTATCTCCTACTTAAAACATGTGTGCAACTTGACATGTGCCAAGATTGAGCGAAGGTAGAGTATCAAATTACCTATAGGATTAAAATTCAGATGCAGCATTATAAACCATCTAATAATAAATAGTACAAATTAGATACAAAGACACAACTAAAGATCTCAATTTCTATTAAACTTTTAAAACGAGGGAACTAAAAAATACAAATACATGGAAAGATGAAACATTGACACCCTGCTTATCCTATCCTCTATGTTCGATAAATGAATAGGCTCCTAATATCAGCAATAAATAAAAATGTATTTTATTTCAACCAGAAGGCTTTGTCAAAAGAATTGAGTTTCTAACCTTGTGAAGTAATAGATTTACTTACTTTAGTCAGGTATTTGCAGAAAATTACAAGTAATAGATATCAGATATGTTTCCAAAATATAAAAGAGAAAATCAAAAATACAGAACAATGAGCTACCAATGAATGCCAACGACCATAATACCTTATATAAAAGCATTTCTCCATGCTCAATGCGTTCATTATCTGGAGGATAATCATCTTCGAGTGTTCCCTCATATGCTTCCAAAATTTCTACTGCTTTTGAAGGACTAGTAAACAGCAGAAAGAGAACAATCATTTCAATCAACTAATGAAACACAAGTCATGGTAAGCGAAATTATTAGAAATTCTTTGCTTCTGCCAACTTGATGCAGCTTTTTATAAGTAACTCTTTGCTTCTGTTTCTCATACATATAGCAAAATCAGTTTTTGAACTAATGTTCTTTATCAGCTATGATTTTGTAGATCACTCTCTGAAAGGTTTACGCAGAAACAACCACACAATGATACCATACTTGGAGTTTAAATGATGTGCAACTGCAAATCCTATCCAGTTCATACGATGATTTGGTTTTAAGCTCAGAAGCTGTTGTCTGGTCTCAACAAAACCTGCCAAATCTCGCATTTGCGCCTGAAACATTGACGTTTAAGAGCACCATTAGAAGAGGGGAAGGGGCGGGCCAAGAGCTACAGGAGGACAGATTCTTTTTTTATTTGTGGTAAACTGTATGCTGTCAAGAATAATATGAAGTAGTGAACTAAATAAACAGCGAAGAGAACAATCATTTCAATCAACTAATGAACCACAAGTCATGGTAAGCGAAATTATTAGAATTCTTGCTTCTGCCAACTTGATGCAGCTTTTTATAAGTAACTCTTTGCTTCTGTTTTCATACATTATAGCCTATAGCAAAATCAGTTTTTGAACTAATGTTCTTTATCAGCTATGATTTTGTAGATCACTCTCTGAAAGGTTTACGCAGAAACAACCACACAATGATACCATACTTGGAGTTTAAATGATGTGCAACTGCAAATCCTATCCAGTTCATACGATGATTTGGTTTTAAGCTCAGAAGCTGTTGTCTGGTCTCAACAAAACCTGCCAAATCTCGCATTTGCGCCTGAAACATTGACGTTTAAGAGCACCATTAGAAGAGGGGGAAGGGCGGGCCAAGAGCTACAGGAGGACAGATTCTTTTTTTATTTTGTGGTAAACTGTATGCTGTCAAGAATAATATGAAGTAGTGAACTAAAAACTGCTCACAATCCAAAAAAAAAACTATGCTAGACCCAAATACATCTTTCCCAACAAAAAGGTGAGTTGCTCAAGAAAGGTAACGATCTAAACCCACAATCAAACATAAGTAAGCTCCAATCATTTTGAGTTTTTGTTCGTTATCAATTTCAATAAGCTTGGCTCTTTTTCCATTAATTTTTCTTTGGGTACAAAATTGTTCACTTGATTTTTTTCCTTTGTTTGGGTACAAAATTGTTCGTTTTGTTTTCAGTATCTAGCATTATTAATATGATAACCTTCCAGTGAAGTTCGCATATTCTAGAAGAAAAGAAACAGAGAAATAAAAAATGTATGTAATAAGAGGGAAGGAGAATAGTTTAGAAATAATGATATTTTTCATTGTAACGTGATGGGAAAAAAAAACTATGCAAGACCCAAATACATCTTTCCCAACAAAAAGGTGAGTTGCTCAAGAAAGGCAAAGACCTAAGCCCACAAACAAAAATAAGTAAGCTCCAATCATTTTGAGTTTTTGTTCGTCATCAATTTCAATATGCTTGGCTCTTTTTCCTTTTATTTTTCTTTGGGTACAAAATTGTTCACTTGATTTTTTTCTTTTTTTTGGGTACAAAATTGTTCGTTTTGTTTTCAGTATCTAGTATTATTAATATAATAACCTTCCGGTGAAGTTCGCTTATTCTAGAAGAAAAAAAACAGGGAAATAAAAAATGTATGTAGTAAGAGGGAAGGAGAATAGTTTAGAAATAATGATATTTTTCATTGTAACATGGTGGGGAAAAAAGTTTAGAATGAATGAGTGTTATTTTAACTGTTTTTTAAGATTCTCTAGATAATAATAAATTTAGGAGGAACAGGTATCGTTTTAATTATATTTTTTATTCTCTAGATGATTAATTATTTGAATGGAGATTGTAACGTGAAAGGGACATTCAGACATTGGGAATTCTGGATGAGAACTAACATAATTCTTGAATGTTTGCCCTATATTTGTGTCTGTTTCTTCTTTTCTTAAATCCTATTAGGTATCTATCAAAACACCTGTTGACACTTTAGTATGTCAGCTGCCTATCACAAATAAATAAGAACTAGTCCATGCTAAAGCAGAATTTTCCCGTCCGTGTTATAGAACAATCCATAACCTAAGAATATACAAGATCAATTTACTTAAGAATTAAGAAATTTTTTTCCTAGGTTGGTGCAGTGACAAAATATCACAAAAAATAACCACATTTTACAAACCAGTAGAACCACATTGTACGAACCTGTAGAAGTGACAAGTCGCGAAGTATCTCAATATTATCAGGATCAATTCTAAGGGCATTTCGGTAACACTTAATGGCTTCTCTGTACTCTCTATCTGAACGGTATAGGAGACCATAGACATGCCAGCAAACATGACTTTTCAGGTCATTCTGCATAATGACATGAACTTAGACATGCTGTGCAGGAATAAACAAACTTGCTGAAAAATGATGCTACTAAGAATCTAAGAAAGAAATAAAGTGTCCCCACCTTTAGTCCAGACCGAACAAGTTCATATGCTTCAGATTTACGGTCCATGCAATTTAATGTTAAGCCCTTCATGGATAATGTTTCTGGAATTGACGAAACAAAGCATATAAATAAACTAAAAAAACAAAAAGAAAAATAATTCTTACAAGTGGAAGAAGGAAAGATCTTTTGTATTATCGATCAAATGAAAAAAGAACAAAGAATCAGTAGCGTGATACACTATTTTGAAACAATTTAGACTGCTTCTTTTGGGACAAAACTGTGTGTATTCAGCCAATGCAACAAGAGAGAGCTTGATAGACCTTCTATTAGATTGAGGCCAGAGGTTGGTGACCAGCAAAGGGCCATGTAAGGTAGCAGAGAAGTCCAGAAGATTTAGGGGTGTGGGATTGTTAGTGTGGGTTAGTCATGACTCTGTAACCTATTTTGATTGTAAGGAGTTGGGAATGAGGTATCATCATTATGCATTTTGAAATTGTGGAAACACATTAAAGAGAGCTTACAGACCTCTCCATGAGTCTGTTCCATTCTGTAATCCTGAATTGATTTCCCTTTTATGAATATACTATACAGTTTATAGAAAAACAGTCCTATCAGAGGTCAACCATTTTCTTTCAAAAGCAATGCAAGTTCAGAAGGTTTCAATACTGTTTTGATATAGGAAAATTTTCTCACTGCAAGATAATCTTACCAAACCATGCCTAACACCAATCAAGAATTTGACCAAATGAGAAATAAGAATAGACCTTTTAGCTGAGTCAAAAGTATAGCAACGCAATTAACCTTAAACTCAGATATAGGAAATGTCTCCTCTAAATTTTAGTTAAAATATTTTATGTCGCAGATAAAAAAAACTCACATAACATAATGAAAGAGCAAAGACCACATGCTATGGAACAAAAATTAAAAAATTTTAAAAAGATAAATGTCAAAGAATAATTACCTCCATGATCTGGAAACTTTTTTAATATCGCATCAGCTGCTTTAATCCCCTTCTTGTATTGTTTAGTTTCGTATGATTTCTACAAACATCAAAAAGCAAGTATATGAAATTGTTTCAGTGATCCCACCAAAGTAATAAACAAGATTTGGCTAATAGTTATAAGGTATCCTGACTCAATATTACAGAAGACTAACATACTCCAGCTGATAAAAAAAATAAAAAAAATTAAAGATATCCATAAACGTTGCATACTAGAACAACAGGAATATTATACATGATGCATTTCAACCTTTATTAGAGTTACTAGCTTGGTTTAATAGTCACGAGCTACATAATATGTTGTGAATTGTTAATAATCATAACCTTCCATTCCGTAACTTTAATGATGATCAAAACATAAGTATCTTATTTATCTTCTTTTCACAGATGATTGTTTAGGAGAAGGACTGGAAGAATGATAAAATAAGCAAAAATGTAAATACAGGTAAAACTGGAAAGATACGAGATAATTGTGACATTTAACTTTCTAACAGATGGCTGGTGAAGGAGCTTTCATAACAATGTCTTATATATGTTAATCTCAGTCAGGCATGGGAAGTAGCATATTGTGATGAACTTCATGAGAATAATTAAGCAAGAAGCTAAAACCCATTTATGAATAAAGAAATGATTTCCATAAAAATTTCGAATTTTCTAGTCGCGAAAGGAAAGAATTAGAATATGAATGAACAGAAAACGAAAACAAAACTTGTTGAGCTCCAAACTAGTCAATCCCACCAGCGTCTATTTACTTATAAAATTTAACAACTTCAAGCACAATTTAATAATAGAATCGAAGAAATCATTTAGGTAACTCAATCTCCGTTAAGTCCTAGTTCGTTTAATTCTACAACAAACAAATAGAGACCTGCGACCAACAAAGTCAACCAGAGAACAGGGTTTTAGGTCGTGAAAAAGAAACAACATGGTCAGGAAAAAGTAAAGCTAATTCAAATCAGCTGATAATGGCAACAACGGTACACGCATACAGATTGATCAAGAATGGATTAAGGAGCTTACAACTATGAGCTTGAATAGGTTGGCCTCCTTGGGAGGAAGCGAGGCACCCATTGTGGGAGAAGAGAGATAACAAACAAAATGGACAGAGGTTTTCCTTTCGAGTGTTCGGAGCTCGGAGACTATGGCTGCACAAAATGGAGGGAAGAGGTGGCGTTTATCTGCTGCAACCCTACTGTAACTGAGGGTCGAGGAAGAACGTAAATACAATTATTACGATGGAAAATTACCAATTTCAACCCTCAACTATGTAAGGTTTTTTTTCTTAAAACTTTAAACTATCATCCTTAGCGGTCCAAATCTTAAACTGTCAATTATAGCGGTCAAACCTTAAACTATTAAAAACTTAACAAAACAAACCTTGGCAGACGTCCTATCACCGTATGTTCTCAAATTTAGCCGTAGAACAGATGGTGTAATACCCGGTTGTACGGACTTGTTTATTTTATATTATTATATTATTGATGACATTTTTGTAAATATGTCAAATCAGGTCCGTTTCACAAAAGGAAAGTGTCATTACGATCCTAACGAATAATAGGAATTTTAAGGAATTTTGGAGAATTTTCGGAGTTTAAGCGGTATATTCCGAGTAAATGCGCTTCTCGTAAAACAAAGGACGTTTTAGTAAAAATAGTAAACGTGGTCCAAACGGCGAATGGACAGTTTCATTAAATCCCGAATAATAAGTTGGACTATTTGGCAAAATAAGGAATTTTCGAGAATCCGAATCGCTGGACGATTAACGAACCGAACGACGAAATCAATATAAAAATCAATGAAGGGCATTTTAGTAATTCGCCAAACTAAATTTATAAATAACCTAATTTCTCTTCTCTCCCTCACTTCTCTCTTTCTCTTCTCTGGAAACAAATCGACAGAGAGCTCCAACCCTCACGGCCGCCGGCGATTTCCATCGATCCCGTCCTCCGTTTTCCTCCGTTCTTCCTCCGATCTTCGTCATTTCTTCTCCTCTCGCTACTCTCGGTATGTACCTACAACCTTGGGGCTTTTATTCCGAGTTTTACGGTATTTTAGCAAACTAGGGTTTCGTTCGGAATTCGTTAAAAACGCGAATTAGGGTTCGTAATTAATAGGTTAGCCTTGATTAAGTATGTAGTGAACGTATTGAACGTTATTGGACGAAGAAAAGTCGATTTGCGAAAAAGTTATAAATTGGTAAAATTTCGGGTTTTAGGGGAAAACTCGTTATTTTGGATAATCGAGCTATAATTAATGTTCGAAAAGCTTTAATTAGCTAAGTGAAGAATTTAGGAGAATTCTTTAGCTAAGTTTTGAAATTTGGACATTTATGGTTTAAATTGGTTTTAACTGTGAATGTCGTATTTTTCTCAGACACACGACTCTCGTGGACATAGCTCGTGGTTCTGCGCGCTCGAGGTAAGTTCTCGTGACTTGCTTGACCGAAAGGTCTACACCATACTTCGTCGTCGTATCAAGGATCCTTGAGGGTTCCTTGTTTTACGTTGTTTAGGTTGGGTAGCTAGGTTATGTTGTATTGTCTGGTTAATATGTATGTTGTTTGTTTACTTTCCGCTGATATGAACTGTTCATGCATCACGGTTTTCGAAAGTCATGAAAAGGAATTTCTGCACGTGTTTTTAAGAAAAGGAACGTATATCTGAAATGAAATCTGTAACGAAATCTGAATGAATAAACGTAATCTGTCTGTTTCTGGTCACGCGAGATGGGGCTCAGGCACGGCTGTGCGTGTTGCAAGCGTGTACCCCCCCTCTCTAACCCCACGGGGTAGTCCAACCGCCGGACGGGCCCCCTTGGGTTAGTGGGTCGAGGTCGAGGTCTCGGTGACAATTCTGTCTGTCTGTGACGTAATGAATCTGAAATCTGTAATTCTGTATCTGTAATCTGAATCTGAGCATGATTTCTGAATGACATACGCACGCATGCATCTGCATTTACGTAACTTACTGAGATTTCAATATCTCATATATGTCTGTATGGTGTAGGTGATCTGCTAGGTGACGTAGACCCAGGTGAGGACGACGTTCCTCCTCCTGATGTCGGAGGCAGTTGATGGATGATGCTCGTGGGAGTGCGCTGAGCAGTCGAGGCGCTTTTGACCCGTGGGGATCGTCTGTGTACGTATTTTGGGGGATTAATGTTAATTATGAATGTATAGACATTTTAGGTTGCTTGGATTCTGGATAGGGATTAGATAACATTTTGGTAAATGTATGTAAAACGTTTTGTTTTGAACTGTTTAATGAATGTTTGAAAATGTTTTGATTGACTTTAGATTTGGTATGCTCGGTTTTTAGAGCTACCCATGCAGTTGGACTTCGCAAAGTCTGCTGCGAGTCGATTGGGTTTAAGTTATAAGCGTTTGCAATAAAGTATGAAAATGTGATAGAAAATGGGTAGAGAATGAAAGAGAATTTGCTCTCTGGAATCGGATTCCAGAGAGTGAAGCTGTGGAGTTAGCTCTCTGGAAATTTCAGAGAGCTAAGTGTTCTGGTTCTGGAAAGGCACAAAGCGACTGGGCGCCGTGCTGGTCGCTGCATTATGCAGCGACCAGGCGCTGCATAATGCAGCGATCGTGCGCTGCATTATGCAGCGCACATGGCGACCAGGCGCTGCATATAGCAGCGCCCGGTCGCCGCTTCACTTTGAGGGCAGAATTCCAGTTCTGCCCTCCCACTTTTTCAGATCTGTTTTTAAGTTTTTAATTAAAGTTTTAAATTTATTTTAGTTTGTTTTTAAATGGTTTCAAAGCTTTACTTAATTCCGATTTCAGTTCCGTTTTCGATTTCGCTTTAATTTCCGCGTAAGGTTTTATTTAAAGTATAAGAAAGTAATAAGTGAAAAAAAAAAAAAAAAAAAAAAAATTTATACGGGAAATACGGGCGTTTTTTTTTTTTTTTTTTTTTTTTTTTTTTTTTTTTTTTTTTTATGGATCTTACTGATAAACAAAGGATGCAAGACTTTTGTACTTACGTTTTTTATATTTCCCGCATGAGGCCAAAAAGGGTGCATAATCCAAGGTTTTTTTTTTTTTTTTTTTTTTTTTTTTTTTTTTTTTTTTTTTTTTTTTTTTTTTTTTTTTTTTTTTTTTTTTTTTTTTTTTTTTTTTTTTTTTTTTTTTTTTTTTTTTTTTTTTTTTTTTTTTTTTTTTTTTTTTTTTTTTTTTTTTTTTTTTTTTTTTTTTTTTTTTTTTTTTTTTTTTTTTTTTTTTTTTTTTTTTTTTTTTTTTTTTTTTTTTTTTTTTTTTTTTTTTTTTTTTTTTTTTTTTTTTTTTTTTTTTTTTTTTTTTTTTTTTTTTTTTTTTTTTTTTTTTTTTTTTTTTTTTTTTTTTTTTTTTTTTTTTTTTTTTTTTTTTTTTTTTTTTTTTTTTTTTTTTTTTTTTTTTTTTTATAAAATTCCTACAATTATATAACCTTCAAGGTTGAAAATCCGAAATTGTTTTCAGATTATATTCTCAAATGTTTTGAACATGTGATACAATGTCTAATTAAATCCAATATCGTTTAGATATTTAAAATTGTTTTAATAATCCAATATCAATTTGTTCGTTCACTAAATGATATTGGATTTACTTAAACATTTTATCACATGTTCAACACATTATGAGAATATAATCTGAAAATTTTCCTGATTTTCTAATACTTGTACGAGTTATTATAATTTTAGTGAATTATTTTATAAAACATACGTAAAAAAATTATAATAAATATACTGATAAAATAGAGAGTAAGATGTGCTTATTAGTCGAAAGTTTTTTATGGATCTTACTGATAAACAAAGGATGCAAGACTTCTGTACTTACGTTTTTTATATTTCCCGCATATTTCCTCATCCTTTTTGGCCAAAAAGGATGCAAGAAATATACTGATAAAATAGAGAGTAAGATGTGTTTATTAGTCCAAGGTTTTTTTTTATGGATCTTACCGATAAACAAAGGATGCAAGACTTTTGTACTTACGTTTTTTATATTTCCCGCATGAGGCCAAAAAGGGTGCATAATCCAAGGTTTTTTTATGGATCCAGTTTTATAAAATTACATAAGCCAGTTTTCTCCATAAAAAAAGGGTCAATTTTAGGAGCTAGATTCAAATCCTTATTAAATATGTTTATTAAAATAAGAGATGCCAAACGCAATTATATTTATTTAAATGTAGGTCTGAGTCTGCCGCCTACATTGCGTTTGGTGTCTCTTAAATATATATATATATATACACCCCGACCAAGCCAAACCAGCAACTTGCAACAAAAACTACAAACCCAGAAGCAGAAGCAATGCGGTTCTGCTTGGATTTAAGATATGGAGTTCCGCCATTGACGAATGGTTTACTTCTTCTGTTAGCCTTCCTACAAGGGAAGCCATGGAATCATCAACAACCAGAAGCTCTAATTATCACGTATGATTTCCATGATAACCCCCTTCTTCTCAATTTGGCTTTCTTCTCTCTTCTTATCTTTTATCTTATCTGTCTCTTCGTTTCTCTAAAACTCCCTGTACTCATCACCCGCCTCCGACCGCCTGTCCATGCTTTCTCCATGCTTACTTTTTTCTTGATCGTGGAGCCAATTCAGATACGAGCGGGAGATCACTCTGCTCCTCTGACTCTTTCTTTGCTGGCCTCCATTTTATTCCCTCCCTTGTTTTTCTGGATTTCTCTCGTCTTCATTGCTCTCGGATCTTGCTTCAATGGCTTCCTTTGGACCCGCTTCAAAAGCTCTTGCTATTGTGTTTATCGTTTTCTGCATAAAATACCCACCATTCTAGTCACTTGCTGCTTCCGCCACCACGATCGTCTTCCAGCAACTACAGACAGGCCATATCTTTTGTCGCCTCCACCTTTATGGGAACTCGAAATGGTCGAAATATAGACCTAAAAGACGACCACTAACTACCCAAAACTTCGATCTTCAAACGTGTGACACAGAGGATTACAGTATGTATTATGTACATTGTTAAAAAGGAAATAAAATAAAATATTTAGAATTGTACGGACCACATAGTCCTCATCTTCTGATTGCATCACAGTTGGGTAAAAGTTAAGCTCTCCAACTCTATCTAATCACACTCGAGCAACAAAAGCTATAATCACATGAGCCACTGTTGCGAAAAATTCTACGCAAGTGAACGGGTCGCATAACGTTCTCCAACCCAATATAATAAATTAATTTATAGTTATATTAAATGAATTATGCTACATTTACTTTATTATTCTACTATCTAAACATATTCGATGTCAAACAACTATTAGTGTAATTATTGCAGTAAATTATAAATAAGTAATTTATTTTGTTACTTGTACCTTGATTACGTCAATCGTTATTTGACAACTGAATTTAGATAATAGAATAAAAGACTAAACATTAGGAGGGAGCAAAACCGGCCTAGAACACAAAACCAGACCGGACCGCAAGTTCGGTCTGGTTCTATACTTTATCAGAACCGGTAGTGGTTTCGAGACCCCTAGAACCGCTGTCGACGGTCCGGTCTTCGGTTTCGAGGTCCAAAACTGGTCGAACAGTGGGAGAACCGATCCATGCAAACCGATTTATCCGACCAGAAATTATGGCCCAAAATGAGTTTTTCTCTTTTGTTTTTTAATTTTATTAATTTTAAATAGTTTATAAAATTACATATTTATTTTAAATATTCTGAATTTTATTGATTTTATATAAATTATAGTGAAAAATGTGTTTTTTGAATTTTAAATTAATTTATTTAAAATTAAAAAACAAATGTTGGGAAGAACCGGTACTGAACTTTCGATCTGGTTCCTCCCAGGGCCGATTTAGAGACCAAGATTTATATCCCGAGAGATCCGGTTTTGGGCCGTTTTGGCTTGGAACCGGATCACGCCCACTCCCACCTAGAACCTTGTTTTAGGGTTTTATCTCTTTCAATGAATAAGTTAAAAGTTCAGGGATATTAATGAAAAGCATAAAGACATCATTTTTTACTACTAAGTCACGTCCATTTAAAAGACCTTTTCAATTTTCAATTAGTAAATCGAACCGTCCATGCTACCTCGTGTACGGTGGGTATGGGGTCAAATCTGCTTATCCATTGAGTATCCCCTCAAGCACTGAATATTAATCGTTTTAATTATCACACGTTAATAAATATATTTATAAAATAAACATAATATTAATCTGAACAATAAACATCTATAAATATTATCAATAACTGTATTTTTAGAGAGTAAACGTAATACAAGACTATACCCTAGTGAAATCCGATTGTGATTCAGGGCTGATCGCGAACTCTTGTCCCTTTATTAGAACCAGAACATTTGGTCATGTGATGATAAAAAAAATACAAATTTAACATAAAAAATTCAATGTGTAAGAAATTTGAACATTTTAAGATATGGAGTTCCTCCATTGACGACTTATTCCGCTACGAAGATCGTCTTCCGGCAATTATGTCTTCCGACACCTCCTCCTTTAAGAGAACTCGAAATGGTCCAGTGTGAGACATGGAAGACGACCACCAATTACACAACTTTCGATCTTCTAACGTGGGACGCAGGGAATGCGTGAGAGTCATTTCTCCTCGTTGAGGAGGACCTGATTCCGGTGAGAAGTCTGGCCTTGTTTTTCCTTCCTTCTTTCTTCTTCCTCATTACTGCAAATCTTAATGAACTAGAGTAGAATGACATCAACTTCAACCAATCCTGCTCAAATGCATTTTAATGGATCACTTGATCATGAATAATGATGCATAGTCTGTTGTAGAAGTTGAATTTTTGTTTCTTTTCATATACACACAGACCCTCCCAAAAACTCTGAAGCTTCAAATGGAAACGGGAAAAAATAAAACATAAGCTGTCGTGTTCATGAAGAGACAAGTTTCAGTCAGCATTTTTAGATTTAGAAGTGAGAGTGTTGAATGCAATGTCTATCTCCTCCTCTGTCATCTCAATAGTCTCATCGCTCTCATACCCTGCTTTCTCTTCTCTGCTGCTCTTTTTCTTCCTTTCTGGGGATTTCCCAGGACCATTTCTAAGCTCTGACTCGTATATGTCTTTACACATCATAGCCTGTTTGCAAAGATCCTCCCTTGCACCCTTAAGCTTTGCCAGTTCCTTCACAACTCGAGGGACAAATTTCCACTCATCCGTCATTTGATGTATATCCTGAGAACGATTTTACCACATCTTATCTCCAATTATCAAACTTCTGTCATAAACAGTGCACATATAACAGGAAAAAGGAGCAAATTGAGCTGATGAACACCATTTGTACAACATGTTAAAGACAATTTTAAATGAGTCAAGGTACAACATATGCTGTTTTATTCTATTTCTACTCGATTTTAGTGCATCAAAAGGCCGTTTTTCCCGCGATAACCGTCCAAATAACTTCTCTACCATTGGATACTATAAAGGAAAGGTTATAGGAACCCTCTCGTAGCGTTTTATCTGTTCGTGGGACACGTTTAACAAGCATGAAAAGTGGGTAGTGAAGTGCTGTAAAGAATAATGAGCTAAACTTTCATTAGTGAGTAAAGAAGCAAGAATTATCCACCTGTTTCTGTTTGAGAGAATCTATTGCATCTTGTAAACAAGTCAAAATCCCCTCTGCTGCTATTTCCTTCATTTCATCTGGCTCTGGCTGTATAATGCGTTTAAAAAGGTAAAACCAGATTCCAAAGTATGAGTTCTCATCTCAACAATTTATAGGATGCCTTGTTTTGAACATACATGTTATTTATCCCAATTAAGATGCAACTGAGTGATTAAAGAAAGCAAGAGGAGAAAGAATAGTGAGTCAAACACCTTTTCTTCTTGACTCTCCAGCCACAAAATGGTACTAAGCAAATCATCACTAGCCCACTTCTTCACATCAGAATGAGAAAGGAACTGACTTATAGGATTTGAAGCTTTACTCTGATAAGCAAGCATCAGAGAGAAGATTATAATTCTTTTGTTAATACATTAAAGAAAGTGAACTACCTGAAAAAAATTGTAGGTTCCCGTTTGTTTCCAACAGTTATGCTGTTGGCTAGCATTTCTAGATCTGACAGATGTGTCTTTTGGTTATTAACATCTGCAGTACTGTATTCAAGTGAAAATCATTTCATAAAAATTTACCTTGGAAAGTGCTCGGTTATTTGACTCTGAATGTGATGATTTCTCAACAAACTTCTGAGGCTTCGACGATGGAGACACATTTTGATCAGCAACTATGACATTACATGATCAAATTAGCAATACGAGGACAGAATGTAACAGAGCAGCTAAAATAGTAAAAGTGAGCAAAATTTAATCTGATATTACATCAGATTGTACAAGAATCACCAATTATTATGAAAAACAAATCAACTAAGGAAAAGTAACCATCCGCAAGAGACGACAAACAGAGAATACGTGGTAAAGAAACAATAGACAGTAATTTTTGGCTACAAATTAAAGGAGTCTTATCGTGTAGACCAACTAGTTGTAATCGTCATAATGTTCAGTTTTATACTTACCCCTTCTATTTTTCAATGGAAATGTGTCCTCTGCCAATTATTTTTCAGCTATAATTCAATATTTACCAAATTAAGAGCAACTTTATCTAGCACAATAGAGCTCAATTTAAGGTTGAAAAGAGTTCATTTTCTCATCTGAATTCTTAGGCAATAAAAAAATATAGAACAAACAAAAAGTATATTCAACATTTAATCACGTGCACTTAGGTGCTGTTCATTTCAAAATCACCTTGGCTTCCTGCAAAGGAAGAGTTGCTTCTACGCCATGGCTTCCCAACATGAAGGAGATGACTTTCGATATCAACAAGCTTCTTTTTTCTGTAGCACTCCAAAATCCATTCCTAAGCAATTGATCTAACAAAATGAGATCATCAAGAAGCATATTTACCATCAAAGAAGTACAAAACTCCAAGTAGATAACAAGTAACTTTAAGTTAGTCTCCACACCGCTCCTTAATTGGTAAGCCATGCTTAAATGTTAAATTGAAAATCTGAATGGCTAAATAATAAAATAGCATGATATGAATATCTTTGGCTTACACCTATTGTACTTTTTATCGATTCTTTTAGCTGATTAAAGACTTGTATTTCAGAAAAAAAGAATTCAACAATTCTGTAGATTTTGTTATGTTTTACTGAGAAAGGAGCTTCTAGATATTAACGGAAGAACTAAAAGCTTGGCAACGCATCAATGGCAAGATGCTTGCATAGTTTCCCGAATGTCCGCAGCAAGTGCTTCTTCCCTTCCTAAGCTCACCATCTTGTAAATATTGTTTATTTCAATACCATCTTCCAATGGTTATATGATAAATAAGGACCACCACTACCCCATTTGCTGATAACGATATTTGTTGTATAATTGTGTTAACCCGTGATACAACCTAGTTGAAGATCTTTGACAATATGGAAAAGTGGGAGAAAACAAAATCAAACCTTTGAGACAATCGTTCCGCAATCTGCTTCAACTTGTCGAAATTTTGGGGTATTTGGAAATGCACAGATCAAAAGAGTGCAATCTGCATTCCAATCAGCCTGATATTCAGCACCCATTTCCAAAGCCTGCGACCTCAAGACGCTTCGCTCAGGGTTAACAAACCCTGACAAAACAAATACTACACCTTCCTGTCCATAATATGATGCACGTTATTAACTCTCATAATAAAAAACGGCACATAAAAATTTGGCACAATAAACAAAATCAAATTCTACATATTTTAATGGTACATTATTGTGATACCAGTAATTTGGTAAAGTTTGTGGTTCTTGAGGCAGATGCAGAGCAACTCTCGTTGTTCTTGTTGTCCATGGAAGATTCAATGCTTACATGGCCTTTGCCAAATCCTTTTGCTTGCTTAGACTTGTCACCTTTGTCGATGTCGCCCTCCTCAGCAGAACTGGTTTGCTTTATATTTCGAGACCCACCCTTATCATCACTTCCACTCATCCACGTCGGAAGGTTACGCTTCACACCTTTAATTGAACCCTTCCCCGAACTTGACTTCGGATCAGACATCTAAAAAGCCACTAAATTTCCTTTTCAATCAAATAGAGAATTAAGAAGACAGCGACTTAGGTAGAGTCTCTATATTTAGAAGGCATCACTTCTCCACACAAGAAAAACATGCATAACTTGACCAAATCCTGCTCAAAATTCGAGAATGTCTTCAACGAATTACTTTGAATCCTTACCCCTTTCGTTCCAAATACTATTTCGCAACAACCCAGAGAACTCTATGGCAAACCACGTTAATGGTGAATAAAAGGATCAACTATAACTACGACGAACTTTTGATGAATTGTACTTAAAAAATAAATCTTCCAATCTCTGGGTTGACCGTAGAAGAATTAGATTTTTAAGGCTAAGTAAGATCAAAGGTACCTTGAAAATTGATCACAAATGAGTCCAGCAGCGGGAAGATGATAGTAATAGAAACCATAGGAACTATCAATTTCCCATGGCTACGGAAATCGCGAGCTGGTTAGAGTTCATAAACTGTCAGCTGCATGTTTGCGTCGATGTTCACCTTCCTACGTTTCTTCCTCAGGAAGACAGAAACCTCGGCTGTTTTTTCTATCATAGCCACCAACTATATTGAATTTGTGTTGAAGCCTCTTTCAATAATTTTTCTTACACAAATAGCCCACTGAAAAATAAATAAATAAATTATTAAAAAGGGATATAAATATTGAAATTATGCTATTTTATGGTATCATGGAAGACAATATTTTTGGATATTCATAGGTTTATCTTTAAAATATAAACTATTTTACATGACACACTATCACACTTGGTGTAACGTATTTTGAGCTAATTTCAAGAAAAAAAATTGTGTAGACCACTGCTCAAATAAGACAATATTGTATTAGGAACACTGACTGACGCTACACTCACATACGTGCCCGCATAATAATCTTTCACCTCTTTAATATTTCAAAAAAAATAATATTATATTTATTCTTTATTTTTAGTATTTATTTTTATATCATAATCACAAACATTAATTGTTACAATTAATAATTCATTGACACTTAAACACCAACTCATGGCTCTCACCGTATTCCCATTTAGTGTCAGCACCTAATTAAAAACACATGCATCATTATTCCAACAAGACGGAGTTAAATTAAATAAATCATACACTCATTATTCCGAATATAGTTTTGTGTATTAAAGTATAAACATGGTAGTCTTCCCCTTCCCCGCCTGCATGCTGGGAGCCATGTTCTACTGTAATAATTAAAGAGTAATGTTATATGTACTTTCTTAAAAAATTTATTGACGTGTTAAATATCTATTGATAAATTACTGTAATAAATTATAAAAATAACTTATTATATTAATTACACTTTAATTATACCAATAATTATATGACACATCATCGAATTTTTTTAAATAATGAAATGAGATAGTACACTTAACATTATTCATAGTTAAAGCACAATAGTCGTAGTTGTATGGTATCTCTACTTGACAGTCAATTTGTTGAGAAGTTGGAGCTAAGTGTAATAGTTTAAGGTTCAAAATTCAAAATTTAAATTTTGAATTTTCTCAAATCAACACAGTCAAAACCTAATTTAAGATTTCAACCCTAAATCTCTCAAAATCGAAGTGAATCTCAAATTTGGTGGGAGGATTGTTACGAATCTCCCATATAAATTGAGAGGCTCGATGAAGAGAAAAAACACACCAGAACTCTCTCTCTCTCTCTAGAAGAATTCTTATCTCGCTTCTTGCGATCTTCAACCACCACTCGGCCTCGAGATGCAACAAGAGCTCCATGGAGGTAGCAACTCCACTTGAACGGCCGAGCTCTGACGCCTGCTCTCAGTCGAAGCTATCGCTGCACGATTTCCTCTCAAGTGCTCTGGTGTGCACAACGAAGGAGAAGCGCGAAGGAATCGCGAAGAAGAAAGAAGAAGGGTGCAGATTTTTTCTTTAAAACCTAACCCGGTTCACTAAAAGGTGGTCTAACTGATCTAGTCTAGCAAACCGACCCGGCCTAACTGCACCAGAATCGGTCCAACTGAACCAAATCGATTCAACTGAACCAGACCCAACCCCAATTTCAACCATAGCTGACCCAGACTGAACCATATTCCGCTCGGACCGTCAACTTCGACCAAAAGTTATCCAAGACGTTCCTAATTTGACCACGTTGATCGAAAAATAAAGCGGTAAAAAATTTCTACCTAAATCCTTTCGAAATTAGATTTAATTAAGTGGAAATTAATACCAGTATTTTATTTAGACAGGAAAAATTTCAAAATCGTTCGAATCGATCCACTTCGACCCTATCCAACCTAAGAGTACACGTAAAAAATTTCTAACTAAATTCACCTGAAATTGAATTTGTTAAATTGAAATTTGATACCAATATTTTAATCATGCATGATATTAATTTGAATATTGAAAATCTCATTAACCTTAACCTCTCGGAATCCAGGTAAGTGAAACACTAAGTTTTCAACGTTTTGGCTACGGTCATATATCACAAAATCTATGTTATTATATATATATATATTATTCGATTTTGATATTTGAATTGAACACTTACGTTTAGGCATAAAAGATAACAATTGATAGGACATTTTGTGTGTGAATGAATACAATAGAATTGACGGAAAATATGTAATAGTAAAGTCTAAACGATAATGAGATGACTACACCTGAACGACAATGAGATGACTATATCTGAACGACAATGAGATGACAAAGTCTGAACGACAATAAGATGACTAAGTTTGAACGAAGGTTGAAAAATAAGTTTCAATCAGCATGCAGCTGTTAAGTCAAGATTTGGTAAAATAAAATGTTAATTTTACACCTGCACGTGTTTTCGCTTACTGAATATAGTTTTTAGTTTTGTAATGTACGTAAATTTTTATCTGATGAAGAAATAACCTTAATCGAGAACCTTCTAGAGGCAAGCGATCATATAAAAAAAGAAAATATTTTTAGATCGAATTTAAATTAGTATAATTCAATTTTCAATGATTTTTCATATTTTTATTTCAGTTGAAACCTCGAATAAATTATGTTAATTTTATTGCTAATAAAGTTTTTATGAACTATATCAATTCTGCATTTATTTCAATTTTGACCAAACTATTTAATATTTAAACGTTATTTTAAAAACTTCCGTGCATTTAATAATTTCATTTAAACCTTTCAAATATTTAAAAATTAAGGTTATAACATTCAAAATTAAACCTTATTTACAAATCAAATTAAGGAAAAATTTAAGATTTTCAATTTAGATTCCCGACATAAAACAGTCAAAAGACACAGCATTCAGCATTAAACTTTTAATGATAAAGTTGGTGTGCACAATGATCTTCCAACTTTTAGTTGGCCACTTTTCCTTACTTTAACACTCCACTACGATAGATTCATTCCGAGTCATCTTCGATCCAAATGATTTATACATTCTTATATATAGACACACACTCAGCGACCAAGCCAAACCTAGGCGCCGCATTAGCAACTTGAAACAAAAACTACAAAACCCAGAAGCAGAAGAAATGCGTTTCTGCTTGGATTTAAGATATGGAGTTCCGCCATTGACGAATGGTTTACTTCTTCTGTTAGCCCTTCCTACAAGGGAAGCCATGGAATCATCAACAACCAGAAGCTCTAATTATCACGTATGATTTCCATGATAACCCTCTTCTTCTCAATTTGGCTGTCTTCTCTCTTCTTATCTTTTATCTTATCTGTCTCTTCGTTTCTCTGAGACTCCCTGTACTCATCACCCGCCTCCGGCCGCCTATGCATGCATTCTCCATGCTTACTTTTTTCTTGAGCGTGGAGCCAATTCAGATACGAGCGGGTGATCACTCTGCTCCTCTGACTCTTTCTTTGCTGGCCTCCATTTTATTCCCTCCTTTGTTTTTCTGGATTTCTCTCATCTTCATTGTTCTCGGATCTTGCTTCAATGGCTTCCTTTGGACCCGCTTCAAAAGCTCTTGCTATTGGGTTTATCGTTTTCTGCATAAAATACCCACCATTCTAGTCACTTGCTGCTTCCGCCGCCACCATCGTCTTCCAACAACTACAGACAGGCCATATCTTTTGTTGCCTCCACCTTTACGGGAACTCAAAATGATCGAAATTGACGACCACTAACTACCCAAAATTTCGATTGTCGAACGTGTGACGCAGAGGATTACAGTGTGAAAGAAATGCATTTTATCTCTTTTTCCAAGTCATTGCCATAAGATTTCAAACATGTTACCAAATATCAAGAATTCATAAATATTTTCTAATTAGTGGACCAACTCTTCAAGTGCTACCTCCTTTACATATTTATATATATGTTTAGACATCAAATATTCCAGCGGCTACAAGATATATGTACATTGTTAAAAAGAAAGAAAAGAAAATATTTAGAATTGTACGGACCACATAGTCCTCATCATCTGTTCACATCACAGTTGGGTAAAAGTTAAGCTCTATAACTCTATCTAATCACACTCGAGCAACAAAAGCTATAATTACATAAGCCACTTTTCTCCATAAAAAATTTTAGGAGCTAGATTCAAATATTTCTAAAACTACAGCGTATCATGTGCTTTCAGTATAATATTGTCTGTTTTATGCTGAAACCCGTATTGATTTGTTCTTAGAGTTAGCCCAAAACGCGTTATACTAAGTAAGTAGGAGAATTCTATTTATAAAATATTCATTTTCTATGTCAGAAGATGAAGTTATTAAATTTAAAAAAGATGGTGTATACCTGTTGATATTGAATTGAAGAGAGTTATATTAAAGGAAACACACTCAACTCCATACTCGATACATCCTAGTGCAATCAAAAGATATCAAGATTTGAAACAACATTATTGATGACGAGGATTAAAATTGGATGTAGCAAAATTTGTTAAAAGATGTCTTACATGTCAGCAAGTCAAAGCGGAGTATCAATGTCCTACTGGCATGTTACAGCTGTTATTTGGCGCTTAGTGGAAATGAGAATATATCACGATGGATTTCGCCACTGAACTTCCAAGGTCAAATAAAAATTTTAACTTTATTTGGGTGATAGTTGATAGGCTGACAAAATCAGCACATTTCCTTCCCGTACGGACTACATTCATTATGGATCAATATGTCCAACTATATATTAAGAACATCATCAAACTACAAGGTACGCCTATCTCTATAGTTTTGGATCGAGACACTCGTCTCATCTCAAAGTTCTAAAAGAGTTTGCAAAAAGAAATAAGCACTGAGTTAAATTTCAGTACAGCTTTCCACCCTCAAATGAATGGACAATCAGAAAGAACGATTCAAACTTTAGAGAACATGTTAAAAGCTTGTGCTATCGATTTTCAAGGGAATTGGTGTAAGAACTTGTCACTAGTAGAATTTTCCTATAACAATAGTTATCAAGCTTCAATTGGAATGACGTCTTATTAAATACTTTATGGTAGAAAGTGTAGATCTCCAGTACACTGGGATGATGATAGTAAAAGTATTCTTGTTGGACCTAATATTTTGATACAAAAATCCGGAGATTGTTACTCTAATTCGAAAAATGATCATTGCAGCCCAAAGTAGACAGAAAAAAAAAAACTATGCAGATCAAAGAATGAGAAAATTAGAATTTGCTAAAGGTGATCAAATATTTTTAAAAGTTTCTTCAATGAGAGGTGTAATGTGGTTTGGAAAGAAAGAGAAATTAAGCCATAGATACATAGGTTGTTCATTTACAATTTCAGCAAGAATTGGAGAAGTTGCTTATGACCTGAATTTGCCTGAGTCACTCAAGCAGGATTACAACGTGTTTCATGTCTCGATGTTGAAGAAATACGTTCTAGATCCCTCGCATATTTTGCCAATGAGATCCGAAGGATTTATACTCAACCCTAATTTATCCTACGATGAGAGATCGATTCAAATTTTAGAATCAAAAGAAAGGGAACTGCAGAATAAGAATCTCTCGTTTGTAAGAGTTCTATGGAAGAATCAGATATTGAGGAATCAACTTGGGAAAGAGAGGAAGAAATAAGGAGGGTATACCCATAGCTTTTCAGGTAATTGTTAAATTTCGAGGACGAAATTTTTTTTAAGAAGGGTAGATTGTAACATACCAAAATTTTATCCCCAAATTTGAGATTCAATTTCTGCAAATTAATCAAATATAGCCCTAATTAGCAACCAATCAAATCAATTCATTTCCTAATCCAAGGAAATAATCCAGCCCTAATTTTAAGATATTATTTTGCAAACGTTTGAAAATTTATCATTAAAGAAATTCTTTCCTAATTGGTCAACGAATCTGACCACCAATTGGGTAAGATTCGTGCTCCTCCTTCAAGGGAAAGAACTGGAGGAGCTCCAATGCTAAATTAGGACCTTAGTGAAAGAAAATCATCACAACTCACTACGATTTTTCTAAGCCTAAAAAATTTTTGAGGGCTCAGAGAATCGGTAACCAGAGAAGAATTATGAGAAAACCTTACCTCACAGAATCGCCGCACCCGACATTCGGCCACTGAAGTTTGCTCCGTTCAACGCAAGATCCTTCGAGGAAAACTTCACCTGCGCCTCAACAACTCTGTCGACGAAAGTCTCTCCCTCGGCCGAACCCTAATCGCGTAGACGAATTTCTCTCAGCCTCCATCGACAAACACCAATGGCGTAAGCATCTCTCTCTCGCTCTCCGTCTCTCTCTCTGTCACTCTCTCTTACGCACTCTCTCTCTCTCCCTCTCTCTCTCTTTCGACAGAACAGAAGACAAAGGAAGAAGAAGGAAGAAGGAGGTTAGTTCAGAATTTTTATTTTGAATTGAATTGGGCAACAGTGAACCGAACCGGCCAGATCGACCCAAAAATTCGTACATATCAAATCAGATACTTTTGGATCGTTGAGAACGTCCAATCGATCCGAAAATTCAACGCTAGAATTATAGTGGTAAGGAATTTCTACCCATATTAAATTCAACGATTATTTTGGGGATGAACGAAGAAGTTTAAATATCTCTAATTTTTAGGCAAAGAGGATTTATTCAACGCTCGAGAAAAACAATTAAAATCCTATTCTCTAATCGCTCGGAATTCAGGTAAGTGAAAATATCACGTTTTTTCTGTTGACTTATAGAGTGTTTAAGTCATAATATGTTTTTGATGATGTATTTAAAGGATAAATAATGTAATTTGATTATGTGTATTTAATGAGAATAATGAATATGAGGTTATTTGGAAATACCCTTGAAAAGGGTATTTTAGTTATCTAATAAATTGTATTGAGTATACAGGGCTGAATAGTTAAACAGGGCTAAAATTAGTTGTTCCTTGTGCCGATCACAAGACGACAAAGAAATGAAGGCTCCTGCCGATTGCTAAAAGACAGAAGAAGAAGTCGTTTAGAGCATGCTTGTGCCGATGACGTGGCATTGATTTAAACTGCATCTGCCAATGTCGTTCAAGGTTTCTCATGCCGATCACTAGACGACAAAACTCCAAGGACTCATCTGCCAAGAGCTTACGAAGATTCAAATGCCGATGGCATTCAAAGACTCATCTGCCGATGGCCCTACAAGATGCAAATACTGATGGGGTCTTACACTTCAAATACCGATGAAGTTTTACACTCCAAATACCGATGGCATCCAAAGATTCTTATACCGATGACATATGAAGACTCTTTTGCCGATGGTGTTCCTGCTGATGACATATTAAGTCAGCTGCCGATTACATTTGAAGCCTCATATGCCGATGGCTCTACAAGTTGCATTTACCGATGACGTGACATTATTTTACAAGCTGCATCTGGTTATGATCTTCCGCCAGAATTTAAAGTTAGCCGCGAAGCTACAGTGATGTCGTTTTCAAGCATTAACTCCAGACCTTTAATGGCGACGACGAACAACATTTTCAGATGCAACGGATAGCTGCTTCAGTACGGATGCTTCCCAACGGTAACATTTTTCTATTTGGAGTAAGAAGCATTCAATTCTATGAAGCAAGGATATACAGAGTATATAAGCAGAAGAAAAGGCTCGAAGACTAACTTTTGCCAATTTGAATTCTGAGCCCTAGCTGCGAAAGTCATTCTTCACTCTGTATTTTTCACTACATCTCTAAACTCGAACTCGAGATTCAATTGTTGTAAGAGTGTAGTCTGTGCGTTATTTTTACAAACTCAAATCTCTATAAGGCAGTGGATTGACGCCCGTGAAAGTTCAATCCAGAATTGTAAAGGCAGTTGATCGGAGCCCGGAATCCCGATCTGTTTTCTCGTGAGGAGAAGGTTAAGGATCTTCAAGGGGTGAGCCTTGGAGCGTGGACGTAGGCAGCTTGGCCGAACCACGTAAAAAGCATTGGTGTTCAATCTCTCTTACCCTCTCTGTCATTATTGTTATTAACTTAATTGCTGATAGAGTAAATTGAGAGAGTGATTTAATTGATCAATAAATTTAGTTTTAAAAGTCTAATTCACCCCCTCTTAGACAATTCCGGTCCTACATTTTCAACGTTTTGGCTATGGCCCTACATCACTAAATCTATATTATTTTATTACAATTTTATTTTATATTTCTGATATTTGAGCACGCATGTTTCGACATTATCATATAATTGTTTAAAAGATAAAATTGATAGGGCATTTGTATGTGTATGAAAACGATGGAATTGACAGAAAGTACGTGATAGCATGTTTGATCAAAGGTTGGAACAAGTTCTAACCAGTATGTGACATTTGAACGAAGGTTGGAACAAGTTCTAACTAGATGTGATATTTGACCGAAGGTTGGAACAAGTTCTAACTAGAAGTGATGTTTGATCGAAGGTTAGAACAAGTTCTAACTAAATGTTATATTTGACTAAGGGTTGGAACAAGTTCTAACCAGAATGTAATTGATAAGACAGGATTCGAGAAAAAGTAAATGTTGACACTTGCACATATTTTTGCTTACTGAGTTTTCTCATAGTTTTTAATTTAGTGATGTAGATGAGTTTTTATCTGAGGAAGAACTAGCTGTGATCGAAAATCTTCCAGAGGCAGGTGAGCATACAGAGGAAGATGTGGTCGTCAGTTTTGAATAAAATTTAAAGTTATGCTTTTATATTATTTTAAAAATATTTTTTTTTTATATTTAGTTGCATTTAAATTTATTTTGTTTTAAGTTAGAATAATTTATTGCATCAATTATTGAATTTTTATTAAGTACGCTATTGTTTTTAAAAACAAATTTATGAATAAAGTTATATTTAATGCTTGTTTAGCATTTAATATTCTAAATATTTATTGATATTAATTTCAAGGTTTCCGCTTATTAAATAATTTTTGTTATTTTTAACGAATTTGAATTAAGAAAATTAGGATTTTATAACGATCCAAGTTAACCTAATTTGCAAATCAATTTGAAATTTTTTTTAGAATTTTTCAAATTGGAGAAAAATTGAAATTAAATTTTAGGGCCGTTACAAAAGGTTATAGAAACCCTAACCCCTTTATATACTAAATTTGGTGTAAATGGTAGCATTTTATCTGTCCATGGGATGCGTTTAAGAACCATGAAAAGTGGGTAGTGAAGTGCTGTAAAGAATAATGTGCTAAACTTCATTAGTGAGTAAAGAAACAAGAATAATCCACCTGTTTCTGTTTGAGAATCTATTCCAACGATAACCGTCCAAATAACTTCTCTCCCATTGGATACTATAAAGGAAAGGTTATAGTGGTAGCGTTTTCTCTGTTCGTGGGACGCGTTTAACAAGCATGAAAAGTGGGTAGTGAAGTGCTGTAAAGAATAATGAGCTAAACTTCATTGGTGAGTAAAAGAGAATCTATTGCATCTTGTAAACAAGTCAAAATCCCCTCTGCTGCTATTTCCTTCATTTCATCTGGCTCTGGCTGTATAATGTGTTTCAAAAAAGTAAAACCAGATTCCAAAGTATGAGTTCTCATCTCAACAATTTATAGGATGCCTTATTTTGAACATACATGTTATTTATCCCAATTAAGATGCAACTGAGTGAGTAAAGAAAGCAAGAGGAGAAAGAATAGTGAGTCAAACACCTTTTCTTCTTGACTCTCCAGCCACAAAATGGTACTAAGAAAATCATCACTGGCCCACTTCTTCACATCAGAATGAGAAAGGAACTGACTTATAGGATTTGAAGCTTTACTCTGATAAGCAATCGTCAGAGAAGAGATTAAAGAAAGTGAACTACCCAAAAAAAATTGTAGGTTCCAGTTTGTTTCCAACAGTTATGCTGTTGGCTAGCATTTCTAGGTCTCACAGATGTGTCTTTTGGTTATTAACATCTACAGTACTGTATTCAAGTGAAAATCATTTCATAGGAATTTACCTTGGAAAATGCTCGGTTATTTGACTCTGCATGCGATGATTTCTCAACAAACTTCTGAGGCTTCGACGCTGGAGACACATTTTGATCAGCAACTATGACATGACATGATCAAATTAGCAATATGAGGGCAGAATGTAACAGAGCAGCTAAAATAGTAAAAGTGAGCAAAATTTAATCTGCTATTACATCAGATTGTACAAGAATCACCAATTATTATGAAAAACAGATCAACTAAGGAAAAGTGACCATCCGCATGGGACGACAGACAGAGAATACGTGGTAAAGAAACAATAGACAATAATTTTTGGCTACAAATTAAAGGAGTCTTATCGTGTAGACCTCCCGAAGAAAACTAGTTGTAAGCGTCATAATGTTCGGTTTTACATTTAATCACATGCAATTAGGTGCTGTTCATTTCAAAATCACCTTGGCTTCCTGCAAAGGAAGAGTTGCTTCTACGCCATGGCTTCCCAACATGAAGGAGATGGCTTTCGATATCAACAAGCTTCTTTTTTCTGTAGCACTCCGAAATCCATTCCTAAGCAATTGATCTAACAAAATGAGATCATCAAGAAGCATATTTACCATCAAAGAAGTACAAAACTCCAAGTAGATAACAAGTAACTTTAAGTTAGTCTCCATACCGCTCCTTAAGTGGTAAGCCATGCTTAAATGTTAAATTGAAAATCTGAATGGCTAAACAATAAAATAGAATGATATGAATATCTTTGGCTTACACCTATTGTACTCTTTATCGATTCTTTTAGCTGATTAAAGACTTGTATTTCAGAAAAAAAGAATTCAACAATTCTGTAGATTTTGTTATGTTTTACTGAGAAAGGAGCTTCTAGATATTAACGGAAGAACTAAAAGCTTGGCAACGCATCAATGGCAAGATGCCTGCATAGTTTCCCGAATGTCCGCAGCAAGTGCTTCTTCCCTTCCTAAGCTCACCATCTTGTAAATATTGTTTTATTTCAATACCATCTTCCAATGGTTATATGATATACAAGGACCACTATTAAAATAGTACCCCATTTGCTGATAACGATGTTTATTGTATAATTGCGTTAACCCATGATACAACCTAGTTGAAGATCTTTGACAATATGGAAAAGTGGGAGAAAACAAAATCAAACCTTTGAGACAATTGTTCCGCAATCTGCTTCAACTTGTCGAAATTTTGGGGTATTTGCAAATGCACAGATCAAAAGAGTGCAATCTTGATGTGCCCCATAGGCCCATTACTAGATCTCAAACCAAAACTCAGCCCATAACCGAGGCCCATGACACTTATAATTTATGTACTAATGAATTTATTTATTTTGCAGGTGATGGACCCTTTGGTGACTTGAAGTGGACACCTAGCCAAGGAGACATGGACAAACCTCTTCACACTATTTTCTGGGATGCTCGGGATGAAGGTTATACTTGAGCACCAGTGGAGTATCAGAAGCGGGAATTTGTCTTCCCGGAGACAAATTCTGTAATTTTTATTTATTTTTCATTGCTTTTATGTTCTTTGAGAAAGACTATTTTGGCCTTAAGCTTATATGGGTAGAACTCGGTTTCAAGTAAGCCATCTTGATGGGATAGGCCCAACCCAATGGAAGACAAAGCTTGAAGATGGAACTTGAAGATGGAGCTTGGAGAGGCCCAATTGCTTTGGGCTTGGAGAGGCATGACTTGGCATCAAAGGACACTTGCTAGTGGAGACATGGATTGATGACATGGCACAAGGGAGAAGAAGCACAATTGATCTTGGCCACCCATCATCTTTTTTTTATCCAATGGCTAACATTTAATCTTGTAAACCTAGCTACCCCCCCAAAACTCTATTTAAGCAATACTCTAGGTCATTGTATGGGTCTTTTGCCAAACTTAATACAATTGAGGTATTTCATTTAGACTAGTGTCTAGAGAAAGTCTTCTTCAAAGGGTTGGTGCCATTGGAAATCCCACCAAGGGTTGGTGCCCAAGGTAAGTATCGGTTTGCTTAAACCGATTGGAGAGAACCTCCATTATTTACAAGCTTGTGGTGGCTTGTAAATTCTTACCCTTCCCTCTTCCCCACCTCCTTGAGGTTGGATCCATAAGAGGAAGGTAAAACCATACCCAAAGACCGGTTTTCTTCCCTTGGAAGAAACATTAGCCGAGAGGTCTTCCATACCTCTATCGGCCGGTTCAGGGCTTCAACATTTTTTCTTCCATTTCTTTTACTGAATATTTTTAACACTTCATACGAACTTCATCTTCTACATCTTAGTTTCATTTTCTCTGAAGAAATCGTTTCCATTCGAACATTTTAATGCTTCCGTTTCTGCTCATATATTTTATTGCTCTCGGGTTAGCGGACCGGTGAGCAACCCTTACTATTTGGGTGATAACTCGCTCATTTTCAGGTCGTTACCCATCAAATCTGCATTCCAGTCAGCCTAATATTCTGCACCCATTTCCAAAGCCTGCGACCTCAAGACGCTTTGCTCAGGATTAACAAACCCTGACAAAACAATTACTACACCTTCCTGTCCATAATATGATGCACGTTATTAACTCTCATAATAAAAAACGGCACATAAAAATTTGGCACAATAAACAAAATCAAATTCTACATATTTTAATGGTACATTATTGTGATACCAGTAATTTGGTAAAGTTTGTGGTTCTTGAGGCAGATGCAGAGCAACTCTCGTTGTTCTTGCTGTCCATGGAAGATTCAATGCTTAAATGGCCTTTGCCAAATCCTTTTGCTTGCTTAGACTTCTCACCTTTGTCGATGTCGCCCTCCTCAGCAGAACTGGTTTGCTTTATATTTCGAGACCCACCCTCATCATCACTTCCACTCATCCACGTCGGAAGGTTACGCTTCACACCTTTTATTGAATCCTTCCCCGAACTTGACTTCGGATCAGACATCTAAAAAGCCACTAAATTTCCTCTTCAATCAAATAGAGAATTAAGAAGACAGCGACTTAGGTAGACTCTCTATATTTAGAAGGCAATAGCATCACTTCTCCACACAAGAAAAACATGCATAACTTGACCAAATCCTGCTCGAAATTCGAGAATGTCTTCAACGAATTACTTTGAATCCTTACCCCTTTCGTTCCAAATACTATTTCGCAACAACCCAGAGAACTCTATGGCAAACCACGTTAGAGCATCTCCAATGGGATGATGCATTTTCTCAAATTTGAGAAAATGCATCATCCAAGCTCCAATGGGATGCCAAAATAAATGGCATAATGCCATTTGGATCCAAACATGAATAGTGATGATGCAAATTTGCATCACCACTGTTCATCCATGCTATTTTTTTTTTAGTCCTTCTATTTATTTTAAATTGTAAATGTATCCTTTTTTTAATTTATGTATTAATTTATTTCAATATGATATTTAATAATCTAATTGTTGTAATTAGTACTAGTTAAAATGTTAAAAGATATTAAAAATAATTAATATTAAATTTAATATTCCTAAAAATTTGACTTATTTGATATTTTACATAAAATAGGATAGTTGTGTTGATATTAATACAACTCAAAATTACATATTCCTAAAAAAAAAAAATTACAACCACATTATACATAACAAACTCAATAAAATTACAAATATTAACTTTAAATTGCAAAAATAACTAAAAACTACATAGACAACAGAAATTACAAAATACATAAATATTACTTTAAATGACAGAAATTACACAAATTTAAATAACTTTCAACTTCAAATTACATCATCTGTGGGATGCACATTTTGCACTTCGTAATGCACTTGTAAATCATCTGTGGGAGAAATATTCAAACTCAGATGATTGAATATATATAGTTTTTTTTTATGTTTAAGTTGTATTTTTTTTATGCATTTGTAGTTTTTTTTTATATTTTAGTTGTATTTTTTTTATACACTTGTAATTTTCTTTTTCTTTTTAATTAAGTTTCAGTTGTTTTTATTTATTTATTTATGAGTTGTAATATTAATATATATATCTTTGTTAAATTAACATGTATAAAAAATAAATAATATATATATATATATATTAATTTATATATTATTGGTTTATGTGAATAAATGTTAAATTTGAGTAT
Source organism: Begonia masoniana (assembly GCA_022432975.1). Lineage (NCBI taxonomy): Eukaryota > Viridiplantae > Streptophyta > Magnoliopsida > Cucurbitales > Begoniaceae > Begonia > Begonia masoniana. Next base: position 48,584,537 of record CM039510.1, read on the forward strand.
GAGCAATTGGTACAATATTAAAATTATAGGGGTTAATGTGTAAAATATATAAATTATAGTGTGAAAAAATATGTAAAGAATATTCTTTTTGGTATAAAAAATAGCATTTTGGCATTTTGGGTTGAAGATGAAATTACTGTTTAGTGATGCAAAATGCTATTTTGGTATAGAAAAATAGCATTTTGGCATTACTGGTTGGAGATGGTCTAAGAGGTGAATAAAAGGATCAATCATAATTCGAGAATGTCTTCAACGAATTACTTTGAATCCTTACCCCTTTCGTTCCAAATACTATTTCGCAACAACCCAGAGAACTCTATGGCAAACCATGTTAAACGTGAATAAAAGGATCAATCATAACTACGACGAACTTTTGATGAATTGTACTTAAAAATAAATCTTCCAATCTCTGGGTTGACCGTAGAAGAATTAGATTTTTTAGGCTAAGTAAGATCAAAGGTACCTTGAAAATTGATCACAAATGAGTCCAGCAGCGGGAAGATGCTAGAAATAGAAACCATACGAACTATCAATTTCCCATGGCTACGGAAATCGCCAGCTGGTTAGAGTTCATAAACTGTCAGCTGGCCTGCATGTTTGCGTCGATGTTCACCTTCCTACGTTTCTTCCTCAGGAAGACAGAAACCTCGGCTGTTTTTTCTATCATAGCCGCCAGCTATATTGAATTTGTGTTGAAGCCCCTTTCAATAATTTTTCTTACACACATAGCCCACTGAAAAATAAATAAATAAATTATTAAAAAGGGCATATAAATATTGAAATTATGCTATTTTATGGCATCATGGAAGACAATATTTTTGGATATTCATAGGTTTATCTTTAAAATATAAACTATTTTACATGACACGCTATCACACTTGTATAACGTATTTTGAGCTAATTTCAAGAAAAAAAATTGTGTAAACCACTGCTCAAATAATACAATATTGTATTAGGAGCACTGAGTGATGCTACACTCACATATGTGCCCGCATAATAATCTTTCACATCTTTAATATTTCAAAAAAAATAATATTATATTTACTCTTTATTTTTAGTATTTATTTTTATATCATAGTCACAAACATTAATTATTGCAATTAATAATTCATTGACACTTAAACGCCACCTCATGGCTCGTCGTCACCGTATTCCCATTTAGTGCCAGCACTTAATTAAATACACATGCATCATTATTACAACAAGACGGAGTTAAATTAAATAAATCATAGTAATATTATTTGCTTATATAGCATGTCCGAATATAGTTTTGTGTATTAAAGTATAAACATGGTAGTCTTCCCCTTCCCCGCTCGCATGTTGGGAGCCATGTTCTACCGTAATAATTAAAGAGTAATGTTATATGTACTTTCTTAAAAAATTTATTGACGTGTTAAATATCTATTGATTCAATTACTGTAATAAATTATAAAAATAACTTATTATATTAATTACACTTTAAGTATACCAATAATTACATGACACATCATCGAATTTTTTTAAACAATGAAATGAGATAGTACACTTAACATTATTCATAATTAAAACACAATAGTCGTAGTTGTATGGTATCTCTACTTGACAGTCAATTTGTTGAGAAGTTGGAGCTAAGTGTAATAGTTTAAGGTTCAAAATTCAAAATTTAAATTTTGAATTTTCTCAAATCAACATAGTCAAAACCTAATTTAAGATTTCAACCCTAAATCTCTCAAAATCGAAGTGAATCTCAAATTTGGAGGGAGGATTGTTACGAATCTCCCCCATAAATTGAAAGGCTCGATGAAGGGAAAAAACACACCAGAACTCTCTCTCTCTCTCTCTCTCTCTCTCTCTCTCTCTCTCTCTCTCTCTCTCTCTCTCTCTCTCTTGAAGAATTCTTATCTCGCTTCTTGCGATCTTCAACCACCACTCGGCCTCGAGATGCAAAAAGAGCTCCATGGAGGTAGCAACTCCACTTGAGCGGCCGAGCTCTGATGCCTGCTCTCAGTCGAAGCTATCGCTGCACGATTTCCTCTCAAGTGCTCTGGTGTGCACAACGAAGGAGAAGCGCGAAGGAATCGCGAAGAAGAAAGAAGAAGGGTGTAGATTTTTTCTTTAAAACTTAACCCGGTTCACTAAAAGGTGGTCTAACTGATCTGGTCTAGCAAGCTGAACTGGCCCAACTGCACCAAAATCGGTCCAACTGAACCAAATCGATTCAACTGAACCAGACCCGACCCCAATTTCAACCATAGCTGACCCAGACTGAACCATATTGCGCTCGGACCGTCAAATTCGACCAAAAGTTATCCAAGACGTTCCTAATCTGACCACGTTGATCGAAAAATAAAGCGGTAAGAAATTTCTACCTAAATCCTTTCGAAATTAGATTTAATTAAGTGGAAATTAATACAAGTATTTTATTTAGACAGGAAAAATTTCAAAATCGTTCGAATCGATCCACTTCGACCCTATCCAACCTAAGAGTACACGTAAAAAATTTCTAACTAAATTCACCTGGAATTGAATTTGTTAAATTGAAATTTGATACCAATATTTTAATCATGCATGATATTAATTTGAATATTGAAAATCTCATTAACCCTAACCTCTCGGAATCCAAGTAAGTGAAATACTAAGTTTTCAACGTTTTGGCTACGGTCATATATCACAAGATCTATGTTATTATATATATATTATATTATTCGATTTCGATATTTGAATTGAACACTTACGTTTAGGCATAAAAGATAACAATTGATAGGACATTTTGTGTGTGAATGAATACGATAGAATTGACGGAAAATATGTAATAGTAAAGTCTGAACGATAATGAGATGACTACACCTGAACGACAATGAGATGACTATATCTGAACGAAAATGAGATGGCAAAGTCTGAACGACAATAAGATGACTAAGTCTGAACGAAGGTTGAAAAATAAGTTTCAATCAGCATGCAGCTGTTAAGTCAAGATTTGGTAAAATAAAATGTTAATTTTACACTTGCACGTGTTTTCGCTTACTGAATATAGTTTTTAGTTTTGTAATGTAGGTAAATTTTTATCTGATGAAGAAATAACCTTGATCGAGAACCTTCTAGAGACAAGCGACCATATAGAAGAAGAAAATATTTTTAGATCGAATTTAAATTAGTATAATTCAATTTTCAATGATTTTTCATATTTTTATTTCAGTTGAAACCTCGAATAAATTATGTTGATTTTATTGCTTATAAAGTTTTTATGAACTATATCAATTATGCATTTATTTCAATTTTGACCAAAGTATTTAATATTTAAACGTTATTTTAAAAGCTTCCGCGCATTTAATAATTTCATTTAAACCTTTCAAATATTTAAAAATTAAGGTTATAACATTCAAAATTAAACCTTATTTACAAATCAAATTAAGAAAAAATTTAAGATTTTCAATTTAGATTCCCGATATAAAACAGTCAAAAGACACAGCATTCAGCATTAAACTTTTAATGATAAAGTAGGTGTGCAGTGTGCACAATGATCTTCCAACTTTTAGTTGGCCACTTTTCCTTACTTTAACACTCCACTACGATAGATTCATTCCGAGTCATCTTTGATCCAAATGATTTATACATTCTTATATATAGACACACACTCAGCGACCAAGCCAAACCTAGGCGCCGCATTAGCAACTTGAAACAAAAACTACAAAACCCAGAAGCAGAAGAAATGCGTTTCTGCTTGGATTTAAGATATGGAGTTCCGCCATTGACGAATGGTTTACTTCTTCTGTTAGCCTTCCTACAAGGGAAGCCATGGAATCATCAACAACCAGAAGCTCTAATTATCACGTATGATTTCCATGATAACCCTCTTCTTCTCAATTTGGCTTTCTTCTCTCTTCTTATCTTTTATCTTATCTGTCTCTTCATTTCTCTGAAACTCCCTGTACTCATCACCCGCCTCCGACCGCCTGTCCATGCTTTCTCCATGCTTACTTTTTTCTTGATCGTGGAGCCAATTCAGATACGAGCGGGAGATCACTCTGCTCCTCTGACTCTTTCTTTGCTGGCCTCCATTTTATTCCCTCCTTTGTTTTTCTGGATTTCTCTCGTCTTAATTGCTCTCGGATCTTGCTTCAATGGCTTCCTTTGGACCCGCTTCAAAAGCTCTTGCTATTGGGTTTGTCGTTTTCTGCATAAAATACCCACCATTCTAGTCACTTGCTGCTTCCGCCACCACGATCGTCTTCCAGCAACTACAGACAGGCCATATCTTTTGTCGCCTCCACCTGTATGGGAACTCGAAATGGTTGAAATTCAGACCTAAAAGACGACCACTAACTACCCGACCTTCGATCGTCGAACGTGTGACGCAGATGATTACTGTATGAAAGAAAAGCATTTTCTGTCTTTTTCCAATTTTCCATGAAAACACGTCGTTGCCATAAGATTTCAAACATGTTACCAAATATCAAGAATTCATAAATATTTTCTAATTAGTGGACCAACTCTTCAAGTGCTACCTCCTTTACATATTTTTATATATGTTTAGACATCAAATATTCCAGCGGCTGCAAAATATATGTACATTGTTAAAAAGGAAAGAAAATAAAATATTTAGAATTGTACGGACCACATAGTCCTCATCACCTGTTCACATCACAGTTGGGTAAAAGTTAAGCTCTATAACTCTATCTAATCACACTCTAGCAACAAAAGCTATAATTACATAAGCCACTTTTCTCCATAAATAATTTTAGGAGCTAGATTCAAATATTTCTAAAACTACAGCGTATCATGTGTTTCCAGTATAATATTGTCTGTTTTATGCTGAAACCCGTATTGATTTGTTCTTAGAGTTAGCCTAAAACGCGTTATACTAAGTAAGGAGGAGAATTCTATTTATAAAATATTCATTTTCTATGTCAGAAGATGGAGTTATGTTGGAGAAAGCTGTTTATTTTTTTATATGTTTGAACCTTACAGAGCCTTTATATTTATAGGCTAGATAAAAACTAAAACTGAAAGTGAAAACACAAACGTTTGGAAAACGTTTGGTAATTAAGATATGTTACAACTCTCTCATAAAACAAAATAATGTTGCAACTCATTAATTTTAACACTCCCCCTTAATGTGTTGTCAGATTCCAAGTTCAGCTTGAAGATGTTGAAACCTCTCTTTTGGAAGTGCTTTTGTGAAGATGTCAGACAGTTGTTCAGCAGATTGGCAAAACTCAAGTTGAATTTCTCCATCTTCAATGGCTTGTCGGATGAAATGATACTTGAGAGCTATATGTCGAGTTCGGCAATGGTGAACCGGGTTTTTTGCCATAGCAATTGCAGATATGTTGTCACAGTATAGCACAGTTCCTTCATTTTGATGATGACCGAGGTCGGCCAAAATTCTTCGAAGCCAAACTGCTTGCGAAGTAGCTAGTGATGCAGAGACATACTCTGCTTCAGCAGATGATTGTGCAACACTGTGTTGTTTCTTGGACAGCCATGAAAACATTGTTGAACCAAGTGAGAAACAGTATCCTGAGGTGCTCTTCATGTCGTCTAAGGATCCACCGAAATCACTATCACAATATCCAACGAGATTAAGTACCTGATTTTTCTGATAGCTCAGCCCAAGATCGGTCGTTCCTTTGACATAGCGTAAAACACGCTTTGCTGCAGCAAGGTGGAAGTGGCTAGGACTTTGCATAAATCTTGAGAGCAGACTTGCTGCATACATGACTTTCGAAGCCCATAACTTTTATCGTCGTTTTTGCAATTATTTTTATTTCTTTTAATTCCATTATTTATTTAATTTTCCTAAGACGATATAAATAGTTTCTTTTATTTAGGGTTGAGATAGTTTTTGAAATTGAATGAAAGTTTGCCTCTTTTTCCAATTTTCGATCTCTCTTAGGATTTCAAAATTGATGCCTTTAATCTGGTAATTGTGCGCAATTCAACAGATTTTAGAAGACAACTGCTGGTAATCGTGCGCGGTTCAACAGCTTTTGTGAGTTCCGATAATTTTCTGCAATTTTCGCTGCATCAGTTGGTATCAGAGCCAAACGATTCTTGCTTCCATGGCGGGCCGAAGAAATCAGCGACAACAGCAAGTTGAAGAGATTTATGACCACACCAATGAAGCTGCGTTAGAAGAACGACTTGGATGGATGATTGAACAACGAGTCGAATTGATTGTGGATCAATTAGCGACCAGGATGGATGCGTTACTCGTCAACCAAAATCGGCGAAACAGAGGAGGGGGTCGAGAAGCGAGGCTCGAAGAGGCCGATTTTTCGGATTCCGACTGCGAGGATGATCTTTTCCAAGGCCGTCAGAGGAGACAGAGAACTCCAGTCGAGGATGATAGGAGGCGATGGGAATCGGGAATGCGTACTGAAATTCCTGAATTCCATGGAAGTCTTCAAGTTGAAGAAATCTTAGAGTTTAAAGAATGGGGCGACTTGATTTACGACAACACCGAGGAAGAAATCTTGGAGTTTAAAGATTTGGGCAACCCGATTTACGACAGCGCCGAAGATCCTGATCCTGAGGGTGTGGACTTAGAATTTATTAACAGCGACACAAGCCAATGTTTGGTGGTGGGTCACGCTCTGCTAACTCCACAACTTCACGAAGAAACATGGTTGCGGAATAATATTTTTCAGTCGACCGGTGTCATTGGTGGCAAAGAGTGCAAGTTTATCATTGACTCCGGAAGTTGTGAGAACGTCGTTGCTGAAGAAGTGACCACTAAATTGGGCTTTACACATGAGAAGCACCCGAAGCCATACAAGTTGTCATTACTACAAACTGGATTGAACGTCACGGTTTCTCAACGAGCATTGGTAAGTTTTTCCATTGTATCCATTTACAGGGACCAAGTTATATGTGACGTGGTGGGTATAGATGTTTGCTCATTATTCCTCTATCAAACATGGCAATACGACCGTCGTTCGAGCCATGATGGATACACCAACGATTACAGCTTTATGTTTAGAGCGTTCGATGTAGAGATCGTGCAAACCGGAGTTGTCCTCATTTTCTTCGGCAACCAGGCGGACCTCCTGATTGATTTGCCTCCTTGACGATGTCGCTCCAACAAATTTGAGGACAAATTTCTTTTCAGCTGGGGACAATGATGTGGATCAAATCGCATTAGATTTTTTGAAGCAACAAGATCGAGCTTTGTGAAGGCCTGACTTTCGAAGCCCATAACTTTTATCGTCGTTTTTGCAATTATTTTTATTTCTTTTAATTCCGTTATTTATTTAATTTTTCTAAGACGATATAAATAGTTTCTTTTCTTTAGGGTTGAGATAGTTTTTGAAATTGAATGAAAGTTTGCCTCTTTTTCCAATTTTTGATCTCTCTTAGGATTTCAAAATTGATGCCTTTAATCTGGTAATTGTGCGCAATTCAACAGATTTTAGAAGACAACTGCTGGTAATCGTGCACGGTTCAACAGCTTTTGTGAGTTCCAATATTTTTCTGCAATTTTCGCTGCATCACATAGCGTAAAACACGCTTTGCTGCAGCAAGGTGGAAATGGCTAGGACTTTGCATAAATCTTGAGAGCAGACTTGCTGCATACATGAGATCAGGTCGGGTTGTTGTGAGATAGAGCAGATTTCCAATGAGGCTACGATAATGAGTAACATTTACTGCTTCTCCTCCATCTTCTTTTTTCAATTTCTCCCCCACAATCAGTGGTGTGAGGACGGGATTACATTCGAACATGTTGAATTTCTTCAAAATCTTTTCTGCATAGATCTTTTGGCAGATAAAAATTGTCTCTTCCTTTTGATAGATCTCCATGCCTAGGAAATGTCGAAGTAGACCCATATCACTCATTTCATACTTTTGAGTCATGTTGTCCTTGAAATCTTCAATCATCTTCTTGTTGTTTCCAGTGAAGATCAGATCATCAACATAAAGAGTGACTATAAGAATATCGGTACCTTGACGCTTGACATACAAGGTTGCTTCACTCTTGCTCTTCTCGAATCCTGTTTGGCTGAAGTAATTGTCGATCTCACTGTACCAAGCGCGAGGTGCTTGTTTTAGTCCGTATAGCGCTTTCTTGAGATTGTACACCTTCTCTTCTTTTCCTTTGAGAATGAAACCCTGAGGTTGATCGACATATACTTCTTCTTTCAGCTCGCCATTAAGGAATGCTAACTTGACATCGAGCTGATAAAGCTTCCATCCTTTGCTGGCGGCGAAGGGGATTATAGCTCGGATTGTATCTAGTCGAGCTACCGGGGCAAATGTCTCCCCGTAGTCAATTCCGGACTGTTGAGAATAGCCTTTGGCTACCAGTCTTGCTTTATTCCTTTGAACTGATCCGTCTGGGTTGTGCTTGACTTTGTAGATCCATTTTACTCCTATGACATCTTTGTCTGCAGGTCTATCGGCGAGCTGCCATGTTTGGTTCTTCTTGATCACACGTATTTCCTCCTCCATTGCTTTCTTCCACGCTTCTTCTTTGATCGCTTCGTCAAGGTTCTTAGGCTCAACCGAACAGTAATTGCACGTAGCATATATATCGTCCAAAGATCTGTACCTTTTTGGAGTTGAGCTCGGAGATGAGGAGCTTGAAGAGATCGGACTTGCTGAGCTATGGCTTTCTTCGCTGTTCTGAGATGGGTAACCTATTTCAAAGCTTGGTTGTACTGAATCTTGTTCTACTGGGCTGCGATGTGTTGAGGTTGAACTATCTGAGTTGGGCCATGATGGGCCTTGTTCTATTGAGATCAGCTCATCTTCATCTTCTTCATTTGTCGAAGTTGGACCAGTGCTTAACAGAATGTCTTTCTTCTCAACTTTTCTCTCTTCCCAATTCCACGAAGCATTTTCATCAAATTGAACATCACGGCTGATAATAACTTGGTTTTCTTTGAGGCTAAACAGTCTATAGCCTTTACTCATGGTGCTGTAGCCAACGAAAATACATCTTTCGCTAGACTCGTCAAGTTTGCTTCGTTTCACCTTCGGAATTTGAGAATAGCAAATGCTTCCGAACACTTTGAGGTGGTTTACTGATGGTTTTCTACCGCTCCAAGCTTCAAATGGGGTCTTGTTTAGTACAACTTTGGTCGAACATCGATTAGATAGGTAGATGCAGTGTAAACTGCTTCCGCCCAGAAAGTCTTGGGTAAACCTTTCTCATGTATCATCGATTTTGCCATCTCAACGATTGTCTGATTTTTCCTCTCGGTAACACCGTTTTGTTGAGGGGTGTACCTTACCGTTAGTTGTCTTTCCATCCCTTCATCTTCACAGAACTTGTGGAACTCCTTGGAAGTGTATTCCTTGCCTCTGTCACTTCGCAGAGTTTTGATGAAGAATCCACTCTGTTTTTCGACGAGACTCTTGAACTTCTTGAACACTGTAAAAACTTCGGACTTTTGTCTCATGAAATAGACCCAAGTCATACGGGTGTGGTCGTCAATGAAGAGAATGAAATACCTATTCTGAGCATGAGAAAGAGTGTCCATCGGTCCGCAGACGTCGGTGTGAACAAGCTCCAGCTTTTCCTTAGCTCTCCATGATACTCCTTTTGGGAATGGAAGTTGGTGTTGTTTTCCGAACATATATCCTTCACATACGTGCTGCTTCTCTTCTATGTGAGGAAGTCCTTGCACCATGCTCTGGTCAGACAGCTCCTTGAGACTTCGGAAGTTGAGATGACCAAGTCGTCGATGCCATAATGTTGAGGTCGGATAGTCCGAGGTGGTAGCTCTGTGAGCTTTCAGATCGGCATAATTGATGTTGAGGGCGAAGCTTCGATTGATCATCTTGATCTTGGTGAACACCTTTGACTTATCTCGCCTATCAAAGATGATGCACTCATTGTTGTCGAAGCTGAGCTTGTAGCCATTCTCTACCAGTTGTCCGAGGCTAAGTAAATTTTGACTTAAGCTTGGCACGCAAAGAACGTTGTTTATGCAGCTTGGTCCTTCCTTTGTCTTGATGGCGATTCTTCCTAAGCCTTTTGATTTAGCTTGCTCTCCGTTGCCAAATTGAACTGGAGCAGTGATACTTTTGTCAAGCTCGCTGAAAATTTCTGAGGTCGGCGTCATATGGTTGCTACACCCGCTGTCGAGTAACCATTTTGCTTTTTCCTTGTCAGTGGTTGTGTGACTCACATAGAATGTTCCGTATGTCTCCTGGACTTTTTGATTTGATTCAGCCGGACTTGCCTGGTGAGTATTCTCCACTCGGTAGTCTTTAGTGAGGTGACCGAACCTATTGCAATTGTTGCACTTCGGTTGGCCTTTGAACCAACAATCTTCTTTAGAGTGATTTGTCTTATTGCAAATGCTGCAATTTGAGGAGATGTTGCCTTTTCCTCTTCCTCTTGAGTTACGTCCTCCTCGTCCTCTTGAATTTCTTCCACCTCTTCACTGGTTGGAACTGGACTTATTGTCTCGGTCATTGTTGCCGATGTGAAGCTTTGATTGAAATGCACTCTCAATTGGCTTTTCGGTGTGTCTAGACAACCTTTGATCAAACGATTTGAGGGATGCCATCAATTCTTGGATTGTTAGGATTGACAGGTTCTTTGTTTCTTCGATAACAGCGACGATGGGATCGTATTTCTCAGGTAGACAGATGAGGATTTTTCGCACCATTCTCTGGTCTGTGACGTCTTCACTATGAGATTTCATCTGATTTACCAAATCGAAGATTCTGGTTGAGAATTCCATCAGAGTTTCTTTCTCCTTCATTTTGGCATTTTCGAATTCCTTCAGCAGCGAATGGCCCTTACTTTCTCATCTCCTTGGAATTCGCTTCGCAAGATCTCCCACGCCTCTTTGGCTGTGTTTGCACGCATGATTCTAGGAAAGATGGATTTGGCGACTGCTCTCTAGAATATGGAAAGAGCATTTGCGTCGGCTCGTCGGAACTGCTCTAGTTTCTTCAGATCTGCCTCGTTTAGGTCATCTCCATCAGCGGGTTCTTGGACTCCTTTCTCCACGATCTCCCATTGGTTAATAGATCGGAAGATGGTCTTCATCTTTACGAACCAGAAATCATAGTCATCACCGTCAAACTCTGGAATGAGATGCTGGTTGATATTGGATGGGATTGAACTGGTACTGGCCATCGAAGTTGGGGGTGGGTAAAATCTACAAGCTCTGATACCAATTTGTTGGAGAAAGTTGTTTATTTTTTTATATGTTTGAACCTTACAGAGCCTTTATATTTATAGGCTAGATAAAAACTGAAACTGAAACTGAAAGTGAAAATACAAACGTTTGGAAAACGTTTGGTAATTAAGATCTGTTACAACTCTTGTTGCGAAAAACTACACGCAAGTGCACGTGTCGCAAAAGTAGTAAAGTGTGTGCAAGCACGAGTGTCGATCCTACGAGGAATAAATATGTATTGAATATCTAAATTTCAGCTTAATTTGAAAAGAAACAATATGTTGATGATTTAAGATTTTAAACTAAAATAATTCAAATAAAATAAATCAAACAATTTAAATAACAGATTCGAATGTAAAAAGTTAAGAGTATATGATGAGAAAATTTCCAGGATTTTGATTTCACTTAGCAAATCCTATTTAACAAGCCTAATTCAAGTAATTAATTCTTTATTCCTTCGTGTTGATGGTTATTTCACTACGTTGTTTATTAAACTCTCTTAAGTATTAATAACTTATTCAATTAATGTGTTATTACCTTTCGGTTTCTAACCTTACAATCAATTGAATACATTACGAACAAGAAATTGAATTACCACTCAAACGCCCTAACTATCTCTAGTCTAGGGTCCTTTTTAAGGTAAGATATTCAATACACAGTTAAATTCTCCGCTCTCGCATCCCGAATTAACCCTAAAATTCTTAGTTTTGGTGATCAAGCAAACCTAAGTATTAAGTTCAGAATATATTACTCAACACGGACAAGAATAAGAAAACTAAAAACTTGAATTAAGAAAAATTAAATAATCATAACAGAGTTACGTCGAAACCCTAGAATCGAAAGTTTAGTTCATGATAAAATTAAAGAAAACTATAAAGAAAATAAAGTAGTTCATGCTAGAAGAGGAGAGGAGAAACAAAAACTCAGAATTTCTGTCGACTGCGTCCGTTCCTCGCCACTCGCTTCGATCCGGCCTCCAATGTCTTCGTCAGGTTTTTTTCTCTCTATTTCGCTGTCCCCCTCTCTTGCCTCCCGTTCAGACTTTTATTTTTACTCCCCCTAGGGCCGCAGTCCATCAATCAACGGTTGAGATCGACCCGATCAATAATTTGAAAAATCAGATTTTAATAATTTCCCGCAATCACGATCGATCGTAATGTTATCACGATCGGTCGTGATCGCGCGACACTTAAGCACGATATTTCTGCTAATCACGATCGATCGAGGTTGCAAAGCCCGATCGATCGGGCGGCCTCTGGATTTTTGGGTGAAACTTCCCTCGATCACGATCGATCGAGGTGCTGAGCCCGATCAATCGGGCCGGCTCTGGATTTTGGAATGAAATTCTCTAGAATCACGATCGATCGCAGTCGGATCACGATCGATCGTGATCCAACTCTTTTTCTTCTTTGCTTCCTTTTCTTCTTTATTTCCTAATTTCGAACCAATTCTGCCATTACCTGTTAAAAATCAACTTACCTGCACAATCTTACCAATAACATCAAATAAACTCAAACGCTCGAGGAAAAACTAATCGAAACAAGAATGAAAAGCACGAATAAGTGTGCAAAATACACACTTATCAACTCTCTCATAAAACAAAATAAATATAGCTGTTGCAATTCATTAATTTTAACAAGTTATTAAATTTAAAAAAGATGGTGTATACCTGTTGATATTGAATTGAAGAGAGTTATATTAAAAGAAGCACACTCAACTCCATACTCGGTACATCCTAGTGCAACCAAAAGATATCAAGATTTGAAACAACATTATTGATGACGAAGATTAAAATTGGATGTAGCAAAATTTGTTGAAAGATGTCTTACATGTCAGCAAGTCAAAACGGAGTATCAATGTCCTACTGGCATGTTACAGCTGTTATTTGGCGCTCAGTGGAAATGAGAATATATCACGATGGATTTTGCTACTGAACTTCCAAGGTCAAATAAAAATTTTAATTTCCAAGGTCATTTCCTTCCCGTACAGACAAACATTCATTATGGATCAATATGTCCAACTATATATTAAGAACATCATCAAGCTACAAGGTACGCCTATCTCTATCGTTTTGAATCGAGACACTCGTTTCATCTCAAAGTTCTAGAAGAGTTTGCAAAAAGAAATAGGCACTGAGTTAAATTTCAGTACAGCTTTCCACCCTCAAATGAATGGACAATAAAAAAGAACGATTCAAACTTTAGAGGACATGTTAAAAGCTTGTGCTATCGATTTTCAAGGGAATTGGTGTAAGAACTTGTCACTAGTAGAATTTTCCTATAACAATAGTTATCAAGTTTCAATTGGAATGACGTTTTATTAAATACTTTATGGTAGAAAGTGTAGATCTCCAGTACAATGGGATGATGATAGTAAAAGTATTCTTGTTGGACCTAATATTTTGATACAAAAATACGGAGATTGTTACTCTAATTCGAAAAAGGATCATTGCAGCCCAAAGTAGACAGAAAAAAAAAACTATGCAGATCAAAGAATGAGAAAATTAGAATTTGCTAAAGGTGATCAAATATTTTTAAAAGTTTCTCTAATGGGAGGTGTAATGTGGTTTGAAAAGAAAGAGAAATTAAACCATAGATACATAGGTTGTTCATTTACAATTTCAGCAAGAATTGGAGAAGTTGCTTATGAGCTGAATTTGCCTGAGTCACTCAAGCACGATTACAACGTGTTTCATGTTTCGATGTTGAAGAAATACGTTCTAGATCCCTCGCATATTTTGCCAATGAGATCCGAAGGATTTATACTCAACCCTAATTTATCATACGATGAGAGATCGATTCAAATTTTAGAATCAGAAGAAAGGGAACTGCAGAATAAGAATCTCTCGTTTGTAAGAGTTCTATGGAAGAATCAGATGTTGAGAAATCAACTTGGAAAAAAAAGGAAGAAATAAGGAGGGTATACCCAAAGCTTTTCAGGTAATTGTTAAATTTCGAGGACGAAATTTCTTTTAAAGATGGTAGATTGTAACATACCAAAATTTTATCCCCAAATTAGGGATTCAATTTCTGTAAATTAATCAAATCTAGCCCTAATTAGCAACCAATCAAATCAATTCCTTTCCTAATCCAAGGAAATAATCAAGCCCTAATTTCAAGATATTATTTTGCAAACGTTTGGAAATTTATCATTAAAGAAATTCTTTCCTAATCGGTCAACAAATCTGACCACCAATTGGGTAAGATTCGTGCTCCTCCTTCTAGGGAAAGAACTGGAGGAGCTCCCTTGCTAAATTAGGACCTTAGTGAAAGAAAATCACCACAACTCACTACGATTTTTCTAAGCCTAAAAAATTTTTGAGAGCTCAGAGAATCGGTAACCAGAGAAGAATTATGAGAAAACCTTACCTCACAGAATCGCCGCACCCGACATTCGGCCACTGAAGTTTGCTGCGTTCACCGCAAGATCCTTCGAGGAAAACTTCACCTGCGCCTCAGCAACTCTGTCGACGAAAGTCTCTCCCTCGGCCGAACCTTAATCGCATAGACGAATTTCTCTCAGCCTCCATCGACAAACACCAATGGTGTAAGCATCTCTCTCTCTCGCTCTCCGTCTCTCTCTCTGTCACTCTCTCTTACGCACACTCTCTCTCTCCCTCTCTCTCTCTTTCGACAGAACATAAGACAAAGGAAGAAGGAGGTTAGTTGAAAATTTTTATTTTGAACTGAATTGGGCAACAGTGAACCGAACCGGCCAGATCGACCCAAAAATTCGTACATATCAAATCAGATACTTTTGGATCGTTAAGAACGTCCAATCAATTCGAAAATTCAACGCTAGAATTATAGTGGTAAGGAATTTCTATGCATATTAAATTCAAGGATTATTTTGGGGATGAACGAAGAAGTTTAAATATCTCTAATTTTTAGGCAAAGAAGATTTATTCAACGCTCGGGAAAAACAATTAAAATCCTATTATCTAATCGCTCGGAATCCAGGTAAGTGAAAATATCATGTTTTTTCAACGTTTTGGCTATGGCCCTACATCATAAAATCTATATTATTTTATTACAATTTTATTTTATATTTCTGATATTTGAGCACGCATGTTTCGACATTATCATATAATTGTTTAAAAGATAAAATTGATAGAGCATTTGTATGTGTATGAAAACGATGGAATTGACGGAAAGTACGTAATAGCATGCTTGATCAAAGGTTGGGACAAGTTCTAACCAGTATGTGACATTTGAACGAAGGTTGGAACAAGTTCTAACTAGATGTGATATTTGACCGAAGGTTGGAACAAGTTCTAACTAGAGGTGATGTTTGATCGAAAGTTAGAACAAGTTCTAACTAAGGGTTGTAACAAGTTCTAACCAGAATGTAACTGATAAGACAGGATTCGAGAAAAAGTAAATGTTGACACTTGCACATATTTTTGCTTACTGAGTTTTCTCATAGTTTTTAATTTTATGATGTAGGTGAGTTTTTATCTGAAGAAGAACTAGCTGTGATAAAAAATCCTCCAGAAGCAGGTGAGGACACAGAGGAAGATGTGGTCGTCGGTTTTAAATAAAATTTAAAGTCATGCTTTTATATTATTTTAAAAATATATTTTTTTACATTTAGTTGCATTTAAATTTATTATTTTATTGAATCAACTATTGAATTTTTATTAAGTACACTATTGTTTTTAAAAACAAATTTATGAATAAAGTTATATTTAATGTTTGTTTAACATTTAATATTCTAAATATTTATTGATATTAATTTCAAAGTTTCCGCTTATTAAATAATTTTTGTTATTTTCAATGATTTTGAATTAAGAAAATTAGGGTTTTATAACGATCCAATTTAACCTAATTTGCAAATCAATATGAAATTTTTTTTAGAATTTTTCAAATTGGAGAAAAATTGAAATTAAATTTTAGGGCCGTTACAAAAGGTTATAGAAACCCTAACCCCTTTATATACTAAATTTGGTGTAAATGGTAGCATTTTATCTGTCCATGGGATGCGTTTAAGAACCATGAAAAGTGGGTAGTGAAGTGCTGTAAAGAATAATGTGCTAAACTTCATTAGTGAGTAAAGAAACAAGAATAATCCACCTGTTTCTGTTTGAGAATCTATTCCAACGATAACCGTCCAAATAACTTCTCTCCCATTGGATACTATAAAGGAAAGGTTATAGTGGTAGCGTTTTCTCTGTTCGTGGGACGCGTTTAACAAGCATGAAAAGTGGGTAGTGAAGTGCTGTAAAGAATAATGAGCTAAGGACGCGTTTAACAAGCATGAAAAGTGGGTAGTGAAGTGCTGTAAAGAATAATGAGCTAAACTTCATTGGTGAGTAAAAGAGAATCTATTGCATCTTGTAAACAAGTCAAAATCCCCTCTGCTGCTATTTCCTTCATTTCATCTGGCTCTGGCTGTATAATGTGTTTCAAAAAAGTAAAACCAGATTCCAAAGTATGAGTTCTCATCTCAACAATTTATAGGATGCCTTATTTTGAACATACATGTTATTTATCCCAATTAAGATGCAACTGAGTGAGTAAAGAAAGCAAGAGGAGAAAGAATAGTGAGTCAAACACCTTGTCTTCTTGACTCTCCAGCCACAAAATGGTACTAAGCAAATCATCACTAGCCCACTTCTTCACATCAGAACGAGAAAGGAACTGACTTATAGGATTTGAAGCTTTACTCTGATAAGCAAGCGTCAGAGAAGAGATCATAATTATTTTGTTAATATATTAAAGAAAGTGAATTACCCAAAAAAAATTTGTAGGTTCCAGTTTGTTTCCAACAGTTATGCTGTTGGCTAGCATTTCTAGGTCTGATAGATGTGTCTTTTGCTTATTAACATCTGCAGTACTGGATTCAAGTGAAAATCATTTCATAAGAATTTACCTTCGAAAGTGCTCGGTTATTTGACTCTGAATATGATGATTTCTCAACAAACTTCTGAGGCTTCGGCAATGGAGACACATTCCGATCAGCAACTATGACATTACATGATCAAATTAGCAATATGAGGGCAAAATGTAACAGAGCAGCTAAAATAGTAAAAGTGAGCAAAATTTAATCTGATATTACATCAGATTGTACAAGAATCACCAATTATTATGAAAAACAGATCAACTAAGGAAAAGTGACCGTCCGCATGGGACGACAAACAGAGAATACGTTGTAAAGAAACAATAGACAGTAATTTTTGGCTACAAATTAAAGGAGTCTTATCGTGTAGACCTCCCGAAGAAAACCAGTTGTAAGCGTCATAATGTTCGGTTTTATACATACCCCTTCTATTGTTCAATGGAAATGTGTCCTCTGCCAATTATTTTTCAGCTATAATTCATTATTTACCAAATTAAGATCAACTTTATCCAAACTAGCAAAGTGCTCAGAGATAGCACAATAGAGCTCAATTTAAGGTTGAAAGAGTTCATTTTCTCATCTGAATTTTTAGGCAATAAAAAAATATAGAACAAACAAAAAGTATATTCAACATTTAATCACATGCACTTAGGTTCTGTTCATTTCAAAATCACCTTGGCTTCCTGCAAAGGAAGAGTTGCTTCTACGCCATGGCTTCCCAACATGAAGGAGATGGCTTTCGATATCAACAAGCTTCTTTTTTCTGTAGCACTCCGAAATCCATTCCTAAGCAATTGATCTAACAAAATGAGATCATCAAGAAGCATATTTACCATCAAAGAAGTACAAAAACTCCAAGTAGATAACAAGTAACTTTAAGTTAGTCTCCACACCGCTCCTTAATTGGTAAGCCATGCTTAAATGTTAAATTGAAAATCTGAATGGCTAAACAATAAAATAGCATGATATGAATATCTTTGGCTTACAACTATTGTACTCTTTATCGATTCTTTTAGCTGATTAAAGACTTGTATTTCAGAAAAAAAGAATTCAACAATTCTGTAGATTTTGTTATGTTTTACTGAGAAAGGAGCTTCTAGACATCAACGGAAGAACTAAAAGCTTGGCAACGCATCAATGGCAAGATGCCTGCATAGTTTCCCGAATGTCCGCAGCAAGTGCTTCTTCCCTTCCTAAGCTCACCATCTTGTAAATATTGTTTATTTCAATACCATCTTCCAATGGTTATATGATATATAAGGACCACCATTAAAATAGTACCCCATTTGCTAATAACGATGTTTATTGTATAATTGCGTTAACCCGTGATACAACCTAGTTGAAGATCTTTGACAATATGGTAAGTGGGAGAAAACAAAATCAAACCTTTGAGACAATTGTTCCGCAATCTGCTTCAACTTGTCGAAATTTTGGGGTATTTGGAAATGCACAGATCAAAAGAGTGCAATCTGCATTCCAATCAGCCTGATATTCTGCACCCATTTCCAAAGCCTGCGACCTCAAGAAGCTTCGCTCAGGATTAACAAACCCTGACAAAACAAATACTACACCTTCCTGTCCATAATATGATGCACGTTATTAACTCTCATAATAAAAAACGGCACATAAAAATTTGGCACAATAAACAAAATCAAATTGTACATATTTTAATGGTACATTATTGTGATACCAGTAATTTGGTAAAGTTTGTGGTTCTTGAGGCAGATGCAGAGCAACTCTCGTTGTTCTTGTTGTCCATGGAAGATTCAATGCTTACATGGCCTTTGCCAAATCCTTTTGCTTGCTTAGACTTGTCACCTTTGTCGATGTCGCCCTCCTCAGCAGAACTGGTTTGCTTTATATTTCGAGACCCACCCTCATCATCACTTCCACTCATCCACGTCGGAAGGTTACGCTTCACACCTTTAATTGAACCCTTCCCCGAACTTGACTTCGGATCAGACATCTAAAAAGCCACTAAATTTCCTCTTCAATCAAATAGAGAATTAAGAAGACAGCGACTCAGGTAGACTCTCTATATTTAGCAGGCATCACTTCTCCACACAAGAAAAACATGCATAACTTGACCAAATCCTGCTCGAAATTCGAGAATGTCTTGAACGAATTACTTTGAATCCTTACCCCTTTTGTTCCAAATACTATTTCGCAACAACCCAGAGAACTCTATGGCAAACCATGTTAAACGTGAATAAAAGGATCATTGTACTTAAAAATAAATCTTCCAATCTCTGGGTTGACCGTAGAAGAATTAAATTTTGTAGGCTAAGTAAGATCAAATTTACCTTGAAAATTGATCACAAATGAGTCCAGCAGCGGGGAGATGATAGTAATAGAAACCATACGAACTATCAATTTCCCATGGCTACGGAAATCGCGAGCTGGTTAGAGTTCATAAACTGTCAGCTGTTTGCTTGCGTCGATGGTCACCTTCCTACGCTTCTTCCTCAGAAAGACAGAAACCTCGGCTGTTTTTTCTATCATAACCACCAACTATATTGAATTTGTGTTGAAGCACCTTTCAATAATTTTTCTTACACTTCAGCCCACTGAAAAATAAATAAATTGATTATTAAAAAAGGCATATAAATATTGAAATTATGCTATTTTATGGCATTATGGAAGCCAATATTTTTTTGGATATTCATAGGTTTATCTTTAAAATATAAACTATTTTACATGGCGTGCTATCACAAGTTGGCATAACGGGTTTTGAAAAAAAAACGGTGCAGACCCCGCTCAAATAAGAAAATATTGTGCAAAGCATTAATGATTTTGGCTATTACACAGTCCTAGTCTTCCGTTCACATTACAGTTGGGCAAAATTGACTATCTATGTCTCAATCAAGCAACAAAGCTCAAATTGAAGAGCTGCCTTTGCTTATATTTATTGCTATACAGCATGTTTATTTCACTCATAAGATAGGGTAGTTGTTGGATTTCCATTTCAAAATGGCTTAGCCTGGGACAGGAGAACGTTAATAGCAATATTAGGTTGATAAGTTCATTAGAAATCTGAATATAGTTTTGTGTATTAAAGTATAAACATGGTAGTCTTCCCTTTCCCCGCCCGCACGCCGGGAGTCATGTTCTACCGTAATAATTAAAAAATAATGTTACGTGTATTTTCTTAAAAAAAATTGACGAAGATTGCGTAATCACCGTAGAAATTGAGAATGGTCCAGTTGTAATACACTCAGTCCATCAACATCGTATTTTATTACTAATTAATTGACTAGAAAATTATTGGGTCATGATTGTGTCTTTTATTGTTGTACTTTTCCTAGCTGTTGGAAAAACAGAATTAAAGTTAATTGCATTAAGAAGCAATAGATTTACAAATTAAGTAGGACAATAACTAAAAGTTCTTTGTTTTACTCAATTAAACCTTTCAA
Source organism: Begonia masoniana (assembly GCA_022432975.1). NCBI lineage: Eukaryota > Viridiplantae > Streptophyta > Magnoliopsida > Cucurbitales > Begoniaceae > Begonia > Begonia masoniana. The sequence goes on from CM039510.1 coordinate 48,604,905, forward strand.
TTATTGATAAAAAAGTGTTCAAATAAATGGACTAAATGCTAAACTTTACTTATCCCATGTGTTAGATTTAGATGTTATTGAACTCAAATATTAGGGTTTAAAACGCCATTTCGAGCTGATGTAAAGTTGATTAAGGTATGACAGAGGAGACAATTTTAAAACGCCACCGTTTTTATTTTTTATTTCTAACACAATTGCTTGAACATGTTTTTAAAATATAAATCATATTAATATGATTTATTTTTTTTTATCTTACATGCCTCTTCGTTTCTCTGAAACTACGCGTAGTCATCAATCGCCTCCCACCGCCTATCTATTCATTCCCTGTTCGGACCTTTTTCTCGTCCGTTTGAGCCAATTCAGATACGAGCTGAAGATCACTTTGTTTCTATTACTCTTTCTTTGTTGGCCTCTATTTTTATAAGAATATGTAAATCATTGACTTGGATCGAAGATGACGCGCAACGAATATATCGTAGTACAAGTGTTATAGGTTGGGAAACTTCTAAGAAACGTGGTTCCCCAATTAATCACTGATCAACTAAAAGTTGGAAGATCATTGGCCGCACCATTACTTTATCATTAAATGCTGAATGCTAGGTCTTTTGACTGTTTTATGTCCATACTTAGCTAGAACTTGTCGACCAAGATTGACAGCAAACCAGAGATACCATGCAACGCCCGACATTGTGTTGTAATTATAAAACGGGTCAGGTGATTAATTAGTGCGTTGATGTCATGCCTACGAAGATATGTCTACCTTATTATTATGATATGTCTAAAAAGATTAATATGAAAAAGTTAATAGATAATAAGTTTTATTTTTTAATTCTACACTATTATTTTACTTCCTAATGCATCGTTTATTGATTATTGTAATAACTAAAATAAATTATATATGATTAAAATAAGACATTAGTTGCGTCAATGATCGTCACGTCAAGAAGTAAAATTAAAAGGTAAATTTAATATTTCTCGTCTTTATTTTTAATATATTTATTTACGTTCTTGTTAGAGTGATTTCTTTTTCGAGGATGAATATTTTAATTTTTAAATGTAATTTTTGATGATGTAAGGATAGGAACTTAGGATAATAATATAATAAATTACCAATATGATACTATAAAGGTGATAGTCCACATATGCGCGCATCAGCATGAGCATATGCACGCATCAGCATGAGCATATATACACCTACCAAGCAAAACCTATATAGTTTTCCAATTGGATAAGAGGAATGAGTGTATGTATATATATATATATACACCTACCAAGCCAAACCTAGGCGCAGCATTAGCAACTTGAAACAAAAACTACAAAACCCAGAAGCAGAAGAAATGCGTTTCTGCTTGGATTTAAGATATGGAGTTCCGCCATTGACGAATGGTTTACTTCTTCTGTTAGCCTTCCTACAAGGGAAGCCATGGAATCATCAACAACCAGAAGCATTAATTATCACGTATGATTTCCATGATAATCCTCTTCTTCTCAATTTGGCTTTCTTCTCTCTTCTTATCTTTTATCTTATCTGTCTATTCGTTTCTCTGAGACTCCCTGTACTCATCACCCGCCTCCGGCCGCCTACGCATGCATTCTCCATGCTTACTTTTTTCTTGATAGTGGAGCCAATTCAGATACGAGCGGGAGATCACTCTGCTCCTCTGACTCTTTCTTTGCTGGCCTCCATTTTATTCCCACCTTTGTTTTTCTGGATTTCTCTCGTCTCCATTGCTCTCGGATCTTGCTTCAATGGCTTCCTTTGGACCCGCTTCAAAAGCTCTTGCTATTGGGTTTATCGTTTTCTGCATAAAATACCCACCATTCTAGTCACTTGCTGCTTCCGCCACCACGATCGTCTTCCAGCAACTACAGACAGGCCATATCTTTAGTCGCCTCCACCTTTATGGGAACTCGAAATGGTCGAAATTCAGACCTAAAAGACGACCACTAACTACCCAACCTTCGATCGTCGAACGTGTGACGCAGAAGATTACAGTGTAAAAGAAACGCATTTACTGTCTTTTTCCAATTTTCCATGAAAACACGTCGTTGCCATAAGATTTCAAACATGTTACCAAATATCAAGAATTCATGAATATTTTCTAATTAGTGGACCAACTTTCAAGTGTGCTGCAAGATATATGTATATTGTTAAAAAGGAAAGAAAATAAAATATTTAGAATTGTACGGACCGCATAGTCCTCGTCTTCTGTTCACATCATGTATCATGTGCTCCCAGTATAATATTGTCTGCTTTATGCTGAAACCTACACTGATTTGTTCTTGGAATTACCATAAAATGAGTTATACTAGGTAAGGAGGAGAACTTTATTTATAAACTATTCATTTTTTACTCTGCTAAAAATGTGAGATTGTGCATCCCTATTGGTATAGGTTGGACCATAGGCAAAACCTGGAGATAGACCAATGCCAATGAAAGATATTCAAGTACTGAGCTGAAACTGAAGATAGAAGTTTAAGCTAAATATCTCAGACATTCGAAGTTCATGCCTAAATTTGGTGATTTAACAATTAGAGCACAATGAAAAGTCTCATTACGATACCTGTGAACAAAGTTGAATTATATTCCTTCATTTAAGTATTTTAGGAGCTCAAAAATATACAGTCTCAACTCGACTCGATCCACAATTTACTCATGGCGACTAGTTCGGTTCAAATTAAACTACAACAAGGTGCATACTGTTCTATAAGTTTAGTAAGCAGTGCTTCAGGACATGCTGATGCAAAAACAAGCTACTCACTTACCATGAGAAGACAAAAGTGAGAGAACCGGCGACATTTCACAACTTTCAATCTTCCGAATCTTTAGGAGAGTTTTCAGGAGTCTTCATAGCTGCAGGAGCCTCGTCTTTTCCTTTATTTTCTGTGACTACAGCTCGAAATCGCTCCATTATGGACCCATCTTTGAACTTCAAGGCGACAGTAGAGAGTCCATCTTTACCTTCACTTGCACTGTTCATGCAGGCAAAGGTGATACCTTTCTTATCCATATTTGTGAGTTTCATGTCAGGGTAAAGGCTTGCATTTAATATTAACCGATAATTTCCCCTAGCTCTCATAAGAAGTCGAGCTTTTTCTATCCCCATTGAAGAAACGTTAACCCTGAGTTCTCCCTTACCGCGTTCTTTCCAGCCTCCGTCAATAAATTCAAACAATATAGAATCGGCACTGAAAATAACTCTTTCATTTTCTTCACCAGTCTCCAATGGAACCTCCCGCATTGATGGGAAGCCCTCGTTCTTAGAAACAATCGAAGTACCAGTGGCACCAAAATGCGAAGAGTTTCCATTATTGGAGAAACTGAAACCAGAATTCGTACCAGTCCCATGTGTTAATGTCGATATGTTGGCAAATGTTTTTGGAAAATATGGTTTTGGAAATTCACATATTACCTATTGTGTTTTCTCTGGAGGAATATTTTTGTCCATTAAATACTCACATCAATCAAGTCTATATTCTGGAGTGTACGATTGGGTTTCCTTTATTGGTTGATTTTTGTTTTTTAAATGTGGTATTCTGAATATCTTTTGCGGAGAGAATATGGCATACAATATCTGAACGATACTTTCCATTTTGGTTGGGCGCTGAATGAATGTGAGTATGGGAGTTTTGTTATTCAGTTCTTTTCTTCCAGTGGTTATGCGCGTCTGAACTTTCTGGATCTGGGAGAAGACGTCATATGCACTCTGTACTGTGAGCAGACTTTGTGATTTTGGGAGTGTGTTTTGTGTGTATTGTAACTAAGACAACGACCAGTGTGGCTGACGGTGTCTCAGGTGCAATTCTGTTTCTTTCACTGAAACTCAGTCTCGGGAGGAGGCTGCCTGGAACTCGGGAGGAGTTCTGATTGTGGGCAAGGGGATCTTGTCATACACAGATTTCGGGAGGAATCAATCTTAAGTCGAGGGGAGCTCGCAAAAACTATTTCACGAAGGAAATTAGCTTGAGGCGGCGACAAGTAAAAGAGGGAGTCTTTAATTGTTTAAGTCCGATTTGTCTTGTAATTTCATAAACTAGTGAAATGTTTTTAATTCTGGGCGTGGCCCCGCAGATGTAGGCTGGTTGCTGAACTGCGTTAACAACCTCCTGTCTCGTTACTTTTATGCTTTTTATATTTGCTTATTAGTTCGACAATCAGTAGTGTTCCATTGAGTGTCTCTCACACTCGTGGGCAATCAAGTAACTAACCTTGACTTTTCACCATGCATGTGTATAGAACCCACAGACCCAAAAGAAAATGTCGAAGTAGAAAATCCCGTTCCAGCTAGACCTGTGAAGGCATTTTGGCTATTCGATAGCTGTTGGAATGAGCTCAAATGGGTTCCATCCTTACTCAGTTCTACATCATCAGTTTTTCCCTCTTTATTAGTTTCATTCTCCAATTCATCTCCTCCCGTAGGCTTTATGTTTTCTATCTCATCTCCTCCAGCAGATGTTTTGTTTACTGTCTCATCTCCACCAGCCGCTGGCCCATTATCTGTTTCGGATGTACTTTCCACTTTTTTCACCTCACTTGCATCACCGCCACTCAATTCTTTCACGAGCTCTGTATTCGCATCAATTTTGGTTTCCCCCCCATCAATAATAAATTCCGGCTGCTTCTCATCATCACCTTTATCTTTTTCAGCATCAACGGACTCATCATCTTTTCCATCATCACCTAAAACTGCAATTTCACTTACAGCTTGTTCATCAGTCTTAACTTCAGTAATGCTTGCACCAGATTCAGTTTGAGGAATTAATCGTATTCCAGCAAAGGGATTGGAAGAAGGAACCGAAGTCGTCTGATTTCGACGTACTTTGACCATTCTTCTGGTTGCCAAAACGTCATCACTGGCCCTCTTAAATGTTCCAGTCTCTTGTTCAGGAGTATCTTCCTCATCAAGAGACCAGGGTTGTCTCGAGACAGTTCCCGTCCAGCTGCTCTCTTCTTTGTAGGTTGAAGAGCATTCTCAGCATCCCCCATAGAAGATGCGAAAAAGGAGCAGTTGACAATTAACATAATTCAATTAAGTTTTTCAAAGTATAGTTCAACAATTAAATGATACAAGTGACATAACATATTTATTTTAATTTAGAATATTTAAAATAAATATGTAATTTTATAAACTATTTAAAATTAATAAAATTTAAAAAAAATAGAGAGAGAAAAACTCGTTTTGGACTGTAATTTCAGGTCGGATAAACCGGTTTCACCCATGGGTTGGTTCTTCCACGGTCCGATCGATTTTGGACCTTGAAACTGTGGATCGGACCGTGGACTGTGGTTCTAGGGGTCTCGAAACCACGATCGGTTTCGAGGAAGTATAGAACAGAACTAGAATCCGACCAAACTGGCAGTCTGGTCTTAATTTATCGATTTCGGGCATGTTCTGCCCACTCCTACTAGAGACTAGCGGTGGTCAAAATCAATCTAAAACCGGAAACCGAATGAGAACCGATGGATTTGGTATGGCTCAGGTCGGTTTCAACATTCAAAGAACTTAATATTGGTTCCATTTTTTGGGATCCGACTTAATTGGTTCGGTTTTTGGGTCCACACATTCAAATTCGGAACAAACCGAACAGAACCCATAAGTTTTGGGCTTTGAAAAACTCACTAAATAATTCAATCCAATTAAAAATAATAACTCAACAAAATTTTTTTTTCTTTGTTAACTTGAATATCTTATATTTTGAACCATGACGCATTGATATGTTTATTCAAACTGGGAAATGAGTAATTTATGCATTGATTATTATAACAAAATCAAGTTATTTTTCTTAGATATATTAGTAAAAATCAAATTTATATAAAAAAATATATATTTTTAAAATTTATTATTTATATTATGAGTAACCGAAATTGAACTGGAACCAAATTAAAAGTTTTGGTTCGGTTCTGGCTCAGTTTCTACTGTGTAAAATTTAGATTTCGATTCTAAAATGACTAGAACCGACATATATCAGTTGGATTCTGATCTACCATAGAACCGAATCGAACTGAACCGATCTGTGAACACCTCTGCTACAGACTAGAAAGCATATACCAAGAGATTGAGGCTTTTTCGTAATTTGACTATTGTAGGAGGGTACCCATTAAACAAGATTATTCATCACGTTCTCTGACTCAATATAATAAATTAATTTATAGTTATATTAAATGAATAATATTACATTTACTTCATTATTCTACTATCTAAACATACTGTTAAATAATGATTAGTATAATTATTGTAGTAAATTAAAAAAAATAATTTATTTCGTTACTTGTACCTAAATTACGTCAATCGTTGTTTAACAACTATATTTAGATAATAGAATAAATTAGTAAACATTAGGGGTGGACAGAACCAGCCCGGATCGAAAAATCAGACCGAATTGCAAGTTTGGTTCCGTTTCGGGCCGGTTCTATACTTCTTCGGAACCGGTAGTGGTTTCGAAATCCCTAGAACCGTTGTCGACGGTCCGGTCCGCGATTTCAAGGTCTAAAATCGGTCGAACAGTGGGAGAAATGATCCATGGGTCAAACTGGTTTATACGACTCGAAATTACGGCCCAAAACGAATTTTTCTCTTTTGTTTTTTAATTTTATTAATTTTAAATAATTTATAAAATTACATATTTATTTTAAATATTCTGAATTTTATTGATTTTACACAAATTATAGTGAAAAATGTGTTTTTTGAATTTTTTTTTAATTTTAAATTAATTTATTTAAAATTAAAAAAAAATGTTGGGAAGAACGGGTACCGAACTTTAGATCCGGTTCCTTCCAGAGTCGATTTCGAGACCGAGATTTATATCTCAAAAGGTCCGGTTCTGGGCCGTAGCTGAAACGGGACAGCTCGTTTTAGGGTTTTATCTCTTTTAATGAATAAGTTAAAAGTTCAGGGATATTAATGAAAGCAAAAAGGACATCATTTTTAACTACCAAGTCACGTCCATTTAAAAGACCTTTTCAGTTTTCAATTAGTAAATCGAACCGACCTTGCTACCTCGTGTACGGTGGGTATGGAGTCAAATCTCCTTATCCATTGAGTATCCCGGCAAGGCACTGAATATTAATCGTTTTAATTATTATTTAAAACGTTGATAAATATGTTTATAAACATAATATTATTATGGACAATAAACATCTATAAATATTATCAATCAGTGTATTTTTAGAGAGTAAAGACTATATCCTAGTGAAATCCAATTGTGATTCAGGGCCGATCACGAACTCTTGTCCCTTTATTAGAACAAGGAACATTTGGTCATGTGATGATAAAAATATACAAATTTAACATAAAAAATTCAATGTGTAAGAAATTTGAACATTTTAAGATATGGAGTTCCTCCATTGACGAATGTTTTACTTATTCCGCTACGAAGATCGTCTTCCGGCTATTACAGACGTGCAATGTCTTCCGACACCTCCGCCTTTAAGACAACTCGAAATGGTCCAGCCTGAGACATAGAAGACGACCACCAATTACCCAACTTTTGATCTTCTAACTTGGTACGCAGGGAATGCGTGAGAGTCATTTCTCCTCTTCGAGGAGGACCCGAATCCGGTGAGAAGTATGGCCTTATTTTTCCTTCTTTCTTTATTCTTCCTCGTTACTGCAAATCTTAATGAAACTAGCGTAGAATGATATCAACTTCAACAAATCCTGCTCAAACGCATTTTAATGGATCACTTGATCATGCATTATGATGCATAGTCTGTTGTAGAAGTTGAATTTTTGTTTCTTTTCATATACACACAGACCCTCCCAAAAACTCTGAAGCTTCAAATAGAAGCGGGAAAAAAAACAAAAGCTGTCGTGTTCGTGAAGAGACAAGTATCAGTCAGCATTTTTAGATTTAGAAGTGAGAGTGTTGAATGCAATGTCTATCTCCTCCTCTGTCATCTCAATAGTCTCATCGCTCTCATACCCTGCTTTCTCTTCTCTGCTGCTCTTTTTCTTCCTTTCTGGGGATTTTCCAGGACCATTTCTAAGCTCTGACTCGTATATGTCTTTACACATCATAGCCTGTTTGCAAAGATCCTCCTTTGCACCCTTAAGCTTTGCCAGCTCCTTCACAACCCGAGGGACGAATTTCCACTCATCCGTCATTTGATGTATATCCTGAGAATGATTTTACCACGTCTTATCTCCAATTATCAAACTTCTGCCATAAATAGTGCACATATAACAGGAAAAAGGAGCAAATTGAGCTGATGAACAACATGTTAAAGACAATTTTAAATGAGTGAAGGCACAACATATGCTGTTTTATTCTATTTCTACTCGATTTTAGTGCATCAAAAAGACTGTTTTTCCCCAACCGTCCAGGTCCAAATAACTTCTCTACTATCGGATACTATAAAGGAAAGGTTATAGGAACCCTAACCCTATATATACTAAATTTGGTGTAAATGGTAGCGTTTTATCTGTTAGTGGGACGCGTTTAACAAGCATGAAAAGTGGGTAGTGAAGTGCTGTAAAGAATAATGAGCTAAACTTCATTGGTGAGTAAAGAAGCAAGAATAATCCACCTGTTTCTGTTTGAGAGAATCTATTGCATCTTGTAAACAAGTCAAAATCCCCTCTGCTGCTATTTCCTTCATTTCATCTGGCTCTGGCTGTATAATGTGTTTAAAAAAGTAAAACCAGATTCCAAAGTATGAGTTCTCATCTCAACAATTTATAGGATGCCTTGTTTTGAACATGCATGTTATTTATCCCAATTAAGATGCAACTGAGTGAGTAAAGAAAGCAAGAGGAGAAAGAATAGTGAGTCATACACCTTTTCTTCTTGACTCTCCAGCCACAAAATGGTACTAAGCAAATCATCACTAGCCCACTTCTTCACATCAGAATGAGAAAGGAACTGACTTATAGGATTTGAAACTTTACTCTGATAAGCAAGCGTCAGAGAAGAGATCATAATTATTTTGTTAATATATTAAAGAAAGTGAATTACCCAAAAAAAATTTGTAGGTTCCAGTTTGTTTCCAACAGTTATGCTGTTGGCTAGCATTTCTAGGTCTGATAGATGTGTCTTTTGCTTATTAACATCTGCAGTACTGGATTCAAGTGAAAATCATTTCATAAGAATTTACCTTCGAAAGTGCTCGGTTATTTGACTCTGAATATGATGATTTCTCAACAAACTTCTGAGGCTTCGGCAATGGAGACACATTCCGATCAGCAACTATGACATTACATGATCAAATTAGCAATATGAGGGCAAAATGTAACAGAGCAGCTAAAATAGTAAAAGTGAGCAAAATTTAATCTGATATTACATCAGATTGTACAAGAATCACCAATTATTATGAAAAACAGATCAACTAAGGAAAAGTGACCATCCGCATGGGACGACAAACAGAGAATACGTGGTAAAGAAACAATAGACAGTAATTTTTGGCTACAAATAAAAGGAGACTTATCGTGTAGACCAACCAGTTGTAAGCGTCATAATGTTCGGTTTTTTACTTACCTCTTCTATTGTTCAATGGAAATGTGTCCTCTGCCAATTATTTTTCAGCTATAATTCATTATTTATCAAATTAAGAGCAACTTTATCCAAACTAGCAAAGTGCTCAGTGATAGCACAATAGAGCTCAATTTAAGGTTGAAAAGAGTTCATTTTCTCATCTGAATTCTTAGGCAATAAAAAAATATAGAACAAACAAAAAGTACATTCAACATTTAATCACATGCAATTAGGTGCTGTTCATTTCAAAATCACCTTGGCTTCCCGCAAAGGAAGAGTTGCTTCTACGCCATGGCTTCCCAACATGAAGGAGATGGCTTTCGATATCAACAAGCTTCTTTTTTCTGTAGCACTCCGAAATCCATTCCTAAGCAATTGATCTAACAAAAATGAGATCATCAAGAAGCATATTTACCATCAAAGAAGTACAAAACTCCAAGTAGATAAGAAGTAACTTTAAGTTAGTCTCCACACCGCTCCTTAATTGGTAAGCCATGCTTAAATGTTAAATTGAAAATCTGAATGGCTAAACAATAAAATAGCATGATATGAATATCTTAGGCTTACACCTATTGTACTCTTTATCGATTAGTTTAGCTGATTAAAGACTTGTATTTCAGAAAAAAAGAATTCAACAATTCTGTAGATTTTGTTATGTTTTACTGAGAAAGGAGCTTCTAGATATTAATGGAAGAACTAAGAAGCTTGGCAACGCATCAATGGCAAGATGCCTGCATAGTTTCCCAAATGTCGGCAGCAAGTGCTTCTTCCCTTCCCAACCTCACCATCTTGTAAATATTGTTTTATTTCAATACCATCTTCCAACGGTTATATAATATATAAGGACCACTATTAAAATAGTACCCCATTTGCTGATAACAATGTTTATTGTATAATTGCGTTAACCCGTGATACAACCTAGTTGAAGATCTTTGACGATATGGAAAAGTGGGAGAAAACAAAATCAAACCTTTGAGACAATTGTTCCGCAATCTGCTTCAACTTGTCGAAATTTTGGGGTATTTGGAAATGCACAGATCAAAAGAGTGCAATCTGCATTCCAGTCAGCCTGATATTCAGCACCCATTTCCAAAGTGTGCGATCTCAAGACGCTTCGCTCGGGATTAACAAACCCTGACAAAACAAATACTACACCTTCCTGTCCATAATATGATGCACGTTATTAACTCTCATAATAAAAAACGGCACATAAAAATTTGGCACAATAAACAAAATCAAATTCTACATATTTTAATGGTACGTTATTGTGATACCAGTAATTTGGTAAAGTTTGTGGTACTTGAGGCAGATGCAGAGCAACTCTCGTTGTTCTTGCTGTCCATGGAAGATTCAATGCTTACATGGCCTTTGGAAAATCCTTTTGCTTGCTTAGACTTCTCACCTTTGTGGATGTCGCCTTTCTCAGCAGAACTGGTTTGGTTTATATTTCCAGACCCACCCTCATTATCATTTCCTCTCAGCCACGTCGGAAGGTTACGCTTCACACCTTTAATTGAATCCTTCCCCGAACTTGACTTCGGTTCAGACATCTAAAAAGCCACTAAATTTCCTCTTCAATCAAATAGAGAATTAAGAAGACAGCGACTCAGGTAGACTCTCTATATTTAGAAGGCAATAGCATCACTTCTCCACACAAGAAAAACATGCATAACTTGACCAAATCCTGCTCGAAATTCGAGAATGTCTTCAACGAATTACTTTGAATCCTTACCCCTTTCGTTCCAAAAACTATTTCGCAACAACCCATAGAACTCTATGGCAAACCATGTTAAACGGGAATAAAAGGATCATCGTACTTAAAAATAAATCTTCCAATCTCTGGGTTGACCGTAGAAGAATTAGATTTTTAAGGCTAAGTATAATCAAAGATACCTTGAAAATTGATCACAAATGAGTCCAGCAGCGGGAAGATGATAGAAATAGAAACCATACGAACTATGAATTTCCCATGGCTACGGAAATCGCGAGCTGGTTAGAGTTCATAAACTGTCAGCTGTTTGCTTGCGTCGATGGTCACCTTCTTACGTTTCTTCCTCAGAAAGACAGAAACCTCGGCTGTTTTTTCTATCATAACCACCAACTATATTGAATTTGTGTTGAATCCCCTTTCAATAATTTTTCTTACACTTCAGCCCACTGAAAAATAAATAAATTGATTATTAAAAAAGGGCATATAAATATTGAAATTATGCTATTTTATGGCATTATGGAAGACAATATTTTTGGATATTCTTAGGTTTATCTTTAAAATATAAAACTATTTTACATGGCGTGCTGTCACAATTGGTATAACGCGTTTTGAGCTAACTTCATAAAAAAAAATTGTGCAGATCCCGATCAAATAAGATAATATTATGCAAACAATATTGTGCAGACAACGCTCAAATAAGAAAATATTGCGCAAACCATTAATGATTTTGGGTACTACATAGTCCTCGTCTTCCGTTCACATTTTGGTTGGGCAAAATTGAAGATCAATGTCTCAATCAAGCAACAAAGCTCAAATTGAAGAGCTGCCTTTGCTTATATTTATTGCTATACAGCGTGATTATTTCACTCATAAGATTGGGTAGTTGTTGGATTTCTCTTTCAAAATGGCTTAGCCTGGGACAGGAGAAAGTTATAGCCATATCAAGTTGAGAACGAGTAAAGTATGAACATGGTAGTCTTCCCCTTCCCCGCCCGCCCACCCGTGGCCATGTTCTACCGTAATGATTAAATAGTAATATTATGTGTACTTTTTTAAAAAATTTGTTGACGTGTTAAATACCTATTGATGCAATTACTGTAATAAATTATAAAAAATAATTTATTACATTAATTATATTTTAATTTTACTAATAATTATATGACAGATCATCAATTTTTTGAAGATAGTGAAATAAAATAGTACACTTAACATTATTCGTAATTAAAACACAATGGTCCTAGTTGCATGGTATCTCTGCTTGGCAGGCAGTCAATTTGGTGAGAAGTTGGAGCTGAGTGTAAAAGTTTAAGTTTCTAAATTCAAAATTTAATATTTTTAAGGGAAATTATCAAAAACAACCACAACTATCGGTTTTTTTTATTCCAACCACAAACAAAATTTTTTAACAATTAAAACCATCACCTATTGAAAATCTGCCAAAAACGACCACGTCGGACGGACGCAAAAAAACTCCGTCCGTCCGGGTCACTGTTCACGTGAACAGTGACCAGTTTAAGTTTATTTTTTTCCGTTTTATAAATTAATTTTTAAAAAATACTAAACGATATTGGATTTACTTAAAATTTTTATCACATATTTCCAACGTTATGAGAAGATAATAGGAAAAGTTTTGTGATTTTACAATACTTATATGATTTATTATAATTATTTTACGTGTATTTTATAAAATAATTCACTAAAATTATAATAAATCGTACAAGTGTTAGAAAATCACGAATATTTTCTGATGATCTTCTCATAACGTGGTGAATATGTGATAAAACTTTTAAGTAAATCTAATATCGTTTAGTATTTTTTAAAAATTAATTTATAAAACGGAGAAAAATAAACTTAAACTGGTCACTGTTCACTACTTAAAATTTTTATCACATATTCCCAACGTTATGAGAAGATAATCTGAAAATTTTTGTGATTTTCTAACACTTGTACGATTTATTATAATTTTAGTGAATTATTTTATAAAACAGACGTAAAAATATTATAATAAATCGTATAAGTATTGTAAAATCACAAAACTTTTCAGATTATTTTCTTATAACGTTGGGAATATGTGATAAAAATTTTAAGTAAATTCAATATTGTTTAGTATTTTTTAAAAATTAATTTATAAAACGGAAAAAAATAAACTTAAACTGATCACTGTTCACGTGAATAGTGACCCGGACGGACGCAAAAAATTTGAGTCCGTCCGGAAAAACAGTCCGGACGGACGGAGATTTTTTGCGTCTGTCCGGCGTGGTCGTTTTTGGCAGATTTTCAATAAGTGATGATTTTAATTGTTAAAAAATTTTGTTTGTGGTTGGAATCGAAAAAAATCGATAATTGATGGTTGTTTTTGGTAATTTCCCTATTTTCAATATAGAGCCATGACTAAAACAGTCAAAAGACACAGCATTCAGCATTTAATGATCAAGTAATGGTGGGCACAATGATCTTCCAACTTTTAGTTGGTCAGTGGTTAATTAGGGAACAACATTTCTCAGAAGTTTCCCAACCTAAAAACACTACGACGATATATTTGTTGCGCGTCTTCTTCGATCCCAGTCAATGATTGATACTAAGGGTGGGCAGGACCGGACCGGGGACCGAAAACCGGACTGGACCGGTGGGTTCGGTCCGGTTTCGGTCCCAGGATAATGGACCACGGTCCGGTCCTCGGTCCACAGCCTGATTTCCCGAAGAACCGGGACCGGACCGTCGGACCGATTTTAAAAAAAAAATAAACTTAAACTGGTCACTGTTCACTACTTAAAATTTTTATCACATATTTCCAACGTTATGAGAAGATAATCTGAAAATTTTTGTGATTTTCTAACACTTGTACGATTTATTATAATTTTAGTGAATTATTTTATAAAACAGACGTAAAAATATTATAATAAATCGTACAAGTGTTAGAAAATCACGAATATTTTCTGATGATCTTCTCATAACGTGGTGAATATGTGATAAAAATTTTAAGTAAATTCAATATTGTTTAGTATTTTTTAAAAATTAATTTATAAAACGGAGAAAAATAAACTTAAACTGGTCACTGTTCACTACTTAAAATTTTTATCACATATTTCCAACGTTATGAGAAGATAATCTGAAAATTTTTGTGATTTTCTAACACTTGTACGATTTATTATAATTTTAGTGAATTATTTTATAAAACAGACGTAAAAATATTATAATAAATCGTACAAGTGTTAGAAAATCACGAATATTTTCTGATGATCTTCTCATAACGTGGTGAATATGTGATAAAACTTTTAAGTAAATCTAATATCGTTTAGTATTTTTTAAAAATTAATTTATAAAACGGAAAAAAATAAACTTAAACTGATCACTGTTCACGTGAATAGTGACCCGGACGGACGCAAAAAATTTGAGTCCGTCCGGAAAAACAGTCCGGACGGACGGAGATTTTTTGCGTCTGTCCGGCGTGGTCGTTTTTGGCAGATTTTCAATAAGTGATGATTTTAATTGTTAAAAAATTTTGTTTGTGGTTGGAATCGAAAAAAATCGATAATTGATGGTTGTTTTTGGTAATTTCCCTATTTTCAATATAGAGCCATGACTAAAACAGTCAAAAGACACAGCATTCAGCATTTAATGATCAAGTAATGGTGGGCACAATGATCTTCCAACTTTTAGTTGGTCAGTGGTTAATTAGGGAACAACATTTCTCAGAAGTTTCCCAACCTAAAAACACTACGACGATATATTTGTTGCGCGTCTTCTTCGATCCCAGTCAATGATTGATACTAAGGGTGGGCAGGACCGGACCGGGGACCGAAAACCGGACTGGACCGGTGGGTTCGGTCCGGTTTCGGTCCCAGGATAATGGACCACGGTCCGGTCCTCGGTCCACAGCCTGATTTCCCGAAGAACCGGGACCGGACCGTCGGACCGATTTTAAGCGTATCTCCTTTCGGCTTTCAGGATTCAGTTTTCTTCGCCTCTATGTTCTAAATCCCTAATCCAGACCAGATTCCACTTCCAGAACACCCGACTCCCGATCCCGACCTCCGAACGGTGAATACCTGACCTCCGAACGGCGAACACCCGAGTCTTCAGCATTGCTTCAGTCTTCACTCACCCCTAAATCATTAGGCGAACACCAGAGTCCCCTAAATCATTAGGTGATTTTTCAGACATTCTTTGTAAGAAACGGGAAAAGCCGCATAACCGTGACGCTTGAGGATGCCGTTGCTGAAAGGTGAAAGCTTTCCAACCGGTTGGATCTTCGTCGGGGTTTCAGAATCAGCTTCCGGAGATTTAACCCCGCTATTAATGGTGGCAATCGGAGTCGGAGCTACTTCCATGATGGCTCAATCATCTAGGAATTTCCCCCCAACAAAAAACCAATAAAATCTGGTGGGGATTCAACGGCTTAGAAATCAGAAATGATTAGACCAGTAAGCAGCCATTAAAAGGACCTTACTTTCCTAACGAAACCCAAAACGCAAAGGACAAAAAGGAGCTCACTTTTGGGTTTTTGCAGAAGAGGAAGGAGGAGGAAGAACGGAGAAGATAAGCTTTTATAATTTTTTCTTTAAAAAAAATAAATTAATTAAATGACTTGGGCGGAACCGGGACCGAACCTGGACCGGACCGGAATTTCGGGTGCGGTCCAGGTTCCGGGATAAAAAATCCCGAAACTGTTCGGGCCGGTTCGGTCCGAGCTCGGGACCGGACCGAACCGGCCCGTGCCCACCCATTTGATACATTCTTCAACACTACATACGATATCTGCAATTATCTTTATATAGTTTCCCAATTGGATAAGAGGAATGAGTGTATCTATATATATATATATATATACACACACACACCTACCAAGCTAAACCTAGGCGCAGCATTAGCAACTTGAAACAAAAACTACAAAATCCAGAAGCAGAAGAAATGCGTTTCTGCTTGGATTTAAGATATGGAGTTCCGCCATTGACGAATGGTTTGCTTCTTCTGTTAGCCCTCCTACAAGGGAAGCCATGGAATCATCAACAACCAGAAGCTCTAATTATCACGTATGATTTCCATGATAACCCTCTTCTTCTCAATTTGGCTTTCTTCTCTCTTCTTATCTTTTATCTTATCTGTCTCTTCGTTTCTCTGAGACTCCCTGTACTCATCACCCGCCTCCGGCCGCCTATGCATGCATTCTCCGTGCTTACTTTTTTCTTGATCGTGGAGCCAATTCAAATACGAGCGGGAGATCACTCTGCTCCTCTGACTCTTTCTTTGCTGGCCTCCATTTTATTCCCTCCTTTGTTTTTCTGGATTTCTCTCGTCTTCATTGCTCTCGGATCTTGCTTCAATGGCTTCCTTTGGACCCGCTTCAAAAGCTCTTGCTATTGGGTTTATCGTTTTCTGCATAAAATACCCACCATTCTAGTCACTTGCTGCTTCCGCCACCACGATCGTCTTCCAGCAACTACAGACAGGCCATTTCTTTTGTCGCCTCCACCTTTACGGGAACTCGAAATGGTCGAAATTCAGACCTAAAAGACGACCACTAACTACCCAACCTTCGATCGTCGAACGGGTGACGCAGATGATTACAGTACGAAAGAAATGCATTTTCTGTCTTTTTTCCAATTTTCCATGAAAACACGTTGTTGCCATAAGATTTCAAACATGTAACCAAATATCAAGAATTCATAAATATTTTTCTATTGGACCAACCTTTAAATATTTAATTATTTATATATAATTGTTTAGACATCAATCTAATGAACGTATAGTAAAAATTTCAATTAAATTGGATATGATTTAATATTTTTTTATTAATTTATAAAAAAATAGAAGTGGGGCCGCAATTTTAAATCGGCCCCCCGAATTCTGTGTAATTTCAAATTCGGGGGCTATCGGCCCCTCGCCAAGGTCTTTTTTGATAGGTTTTGATAGTTCGAGGTTTTGACTGTGAAGACTTTTTGTTTAAGAGTTTTTTCGATAAATACCCATACTTCAGGGAGTATTTTAGAATTTGCCCAATTCAAGATATATGTATTATGTACATTGTTAAAAAGGAAATAAAATAAAATATTTAGAATTGTACGGATCACATAGTCCTCATCTTCTGTTCACATCACAGTTGGGTAAAAGTTAAGCTCTATAACTCTATCTAATCACACTCGAGCAACAAAAGCTATAATTACATAAGCCACTTTTCTCCGTAAAAAAGGGTCAATTTTAGGAGCTAGATTCAAATATTTCTAAAACTATAGAGTCTCACGTGCTACCAGTATAATATTGTCTGCTTTATGCTGAAATTCGCACTGATTTATTTTTAAAATTAACTCAAAACGCGTTATACTAGGTAAGGAGGATAATTCTATCTATAAATTATTCATTTGTACATCCCTATTTGTATTGACTGGACCGTCCTAGTCTTAATATGACAGGCAGTCACAAAAACACTCTAGGATGGGCTTGTTTTGGCTACTTGTTTTAATTATCCAACTCAATGATTTGATATATAAGCAAGCCAGAGATAGAATTCTGAAAATGAGAAAAGAGAAGGAAGAAAGAGAGAGATGAGAGGGATGAATCTCTTCTGTATTTGGCTATTTTGAATGAATGAATATTACAGTGTAAATGTCTATCTATTTATACTAACATCAAACAGAAGGCTAAATAAGTAAAATAAGCAAAAGAAGGAAAATGTAGAAAATAGATTATAACACGCTATATGCTAACATCCCCCCTCAAGAGCAAGGCCGGTGGCCAAAGATCTTGGACGAAAATGCAGAAAAACTGGATGGAGGGAGAGGCTTAGTGAGAGCATCAGCAAGTTGAGTACGTGAAGGAGTAAATTTCACAATCAAAGACTTCTTTTGCACCTTGTCTCGAACGAAATGAAAGTCAATCTCGACATGCTTGGATTTGGAGTGCAGAACTGGGTTGGATGCTAAATATGTTGCACTCAAATTATCACAGTATATAACAGGAATAACGGAAGAGATAATACCAATCTCCTTGAGAAGTGACTGTAACCAAATGGTTTCGGCTGCGCCATTTGCTATACTCCGATATTCAGATTCAGTATTTGAGCGGGAGACAGACTTCTGTTTAACGGAAGACCAGGAGATAAGATTGGAGCCCAAAAATATGCAATAACCACTTGTGCTTTTACGATCATCAGGGCACGAAGCCCAATCGGCATCAGTAAAACATGTTAAGTGACACTGTAATGAAGGGGAAAATTGTATACCGAGTGAGAGTGTCCCTTGCAGATAAAGGAGAATGCGTTTAACAGACTGCCAGTGAATGTCAGTAGGGGCATGCATAAACTGACTAACTTTGTTAACTGCAAAAGCTATATCTGGACGGGTAAGGCAGCAATACTGTAAACCTCTGACAATGCTGCGATAAAGATATCCATCTGGTAAAAGGGTACCAGAATTTTTGGACAATACAGGACCTGAGACCATTGGAGTAGGAACAGGCTTGCAAGAGTCCATGTTTGCCCTGTGAAGCAACTCAAGGATATATCTAGACTGTGAAAAATGCATAGCAGAAGCAGTGCGGGTAACTGAAATACCAAGGAAGAAGGAGAGAGGGCCGAGATCGCGAACCACAAATTGTTGATGTAAATAAGCGAGAAACTTGTCCAAAAAAGTGGGAGAGTTACCAGTAAGGATGATGTCATCAACATATACTAACATGAGTAGCGTGAATGATCCTTGGTGGCATATAAATAAGGATGCATCAGATTTTGAAGCCGAGAAACCCCATGCAAGCAAAGCATGATATAGTTTGTTGTACCACGCTCGCGGAGACTGTTTGAGGCCATATAGAGCTTTCCGTAATAAGCAAACAGCAGACGGAGAAGAGGGATCAACAAACCCCGGAGGTTGCTGCATAAAAATAGTGTCAGATAAATCGCCATGTAAAAAAGCATTACTGACATCCAGCTGTCTGATGTTCCATCCAAGAGAAAAAGCTAAAGCCAAAATTGTGTGGATGGTAGTAGGTTTGACCACTGGACTGAATGTCTCCTCATAATCAACGCCCTCAGTCTGATCATACCCCTTTGCTACTAACCTTGCTTTATAACGACTGATCGGGCCATCTGTATTAAGCTTCGTTTTGAAAACTCACTTGCAACCAATAAGTTTGGCACCGATAGGTAATGAAACTAGTTCCCAAGTGTTATTCTTATGAAGAGCGGAAATTTCATCGTGCATAGCAGCTAGCCAATGAGCGCTTTTTGAGGCTTGAAGGAAGGTCTTGGGCTCAAAGGATAAGTCTGTTAGGGCCGAAAAAACCCTACGTTTGGTAATACCAGATTTGGATCGAGTTCTCATAGAATGACGGTTGACGGTAGGTGATATAGGGCGCTGGTGATCAGGGAGAGTTTGGGGTGGAGGAGAAGAAATGGGGACAATGGAGGTAGGAGGATGATATGGTGAACTAACAGAAATGCGATCGGTGGGAGGGTTGGGTGGAGTATGGAAAGAGGGAATGGGTAAAGATACTATAGGAACGGAGATGGAAGAGGAAGATGTCAAAGACGGAGAAAAAGAGGAAAAAGGGAAAGACGATTCATCGAATGTAACATGACGGGTGATATAAACTCGATTTGTCAAAGGGTTGAGACACTGATAACCCTTGTGATGAGAGCTATAACCTAAAAGGACACAAGGGAGAGAGCGGGGCTGTAGTTTATTTTGATTGTAAGGTCGAAGAAAAGGATAACATAAACATCCAAAAACACGTAGTGATGTGTATGGTGGTATAGAGTGGAATAAGGATTCAAAGGGAGATTTATCGTGCAAAACTGGTGTTGGTAAAAAATTAATCAACATAGTGGCCGTGCAAAAAGCATAAGGCCAAAAATGTTGAGGCACAGAAGAATGAAAGAGTAGTGCTAAACCAGTTTCAACCACATGACGGTTTTTGCGTTCAACGCGACCGTTTTGATTTGGTGTATAAGGACAAGAAACACGATGATGAATTCCAATAGAAAGAAAAATAGGAGTTAAAGATTGGAACTCACCACCCCAGTCAGATTGCACACTTTTAATGTGGCAACCAAATTGGGTGTGAACAAATTTGGTGAAAGTCAAAAAAGTTTGACGAACATCACTTTTTAATTTGAGTGGAAATATCCAGGTAAAACGTGTGCAATCATCAACACAAAGCCAAAAATAACGATCACCCGTAACGGAAGAAATAGGAGATGGACCCCACACATCCATATGCACAAGTTCAAATGGTTTTACAGCATGCGAAACAGAATTGGTAAACGCCAAACGATGGTTTTTGCTCATTTGACAAGAAGGGCATAGTTTATTAGAAACAGAATGATGAATTGAAATATTACATGAACGTAAAGCAGAATGTAAAACAGCAGGTGATGGATGACCGAGACGATAGTGCCATAACTCAGAAGTGGAAAACTGATGTGAAGAAGCAGAAGCCGAAGGTGAGGAAGTCAGAGACAAAGCATGAGCGGCAGAAGGAGTTTTGTAAAGGCCATTACTGAGAGAACCCCGAAGGATGATCTGGGATGAACTCCGATCCTTAACCAAAAAATAATCGTAGTGAAATTCTATGAAAACCAGATTGTCACGACATAATTGATGAATGCTTAAGAGATTATGAGAGAGTAGTGGGGCATGAAAAACAGTATTTAATAGAAGAGGCCGAGAAGCAGTTTTAAGTTCAGCAGAACCAGAATGAGCAATGGGAAGGGGATTACCGTCAGCGGTCAAAACGTGAGTTGATCCGCGGTATGGTGTAGGATTTTTCAGTAGTGAGGATTCTAGCGTGAAATGGTGAGTAGCGCCAGAATCGAGCATCCACTGACCGGCTGGCGCAAAATCAGTCGAGTCTGGAAGAGGCAGTAAACCGGCAGAGTTTGCCTGAGCTGAAGGTGGAAGGGAATTCGGGTTGGGCGAGGTGGAGAAATGTGGGATTGGGTTTGCTGGAGTAGAGGAATACGGGTTGGGATTTGGGTTTGGGTAAACAGGGTAAGTGGGTGATGGGTTTGGGTAGGTGGTATGTGGATATGGGCCAGAATGTTGTTGTTTGGGTCTGTAGGAACCATTCAGTCGATGATAGCAATGGGCTGCTGAATGACCCAGCTTAAAACATATTTGGCACTTGGGCCGATTGGAGCCGGGTCGGGGAGAACGCCAACCGGGTTGTGAATAGCTGGCAGAGCTCGAACGGGAAAACATCTGATTGTTCGGGAAATTAGGCGCAAAATTAGGGCTTTCGAGATTCTGGTTGAACGACGGCCGAGGATGACGGAACTGACGTTGAACGGCGGCATGGGCTTGAAGGGAGCTCAGATTCGGCAGTGAAGAGGAGTTCTGTTTCTCCAGACGAAAGTCATAGCTTTGAAGAAGACTATGGACCTCGCCGAGAGTAGGTTTATCGGATCAGCTCGTGATAGAGGTCACGAACGGATTGTAGTCACTACCCAAACCACCAAGGAGGTAGATTAGGTGATCACGGTAGGAAACTGGCTCTCCGATGGCTGATAAGGTATTGCAAATTTTTGTAATCTTCTGTATATATGTTGTGGCCGAGAGTCCATCCTTTGATAAACTGTGTAATTGACTGCATAATTCTGTTATTCTGGCCAAGGAGGTGGAGGAAAAATTTTGACCGAGAACTATCCACATTTCATGTGCAGTGTCGAGACTCACGATTTGGGGAAGAATTTCTTCGGAGAGTGTGGAGAAAATCCAGCTCATGATGAGCCTGTTATAACGCTGCCAAGTTGAAAAATCTGGATTCAATTGAGATTCAATAAATTGGGGAGGAGTAGAGAAAGAACCATCAATGATGTTGTCAATCCCGTTTGCAATGACAACGTTTAGGAGCTGGGCTTTCCAGACGAGAAAATTTGTTGAATCCAGTTTACTTGTTAGAGTTTGGTTCATGGAAGGAAAAGGAGGAAGAGAGGCAACAAGGGAAGAATTTGGGACTGTGGAGCTTGAAGACGCCATGGCTCTGATACCAAGATAGAATTCTGAAAATGAGAAAAGAGAAGGAAGAAAGAGAGAGATGAGAGGGATGAATCTCTTCTGTATTTGGCTATTTTGAATGAATGAATATTACAATGTAAATGTCTATCTATTTATACTAACATCAAACAGAAGGCTAAATAAGTAAAATAAGCAAAAGAAGGAAAATGTAGAAAATAGATTATAACACGCTATATGCTAACAGCCAGCACAGACAGTCGAGCTAAAAGAGAGTGGCAGAAGCATGGAGAGAGGACAAATGAAGGCAGTTTTGATGGTCTTGTTGGTGATGGGAGTGGTCGCAAGGAAGTCCAAAGCCTCTTTCACCAGCTGCTACGAGAGTTGCTTCATTCTCTGCTTCATTTTGCCTTATAATTCTGCTTTCTCTTGTTCTCTCAAGTGCTTGAATGACTGCATTATACCTTCTTCTTCCATACAAGACCATCACAGACATAACCACTTCTTCTGTAAACTCGGCTGCGCTTCATCCTTGTGCTCCAATCTCAGCACCAAAGAAAACCCAGGTAGTATTGTTTCCCCTCTCCATCTTTCTCTCTCTCCAACTTTGTTTGTTTCATTTTTTGTTGTGGGTTGAGTTTCAGGGGGAGAGAGAGTTGAGAACTGTGTGAAATCATGTTCCCAGATTTGCACCAGAGACTGAGAAGGACAGAGACTTTGAATAAATTCTAGCTTGTTTATCTAAGCTTCTACTTAGCAATCTAAACTTTTGTTCAATTAAATTTCATTTGAAATGTTATTTTATTGGTCACGGGTGCTACATTGCTCATTGTTTGATAAGAGATGTGGACCCTTTGGATCATAAAAGACAAACCGACCCATCATGAGTCATTCAACATGGCTTAAAATGAACGAGACTCGTTCATTTTAAAGTAGTTTCCGGATGTCGTCGAGTTGTTTTTCTTTTCGTGTATCACACGTACCAGTTTCAACGTTGAAATTAGAAGTCTGTATAACTCCATATACCAAAAGCAATGGTCAGTTCGGTTTTTATGAGTTGGTTACTGGTTAGTCATGACGCAAAGGAGGTAGACCAATGCCAATGGTAGATATTCAAGTACTGAGCTGAAACTGAAGATAGAAGTTTAAGCTAAGACATTCGAAGTTCATGCCTAAATTTGGTGATTTAACAATTACAGCACAATGACAAGTCTCATTACGATACCTGTGAACAAAGTTGGATTATATTCCTTCATTTTGGTATTTTAGGAGCTCAAAAATATGCAGTCTCAACTCGACTCGATCCACAATTTACTCATGGCGACTAGTTCGGCTCAAATTAAACTACAACAAGGTGCATACTGTTCTATGAGTCTAGTAAGCAGTGCTTCAGGACATGCTGATGCAAAAACAAACTAGTCACTTACCATGAGAAGACAAAAGTGAGAGAACCGGGGACATTTCACAACTTTCAATCTTCCGAATCTTTAGGAGAGTTTTCAGGAGTCTTCATAGCTGCAGGAGCCTGGTCTTTTCCTTTATTTTCTGTGACTACAGCTCGGAATCGCTCCATTATGGACCCATCTTTGAACTTCAAGGCAACCGTAGAGAGTCCATCTTTACCTTCACTTGCACTGTTCATGCAGGCAAAGGTGATACCTTTCTTATCCATATTTGTGAGTTTCATGTCAGGGTAAAGGCTTGCATTTAATATTAATCGATAATTTCCCCTAGTTCTCATAAGAAGTCGAGCTTTTTCTATCCCCATTGAAGAAACGTTAACCCTGAGTTCTCCCTTACCGCGTTCTTTCCAGCCTCCGTCAATAAATTCAAACAATATAGAATCGGCACTGAAAATAACTCTTTCATTTTCTTCACCAGTCTCCAATGGAACCTCCCGCATTGATGGGAAGCCCTCGTTCTTAGAAACAATCGAAGTACCAGAGGCGCCAAAATGCGAAGAGTTTCCGTTATTGGAGAAACTGAAACCAGAATTCGTACCAGTCCCATGCATTTGTATAGAACCCACAGACCCAAAAGAAAATGTCGAAGTAGAAAATCCCGTTCCAGCTAGACCTGTGAAGGCATTTTGGCTATTTGATAGCTGTTGGAATGAGCTCAAATGGGTACCATCCTTACTCAGTTCTACATCATCGGTTTTCCCCTCTTTATTAGTTTCATTCTCCAATTCATCTCCTCCCGTAGGCTTTATGTTTTCTATCTCATCTCCTCCAGCAGATGTTTTGTTTACTGACTCATCTCCACCAGCCGCTGGCCCATTATCTGTTTCAGATGTACTTTCCATTTTTTTCACCTCACTTGCATCACCGCCACTCAATTCTTTCACGAGCTCTGTATTCGCATCGATTTTGGTTTCCCCCCCATCAATAATAAATTCGGGCTGCTTCTCATCATCACCTTTATCCTTGTCAGCATCAACGGACTCAACATCTTTTCCATCATCACCTAAAACTGCAATTTCACTTACAGCTTGTTCATCAGCCTTAACTTCAGTAATGTTTGCACCAGATTCAGTTTGAGGAATTAATCGTATTCCAGCAAAGGGATTGGAAGAAGGAACCGAAGCCGTCTGATTTCGACGTACTTTGACCATTCTTCTGCTTGCCAAAACGTCATCACTGGCCCTCTTAAATGTTCCAGTCTCTTGTTCAGGAGTATCTTCCTCATCAAGACCAGGGTTGTCTCGAGACAGCTCCCGTCCAGCTGCTCTCTTCTTTGTAGGTTGAAGAGCATTCTCAGCATCCCCCATAGAAGAACTGAATGATTGGTACAAAATTTTTGAGCTGGAAATTCGAGAAGGAGATTTAGGCAATGATTTCCAGATAATTTGGCAAAACTAACCCCATTCCTTGAAGGAATATATAACTATTGAATCATTTAACTTGAAATGTTTGAAATGAAATTAGCTATTCGTTCAAATACAACACAAGAGCTTAAACCATGACTGTTTAAATAAAGATAAAAAATCAGCCCAATGAAAAAAAAAACAAAAAAATTCCAGAAGAAAATGAAATGTCAACAAATCATGAAAATAATTACTTCTCTCAATCTCGTCTTTAAGTTTGAGAAAAGATGCGAAAAAGGAGCAGTTGACAATTAACATAATTCAATTAAGTTTTTCAAAGTATAGTTCAACAATTAAATGATACAAGTGACATAAGATTTTAATAGTACTCTCTTCAACTAAAGCAATTAGAACAACATATAATAACTTTCAGTGTCACAATAATTGATAAAGAGCGAGCCCACCAAAATAAAAACCCTGATATTACAGCTTTATTTTGGATGTATTCCAATATTAACAGTAACACAACAATAAATTTCATAATTCATTTAATTATCAGCACAAAACTCAACTGGCGAGTAGTAAGAGGGAAACCCAACAATTCTCACAGAAAATTAAACATTATCACCATCCGAATATTAACCAGCAAATGGAAAAAGCAGAATTTCATCACAACCGATTAGGAACGAAAATGAAAACCAAAAGACAAGAAATGATTCAATTAGGACTTACCAAGAATCAGAGCAGGATCGAGGGAAAGTGGGGGAAGAATGAATATAAATAGATAAAGGATAAAAGAGGGGTCTTATAGGAGGTGAGTTATTCCGTCAGATTAAGGCTCTTTCTGGAGCAGATGAGGAAGAGAATGGCGAGGTTTTAGAGATGGGGGAGAATGGAGGATGAGGGTTTGGTTTGAGCTGGGCTTGTTCTCATTTCTCAAAGGCAAGGGCGTGACAGCGTAGCATCTTATTTTTGATAACGTCACATTCTGTTTCATAGAATTCTCGTACTACCACGACTCGAAAGAGAGAGAAACTTTGGGCCTTACGATAATGGGCCCGTGAGTATAGTACGGTCCAATTAGACAATTCCTTCTTTAATCACTTGACTTGTTATTATTGTTTGCCGTAACATGTTTTTTTGGATCCATTTTTTAACGGTTTTTGTAACTTTTCAAATAAAAAACCTAGCATATTGAAGAGAAATGGTTGATTTAAAATAATTTTGAAAAAATTTATTTTAAAAATAGATCGTAAAAAAATTAAAACAATAAATCCAATTAATATTATTCGGATTTTCATATATTTTTGAAGAAAACTAAAAATCTGATACGAAAATTACACCTGAGAACTCTCTGGTAGTTATTACTAAGTTTTTAATCTGTCTATCTACATAAAGACCAATCTGTCTGCCTCTCTAGATAAAGACCTCTCTCTCTCTCTCTCTCTCTCTCTCTCTAGTTGATACAAGCTGCTGACAACGTAATAAAATGGATGACAAAAAATTGGATATTCTGCCGATGGATTCTGAAAGAGAAAGAAAACACAAACCCGTTGCTTTAATTTTGTATCTGACAGACACATTCATGGCCTAAAATCAACACCATCTAATCAAAACGAAGTAACCATCACCGATTAACTAATCAACTACATTTCGCAGAGAAGAATCACGGGCTTTGGAAGAGTTTAGATGCATTCAAAAAAACTCTCAAAACGAACAACGTATTCATATAGAAAATCCGAAGATGGGAAATGACGATGTTGTAATCGCCAGTCTGTTATAATGGCACGAGAAGTTTTTTGTGAGACTAAATAAGAAACAAAAATACTGGTGCATTATTGAGTGCCATGAAAAAATAAATTAATTTCGAATAATCTGCACCTTTCTATGACAGGGACAATTGGTTCGCGAGGAAAAAGCCTTCTCCGGCCCCTTGCAAAAGCTGTTGTGCAGAGCAACATATAGCAGTATAAAATATGGAACATGGGCAGAGCCAATTTTCTAAATTGAATGGATTGCTTTCTAGAAGAGCACTGAGAACTAATGGTGGAAAAAGCTACATATTCAAAGAATAAACATACTCCAAGTCAATATAGCATTTCAGACTCTTAATACAATATGTGACTATTTGAAGAAAGGCTGCAAAAACTCACATCAGTTATCGTAGCAACTTCTCCTTTTCCTCGCCTATGTTAGGGGCTTGATGAAACTGGAACTCGACTCCATATTTGAGTTGTTGACCTAGGCGTAAGCACTGTCATCATAAAGGAAAGGAAGACAAAAATAAGAGTCAAGAGGTAAGATATTCAAGCAGAAACTGGTAGAACATGGTATTGGCTACAGAATGCTCTAAAGTAAGATTAATAGCAAAATCATAGAATAATATCAAGGGATAGAGTTTATGTACGGTAAAGACAAAACATTGTGTATTTAGTGTAAAAAACACTTGACATGCATAACATAATCTGCAATAGTCTGTGTCAGGCAGTTGTTGGGGGGACTAATAAACTATAAACCATACAAGCAATCACTTTTCGCAAGACAAAAAAGTCGATAAATGATAGCAAACGAGCAATTTTAAAGTTAGCATCCTAATTTGACAATAGAAGTGGTAGAAAACACAAAATTTGACGATGAGTTAGAAATGGCATTTTAGAATCAACTGATCACCAGAAACAAAATTGGATTTTCTAACTCGCCCAACCAGTTGCTTTTAGGCTGAAGAAGTTCCTTCATCATTCGTACCCCACTCTTCTTCAGCCTCGTTACCATTAACCAAAACTGCGCTGTCTGTTGAGTCAGCATCCACTAATACGGTCTCCTCTTGGCTCTCTTCTCCATTCTCATCCTCGTTATCATGTTCATGTCCATTCTGCTTAATAAAATTTGAAAATAAGCACAGTGAAACAACAAAAGCTACCAAATTGAACAATAATAGAATGTTGTTAGTTCATTTTAGCCCAAAGGAAAACCATACAAAAACATTTAGAGTTCAAACCAGTGGCTACATTTGGCAACAAATTGCTCAAGGGGAAAATCACATTACTTAATAAGTTTACCATCTAACGATTTCTGATCTCAAATCATTCATCAAGAAATGACTACATAAAATACATATCTAATTATGCACTTACTCTGATATTGTAAATACCAACTGAAAGAATTTTTACGGCCTATTAATAAAACTGGAATCAGTATTAAGGCATACCTCATGACTTAAATCTCCATTTTCAAGATGCTCATCTTCATCGTCCGCTTGCATGTTTCTAAAGGCATCTACAAGCGTGCTCTGTAACTTAGGGGGCTGATTAGCATATTCCTCGGCAGGAGGAAAAATACCCCTGCAACATAAAAGCAAATACAATGTTCTCCTTTAACTTCATGAATAGAAGTACCAAAACAGTGTCTAGGAGAAAATAATAATATGAATCAATCATCAGAGTAACCAAACTATTATGAAATAGTGCAAGAAAAGCAAAGTAGAACGAACC
The DNA here is from genome assembly GCA_022432975.1 of Begonia masoniana. Classification (NCBI taxonomy): domain Eukaryota; kingdom Viridiplantae; phylum Streptophyta; class Magnoliopsida; order Cucurbitales; family Begoniaceae; genus Begonia; species Begonia masoniana. The sequence goes on from CM039510.1 coordinate 48,633,330, forward strand.
ACTAGTACATTCAAGCCAGTGCATATCCACTCAAATGTGGCCATAAAGGCATGTGTTTGTGTCTGTGTGTGTAAGACTAACTGTAATCCAAGGAAAAACAGGAAATGTCATTTACTACCTGGACTCTGTAGCTCTGGACTCAACGGAAAGAGCTATTTGCCAATCATCAAACAAATTAGGATACTCTTCAGGATCAGCCAATGATTCGGCTGCTTTTGGGTTAACCTGCATATTAATTAAAATGTCTCGCAATGTCAGAGTTGAACGTTACAATCAAAAGTATTCATACACATTTGTCGCAAAAATGTTACATAAAACAATTGAACATATTAAATAAATGAGGATGTGCGGGTAGGATAATGAAGCAGTAATCGAACTATTATATAGAAATTCCATCCATTGAATTATTAGACATAGAATCAATCATGAGAAGTATGTGAACTAACAACTACCTTATTCAGGTCCTTTCTCCAGATTGCGACTATTTCCGAGACCTTACTTGGAAGATAAGATCGTGCCATCAAAGCAGCTTCAGGGATCCGGTTGCTACAAAAACCAATATATTTATCGACATCTAAGCCAAATTGAAATGATTTACGTTCCAATTCTTGAATTTGATGAAATCATATTACCTTTCAACTAGTAGCTGGAGACAGTCTTCCAATCTACCCAACATAAATAAACACAAAAACGAAACATTATTCTTCCCTTGTTCTTTTGCAAGCGAGGCCAGTTTTGATATCCCTTCAGCATCTCCTAAAGAAGAATACAACAGTAGCAAGCCACTCAAATCTGAGGCATTCTTTAAACAGTCCTCTGCCAATCCTAACTGCAAGAATGTATTTCAAGGAAAGAGACAATACTCAGAGACAATGCGAGATTCATTATAAAACCACTATAAGTTGCACCACAATCTTCTGAAATAGAATATATACTGAGAGTATGTATCGAGCACCTTGCCAGTAGACACAGCTAATTCTCCAAGCTGCTTCCACTTCGTCTCGCTATCTACTGCTATGGCTATTTCCTGCAGAAAAACAGAGATATTTTGGACAATACAAACTTACAACGGAGCAAACAAACAGAAAAGAACTAAACATAATAGACATGCCGTACTACTCATACAACTATTTTCAAGGTTGTCAATATATCTCAACTAAGACGTACCTTTGCAATCTCTAATCTACCAAGCTGTATTGCTAGCTCAAATCTGTAATCAGGATCTATTGCTACTTCCAAAGCTTCCTCAACCATGCCTCGTGACTCCAAGAAACGAGCGACACTGAAAGGAAATAGGAACGAACAATTCTTTTCACTATCTTTGAGAATTTTAAGTACAAGGTTTTTCTAACAACTTTCACAAGGCAAAACATCATCATTAAGTAATGTGTCATCTTGAAAATCAAACATGGAAACTAACAATTACATGATTATCCACACACTTTAAAGAGTTTAACATAGGATCCTCGGTACACTATCAAAATTGAACAAAAGAGAACATTTTTTTCCGTTAGGTTGAAAGTTTGATGAGTCATTTGTACAAAACCAAATGTTGGCCTTCACAATATGAAATACTTTGAAATATTTTTTAATATCATGAGAAGAACTTCATTAGAAGCTACATGAACTTAAAAATTGTATCTACCTATTATGATGTTCTTTAGGGATTGAAGTTAATACTTCATTTGCTCTTTCCAAGTCTCCACGCATTACAAGGGTCTTGTACTCAATCAAGCTAAGAAGTAGTGTGTATCCCATAACACTGCAATGTAGAGACGAGATAAGAAATAACATCAGATAGATATAGTCTGTTGTCATTACTAGTCCTCAGTTCCAAATGCAGAAACTAAATATACATACTTGAACTCTTTGTCAATTAAATACACCCGACTTTGACTAGCAAGATACCCCAGCAAGTACATAGGCCGGTCCAAGTGAAACATAGTCGTTACCTGAAATTAGAATTTCACATATTAAGATAGGTACACAATACCATCACTATGATTCTGATGAAAACTTTTCCAAACTCTGAACTTAGATCATATACAATACCTCACCACCAACACAGTAATTGAGCCTCCAAGAGGAATTGTTATAAATGAAACAATCTCCAACCCAAATACCAGTCCTCACACGTTCACTCATTTCATGCAGAAGTTCAAAAGCATCCTCAACACCTTCTTCATCAACAGCTCTTCCACTATCCAGATATGCAGCTACTACATCACGCTGCAGCATTAACATTTTTCAAAATACAAAACCTAACAAGAAACTGACAAAGTGAAAATTAACAAAAAAGGTAGAAAAAGTTAATGATAAAATGAAAAGCAAAACTTTAAAAAACCCTTAAATTATACAAGGTTAGGTCAATAAGGTTGCTTACATTGTACTTTAGTATGTAGAATCTGGAATCACTTGTAATGGCAACTAAATCACCACTATCAGCCCAGTAGAGATTCTGATATTTGTAGGAGAATTAAACCATCAGAAGTTGTTGAGAAATTAAGTAGAAAATGGAAATATAGGAAGCTGCTGAAGGCATTATGTGCTCACTTTCACATTTACATCAATCCGCCGAATCAACCTACACTCTGCCCAATCATAAAAGCATACAAAATCATTCGAGCACATTGCTAGTAAAGTACCTCCACAAATACGTTCAGCTGAAAAAGTGGGTCGAACACTTTTCTTTTCCTGAAAAAAGTCAATTTGGTGACTTGCCCACATTTAAAAGAGTGACTAGCTACAACTAAAATTTAAAACAAACAAGACTACATAATGGATTTGTTCAGAAAAATTCAATCAAGATGGCTCCTCAAAATTCTCTCTTCAACATTACGACTACATAATGTAACTAAGAATGATATAGACCTGGAAATTTTTACTGAATAACTTGATCTTTGATGTACTCTCTCTAACAGCATATTCTCCATCCAATGACCAAACAACTTCCAGAGCTGAACCAAATGACCTATTTCTCCATGCCAAAGCCGTATATATTATGTACTCTCCATCTCCAGCAGACAACGACAAACCTTCCATTGGGATTGTGCTTCAAGCTCTAATGAAAGAAAAGGGAAGCAAACAACCAAAATAAAAAACGATTAAATATAAATGTTTGAAAACATTAAAAACATTGACAAAAGGAAACATTTGCATTCCCAGAACACCATTTCTGTTGAATAACAAAACTGATGTTAGCTGCAAAAGAATTTTTTTACTTTTATCTTCTAAGAAAATAGTCAATCCACTATAACTTCATAGTCTACATCGATGATGATCATGGTCCCCTAGACCTCGGTCATCGAAAAAGAAAAAGATTATTCAAAATGAAATGTTTTTGTAGGAAATCAAAACACATTTATCTATAAACTACAAAAAACTATTGAATCACAATATAATGAGAAGTATGAACTGCAAAAATGTATGGCAAGAACGACAGAGAATTTCAAATAAGGCAGGATTACTGCTTACTTGAGGATAGAGATCACAGGTTCCCAATTCCTTAACCGCCAGAGGCAATCTCTCACCATCAGTGACCTAGTAAAAATAGTTCATATATAGGTAACAAAAAAAAAATTGTCATCAGAACTCATAAAAACCTTTTTTAAAAGACGGCATCATAAAGAGTTCAGACCTCAATATCTGCTCCAACACTCTTGATATTGACTGTTTGAATTTCATTATGCTTAGCCCAAATGATCTTTCCACTATTATCCATACTAGCGACTGGTACTTCCCGACCAAGTTTCACCATAATGGATCCTTCATCATAACCAATCACAACCCTAGAGGAGCAACAAAACAAAGTTACTTTAAAGTCTTTTCAGTTTCCAGAGTGAAATGAGGCACTTCAAAATTTAAATAGGACAAAAAGAAAAAGGATAAAAGAGCAAAAAGCATATCGACTCAAAAACTTACCGGCGTGAACCCTTCATGTATCCAATAGCCCAGACTCGTTCAAGCCCATAATTTAATGTGTTCTCAAGCCTGAAAATCGAATGAAGATTTAATAGAACTTTTATGATTTGGTTATACATTATTGCATTAAGTTAAAAGATAAATCAAAAGTAAAAGAATATTTCATGATCAAATCAAGAAAATCTGAACCATAGTCATGTTTATCAGTACATAAAACATAATTTCATCTTTCTACTTCTTGATAGCTTAAGACAAATTTAATAAAGTTTATTTTCAGGTCATGTTCACAAAATCCTAAACCATTATTTGCAACTGAAGATGCCATACTTGACCTGGAAATATAATCTAAAGCAAATGAAAAAAAGTACGTCTATCAACATTGTAATTTACGTACTAATATATATGACTATGGTTCATGTTTTATGTTGCTGATATGAGCTTTCCACTGACTAGTCAGTGAAAAGCTCATATTAGCAACATAAAATCTATTAAAAAATTTATTTGTGAATATAAATGTAAGAAAGACATATCGTTTGTAATTCAATGGAAAGCTCATATCAGCAACATAATCTCTTAGAAAATTTGTTTACATTCTTGTTTGTTGCCTCGTATACATTATTTGTATCTATTTCTTTCTTTCTATAGCTAGAATATTTTTTGGATGAGTTGTAGAAAAATCAGATTTTCTCCAGAATTTTTATTAATCATAATAAAGCTGTACCATATAATCTTAAGCTGTCAAACTATTTTAATGCGTTTAAATGAAAGATTATCCCTTTCAAATTTAACAAAATCATACTCAAGTAACACCATACACCTACCTAGATAGTGCCACAATTACAAAAATGTTTGATGAGACTATCTAAATGTTAAAAATAACTATTAATAACCATTTAGGGAACGGGGTAATTGAAATTTGACAATGCTTAAAAAACTAGTATAACATCCAGAAATCTGTCACTTATCATAAGCTTCTGCAATTATTTTTTTTCATATAAGAAGGAAATGAACATCATAACGCAATTTCAACAGCAATACGGTGAATTCTAATTCACTATTGAAAAACTAGTTAACATTCCAAATTATTTACTGTTTATTCATTTTTTTCGAAAGAAAAGGGAAAGTTAAACAAACCCTCCCCACTTCAATACATATTTTTTTTATCTACAACCAATGTGTTCAAGAGAGAAGGTCATAATCCACAAGTAAATCTCAAAATGATAAAGTTTTACAAAAAAAAAAAAGAAAAGTTACCTGTAAGTGGTTGCATGCCATATGCGAATTGTTCCATCCTCGGAACCAGTAATAATTATGGGAAGCTCGGGATGGAAACATACTGCAGAGACATTATGTGTATGACCGTCAAGAGTTTGGACACAACTTTTGGTTTGATAGTCCCACACCTATTTTTACACAAATTATTCAATAATAGGATCTTTTTTGGTCTTGTCAAAACTTGATAAAGAGAAAGGAGAATGGGGGACCTTGGCAGTGTGATCATCAGAACCCGTAATAAGATATGGCCTATCTCCGCCAGTAAAATAGTCAACACAATTTACTCCCCTTTGATGGGCATCCAAAGTAAAATTAGGTTCTGGGGAACCCAGGTTCCATATCTGCCCAAAGAATATAGTATCAGAACAAATGTTAGCAAGAAAACATTATTACAAACATCCGATAGGCAAATAATTTAAGTACAAATGAAATTAAAAGGCCTATATAATAAATCATGATAAAAATCTAATAAACAATTAAGCAAAAAAAGCACACTTACTTTAATGGTGCGATCAAGGGAAGCACTTGCAAAGGTGTTGGTGTCTTTGGGATTAAATGTCACTTGCATTACATAATGTGAATGACCCTCAAAAATCTGAGTACATGCCCAACCCTTTTCCCAATCCCACAGCTTTATGAGCATATCATCAGATGACGATAGCACATATGGAAGGGTGGGATGGACGGTCACACACCTGATGTAATCTGTATGAGCTTCAAATACTTTAATCTTATCCATTGTATTGTAATTGTATACGCGTATAAACATATCATCGGCACCAGCAACGACCCACTGTTTACGTGCTATAAACTTGGCTGATCTGACTGAAAACATACATTAAAGACTTCAGAGCACATAACAGAGATAACTAGAGGGCAAATTGAGGGAACTTCTTCTTTTTCATCTTACTAAGCAAAGGAGAACCCAAATAGACAAAGCAGTCTTACCTGGTAACTCAGTAACCTCAAAAGATGTGGCCATGGTCTGAAGTTGCATCAAAGAGATTGAAGTTAGACCATAAGCTTGCATTAATTATAAACTTTTTGCAAGAAAACAAACTAGTAATATTCTAATAAATATCATTTAAAAATAGTAATAACTACGTTAGCTACTATTTAAAAAAGATGTGGAAATTCAATATATCAACTAAACGTTAATGGGCTATATGGATTCATCATAATGAGATTCTAGTTGAGGATCAATCTTCGAAAATTGATTTACGATATAACGATAATTTTCTTATTGTTGAGTGTACTTACAACTCTAAGCATTTTAAAAATCATCATTTCAATGTAATTCTCTCTAATTAAAAGGAAATTATTTTTACTAATTTCTTGAGAGCATCGTAAGGGAGAACTTCTTTCCTTCTCGTAACTTTGTATATTCTTTTTTAATAAATTTCGTATCTTTTATAAAGAAAACAAAGACACAATAACCGATAGTAATTGTATATCAATTCTTCGTGGAATCTTTTATTGATCGGAATCTTTCATTTTATCAACTGTAGTATTCAGTATGTAATTTCTTTAAGTTCAAATAATCCTCTCACGCTTTTTCATAATTTTCGTGATTATTCCAATTTTTGCTAACACAAGTTTCCTCAACTCAGCTTGGATGTGTGTTTCTTTTTTTTTTTTTTATGCAAAGATATTGAAAAATTACAGACAAACAATATGCTTGTGATAAAGAAATCAAGGGACTGTGACCAATCTATCTCTTAGCTTGTACTATTTGATGACTATAATTCATGAACTGCCGTTCCCAAAGAGAACATGTTCTAATATTTACAAGTAATTTGATGATTATTTCTCTTTTTTATTTGAGATAAGTCATGAATAAAAAACATTGTATTTCTTTAAAATGAAAAGAGTTGGATTTTTTTTTTTACAAAACTTACAGAGAAGAGAATAAGTTCAATTTCTATCCAAAATTCAATAGTTGATACATTTTTAGTTTGGGTAAAAAGTCCATCTTGTTGCTACAGAAATCAACTAGAAAAAATAAGTATTATCTAAAGTACTTAAGATTTTTGCATTACAAATAGTCCACCTACTTTATTACAAAAATTGCTAATTTCAAATATGCATAGAATATAGAAACCTTAACCATCCAAAGGAAGAACTGCTATTAATAACCAAAAAACCATAGATTTTGTGACCTATTAGTGTAAAATTCAAATGGATTAGATTTTGGTCAATTTCAAAATCTTGTTTTTTACTTTTCATTAAAACTAAAAATCCAAAAAGAAAAAGACAATTTGTTGTACGAGGGGCAAGGGCTATTTACACATCATATAAAAAATACAAACCCTAATAAAAAATCACTTTCCCCACAACATTCCTATCAAGTGAGATAAGAAAAAAATCACAATTTTTAACAAGATGAAGCATCAGTATTTGTGATGACCAATGTACATACCTGAGATTGGTAGTTCCATATACAAACAGTTCCTGAGTACAAACTTGCTAGAATCCTGCAACAACAACATTGCAACATTACAACCTTCTTCTCTTTTGTGCCTTAATATGTAACTTGTGATATTATATATGCAAGTATGATTGGTTTTGACACTTTAACCCTTGATCAAATACATCTCACAATTATGCATTATCATTTGCTATATAACATAAATGCAGCTTCAGTTTTTTACTAATAATACCACTACAACCAAACTGGAACACACAAGCCATAGAAATCTGGTAATCGTCCATGCTTAGAGACTTTCGAAAGATGCTTTATAACAGTAAACTTACCATGGTTCTGTAGGATGCAAATCTACAGATTTTACCCTTTCTGATCTTTGGGCAAGTTTCCTCTGAATCAAGAGTTTGAATAAAAGTAAAATGATACCAACACAGTCAGCCCATATCTATCGAGATGATTAAGACCACCAAATCATTAAAAAATATAGTAGATAAAAGATACCTTAATTTCAAGTCGCAAAGGCTGCAAATACATAAGAAAAAACAAATAAAACAAATTAGAACCAGAATCAGATCTTGAGAGAAGACCTAACTTAAGTTTCTAGCAGGTAATGAATAACTATGTTCGATGTCAATGGTATAAAAAACCATTAAGCTTTGATTATTTTATCCTCTCCCACTAATTCAATATTGCACATCAATTAATTCGTAAAAACTTGAGACTATTCTACGATTGTCATCAGATCTCAACCAAATACTCAAAATACTCAGAATGGTTGAGCGATCACTAAATGAAAACAACAACACGATTCAAGTTGATTCCCAATCAAAATTCCACGCAATAAACCAGAATCGAGCTATTCTACATCTCAATTTCGATTAAAACAGAGCAAACCATTTCGTACCAGACAAATTCCGCTCAAACACAAGGAGAAAACGAAAATGACACAACAAATTAACCAAATCGAAGAAACTTTCAGACAGATCTAAGCTGTCACCCAAATCAAAAGAATTTTGAGAATGAAGTTGGATCCTAAACTCACCATATCTGCCAAGTAGAAGCTCTGATAGAGGTCACAGTTCCAGAATCCAAGTGATCACGTTGATCCGCGATCGGAGAGAGGAAAAAAATAAAAATGCAGTTGTCGGTTGAATCGAATGGGCAATGTGCTCAGCGCTATAACGACGAATCGAGAGATGGTACCTTGCAGTTAACAGAGGACTGCCACTGGCGGGAGGAGGTTCCTGTCCTTATGAAGAATTTCAGTAATCCAAACCGACGGTCAAGATTTAAAGACCGAACAATTTTCTCGGATGCATTCGCCACGTCATCATAAAAGGGTAGAAAATAAAAAAGAAACAATTTTCTCATATTTTATTATTATTCTAATCTCTTTAACACACACACTTAACTAGTGTCATAGTAAAATAAATAGTAAACGTAAGGTATCAAATAATGATTCATGGCTGTGGCACTAGATCACACGATCTGAATTGCCAAACAAGACATTTTTGTGAGCCCCGTGATGCAAGAATACTCGACCGCAACACTTTTGTACATTTGTCGCCCTTAGACCGACCAATTGTCTAACGTCGAAAGACCAACCCTTTGCGATAAAAGATCAACTTTAACTCGACGACGAGGGTAGAACATCATATACTGAAAAAGTTGGTTTTGTCACGTACCCATTACTGAAAAACCACTACCCATATAGCTCAATTGATGGCGCCCATTGATCCATGCCTAGCCCATCAGTTCTCTTTGATACAACCCTGAACAAAATAATCTCTTCCTGTGCATGTGGTTCAAGCTTTCTACTCACAAAACCATGGCTGCCGATTGCTTTAATTTAATAGCAAGCACTCGCCACAGGACATAAGAGAATATTCAGAGTATAACCATTACCAACTGATATCATAAAACTATGAGTCCGCTGTCACAAATCGGGAGAGAACCAGGTCAAATTCTGATATTCACCAAATAGTACGTTATTATCCTTCTCCAGAGACTTTTTCGGCTTTGTTTTGGGGTTTACCTAAAAAACAAGGGTTAAAGCCAATTTAAATATCAAAGTATGATATTAATTTGAAACAGCTCTGAACTAAAATTCTAACAACTAAAATCTTAAATTATCCAAAATATAATAAATCAAACCTTGGTGAGAAGCCGATTACCCCCTGTTCTGAATTTATGTCGAGAACGGGGGCCGATCACCTTCATTCTGTCCAGTGCTTACGAACTGTCTCTCAAAATAAAGAGGGAGTCATTGAAGTTTCTTCTTGTAACACCCGGTTTTACGGGTTTTCTAATTTTGCGCGCAATGGCAATTTCGTAAATAATTGAAATGTGTCCGTTTTGCGAATCGAGACTTTTAGTGGAGTCCTCACAATTAATATGAAGATTTAGAAATCAAAATCGAAAGAGTTATGCCCGAACTTCCGATTTTAACCCTATAGAGGCTTAATTCGTATAAATAGCAAATTAAATCCGTTTGACGAACGGAAAGTTTTATTAGAGCCCTAGGAATAAGTTGGCATTATTGATGAAATAAGAAAATTTTGGAGAAGCCGAATCGATAGACGAACAATAGGATAAACGAGAGATTAAACCAAAGGGCAAACTTGTCATTTGCCAACCCAAATTTAATTAAAAGCCAAAAACCCCCATTTCTTCCACACTTGAATGAAATTCCAGAGGAGAAAGGGTTTGGCGATTTCTTCCTCTCTTCCACGGCTTCTTCACCATTTCTCAACAATTTGTCCTCCGATCTTCGAGTTCCCTTCGCGTTTTCTTCTCCCCTCGTGATTCTAGGTAAGAATCTACTGTTTTCCAGCTTTAGTTCTCGACTTTTAGAGGTTTGAACGTTTAGGGTTTTGTAAGAATTTCATAGAAATAGTTGGGTTTTGTTAGGAAACGTTAGAAATTACCTTATTAACGTTTATTAGTCGAAATAATGGATGATTTGGGCGTTTGTTTGGAAAGATTGGGTATGGAGCCTTGGAAAAAGCCTCCATTAATGGGGGATTGTTATTAGTGAGCGTAAGTTGCTCGATAAAATGCCTCAATAATGTATTTTAGAGTTTTAGGAAATTTCTTTAGTTAAGATTTCGTTAGTTTGGACGTTTAATGGTTTAAACTCGGTTTAATAACGAATGTTGTGAATTGCCTTAGGTGAACACACTCGTGCACGGAGATAGAATTTCAACGGACGCGAGGTAAGTTCTCGTGACTTACTACGGCCGATTGGCCTACACCGTATGTCGAAGTCGTTTCGAGGAATACTGGTGATTTGTTTGTTTAAATGCTTTGGTTGGGTAGTTAGGATTAGTTCTTTTATAGATTATGCTTTTTATTGTCTTGATGGTATATATGTTGTATGTTTATGTTATGCACGTGTTCATGCATCATGGTTTTCAAATAAGCATAGAAAATGAACTTTTGCACTACGTTTTAAAAAAAAAGGATGTGGCCCGACATGGGCTATCGATCTATTGTGAAGGCACAAATGGGCTTGTCACAGTACCACATCGTTTATAATGAAATTAATGTACGTAATCTGTATCTGGTCATGCGAGGTGGGGCTCAGGCATGGCTGTACGGTTGTAAGCATGTACCCCCCTCCGCTAGGTAGAAAGGGTTGTCCAACCGCCGGACGTGCCCTCTCTATTTATCGGGCTGAGATCTCGATGACATTCTGTCTGCGACGTAATGATAAGAAAATGTTGCATGATTTTTGGAACTCACCTGCACAGCATGCATTTACATTTACGAAACTTGCTGAGCCTTTAGCTCATAGTTGTCTGTATGGTGTAGGTGACTTCGAAGCAGGTGAGGAAGATGTTCCTCCCACCAGATGAACAGGATAGTTGAAGGAGAACGGCCGTGGCGGTGTGCATGAGCAGTTGACGCATATTTTGACCCGTGGGGAAAGTGATATAGGTATTTTGGTGATTTTGGACGTAAATGGGTTGACGGGTGATTTGATAGAATATTTGTAAAGTTATAAACATTTTAGGATGTTTGGTTCGAAAACTTACGTGTTTTGATGTTTTTGTAAATTCGTTTAACGAAATGGTTTTGTTAAGTTTTAAATTGGATTATATTGGAAAGGTTTGGAGTCATTTTTAGGATGAATCATGAATATGCTCGGGTTTTTGAGCTATCCATGCAATTGAAATTCGAGGTTCTAGTCTTATGTTATTGTGTTTTAGGATACGTTCCGGTTGGTATTGGAGGTCGATGGAGTGGAGAAAAGTATGAGGAATTGAGTGAGTTCAGAAGTAATGTTTTTATGAAATGTTCTGTTACTGTTCACCGGTGGATGTACTGTTCACCGGTGGATGTGTTTTGTGAGTTGAGCGGTGGATGTGTTCTGTACTGTTCACCGGTGGATGTACTGTTCACAGGTGGATATGTTTTGTGAGTTGACCGGTGGATGTGTTTTGAGTTGAGCGGTGGATGTGTTTTGAGTTTTGAGTTGAGCGGTGGATGTGTTTTGAGTTGACCAGTGGATGTGTTTTGAGTTGAGCGGTGGATGTGTTTTGCTACTGTTCACCGGTGGATGTGTTCTGTTACTGTTCACCGGTGGATGTACTGTTCACAGGTGGATGTGAATAAGGAAAATTTGGGCTTGGACCCTTTTTGCCCTCTGTTCAATGGGCTAATTCCTCTTTGTTTTTCATGGTTTTAATTGTTGTATTTAACTGATTTTAAGATTTGTTTTAAAAAGAACAATGTCAACGGTTTCAATTTCGATTTAAATTCCGCTTAAGGTCTATTAAAAAAAAAAAAGTTTTAGACGGGAATAAGGGATATAGTATTAGGGTCGCTACACTTCTCATTTTTTCATCCCTATTTCTCTGCAACTAATGAGAGGTCCCTGCAACTAATGGATGAGGCAGTCATTGAAGGATGAAGAGTTAACAAAGTATATAGATCAATGTCTTATTCTCAAGCATAATGTTCTCAAAATTAGGGTTGTGAACGGGTCACCGTCCCTGATCAGGATCTTGTTCTTAGCCTTAATTTTGAGAATGGAGGGTTGTTGCCCCGGAACGGATGGTCGATCCTCGACAATATATAAATTCAGAACGGGGTGAATAGCCCCCCTCCAAGGTTTGATTTGTTATATTTTTGATAGTTTAAGGTTTTAATTATTATAATTTTTAGTTTACGAAGTGTTTCAAATTACCTTCATGCTTTAGGGTTCACATTAATTTTAACCTCAAAAGAAATTATACTAGTTAGAGAAGAAATGTTTTTTTATACAGTGCAACTCAAGAACGCGACAATTCAATGAAGCATTGTGATGCAATTACTTAGTCTTGTGCCACCAACAAAGACAAAGAATGGGCCATGACAAAGAATGGACTCTCACATTCTCATTTTCACCGACTAGTATAATATATTAGCTTTGAACTAAGACCAGACGACTTTATTCTTAGATTTTATCCTAAAAAGTCTTGTACTAGTCTGAAGATAAAATGCACATTTGGTCTTGTTCCCAAACAAATGCTTTATGAGAATAGACTACTGACAGTCTTCATCGGTCATATTTTCAGTTGAACTCCCCTACCATTTATGTAACATTTCTATCTTTATCAAATAATACAATATTGTTCAATTTAAGCTTACAATTTTACTCATGAAATTTACCTGAAAAAATTTTGTACTAGTTTAAGATAAAATAATATATATATATATGGAGTGTACTTTAATACCACAAATTTACGAAGTGAAATTATGGTCAAATAATTTTTTCTTGGGCTCCAACGAGCCCTCGCAAAGATGAGTCGCTATATTTTTGTTGTTAGATGGAATCAAAGCATCTATAGCCTTATCGTTCCCAGCAAAATTTACTATATTTGAATTGGGAGAGAAAATGGTGAAAAAGGAAAGAATTATGATTGTTGATTAACTCGAATAATGAGATTTTGGCCTTCAGTTGGCTAAGATTTTATGGCTCAAACTATTCTAATTAATGATCTTTTCTACTGCCATTAAAAATTGTTGAAAATTCTATGACATTTATTAATCGGTCTAATAATTAAAATAAATTAAAATAATTTAAATAAGCCGTTGTACACCAGATAATGAATGATTGACACATCAGGAAGCAACACTTAAATGATAAAATTAAAGTATCAACATAACATTATTCTATCAAATATGTCAGTGTTTGAACGAGAAAGATGAATTTAATAGAAGAAAAAATTAGTAGACTAGAAGAAACTTGAGAAATGAACATTGATTATGACTTGTTCTCTTCTGTTTTTCCGAACGATGCATGATTATGTACCTTTTTTTTATATATATAATTTGGTCATCACTATTACTTTATCTTGAGTTGTCTTCGCCTTCATAGAATGAATTGATATATATCCTCACCATAAATATTTATATTTCATTTTTCTCTATTTCAATGTTTATTATCGTTTTCAGTATTATACTCTCCACGGCGGTGACAACTCCCTCGTTATTTAAGGATAAATTATGGGAAAGTTGGTAAATGCCGTAAGCACTTAAGAGAGTTCGAGAATGAAACTCATCCATCAAAATTGAGCACGTTTCTTAGCATATACCATAACGACTACTTCATTTCGTGTGGCAACCAAACACATCAAACTCTCGCCACATCTGAGAGTCCCGACCATAGCTTTTATCTTCTTCATTCTTCGCCATCATGGAATCATATCATAATGACAAAACTATAGAACAATTCGGCTTGTAAAGAAATTTAGTGGTTGTTAAAATTTGCCTTCTCACACACGCACCCAATGAAGATAACTAGAATCTTGGTAGGGCATGAGCTTTTTGACTAAAAGAAAAAGAATAATATTATATTATGATTGTTGACTAACTCGAATAATGAGATTTTGGCCTTCAGTTGGCTAAGATTTTATGGCTCAAACTATTCTAATTAATGATCTTTTCTACTGCCATTAAAAATTGTTGAAAATTCTATGACATTTATTAATCGGTCTAATAATTTAAATAAGCCGTTGTACACCAGATAATGAATGATTGACACATCAGGAAGCAACACTTAAATGATAAAATTAAAGTATCAACATAACATTACTCTATCAAATATGTCAGTGTTTTAACGAGAAAGATGAATTTAATAGAAGAAAAAATTAGTAGACTAGAAGAAACTTGAGAAATGAACATTGATTATGACTCATAACATTACTCTATCAAATATGTCAGTGTTTGAACGAGAAAGATGAATTTAATAGAAGAAAAAATTAGTAGACTAGAAGAAACTGAGAAATGAACATTGATTATGACTCATAACATTACTCTATCAAATATGTCAGTGTTTGAACGAGAAAGATGAATTATGTTGATCGACCATATATATATGTACTATGCCTTATAGTTATCATCGTGTAAAACGATAATAGTTAAGTATATTCTACTTTTGTGATGGATAAAACGATAATTACACGTTTTCTTGTATAAAGGTTTCGATCTTCATTTGATGAGCTACTTATACGAGCTACTTATACGTACTCTATGGACATCCATTGCTCATTTCATACTTAACTAACACAATAATCTAACATTATCCCGCTACTCAATTCGATGATTCGTTAGTTTTTTTTTTGGTAATAGTAATTAGAAATATTAATCAATATTTTCGTGAACTATATTACGATTAATGGTAGGTTTATCAGTGTAAAATTACCTCCTAACTTTATCTCTTGACATAACACTGATTAATTAATGAAATTAATGTCATACTGCTATCTGTAATTTATCTTAATTATTGAATCAATTGTTGAGGGACATGTAAGTGCACATCAGAAAATAAAATTAGAGTGTAAAATTAGAGATAAACATAATATTACTCTTATATTAAACAATAAATCAATATATTTTAAAATTTGATTTTCTGACTATTATCAAAAAATAATTTGATAAATCAATTTCATAATAGTTAAGGATAAATTAAGCAAAAAAGTGATTAACAAATTTAAATTATGATTATGAGAAATTATATAACAACTTGCCTAAAATGAAAGAGCGTGATCTTTTTTATTATTAAATCATTAATTTTTTTTTTTTTTTTTGAAGAAGAACAAGATTATCTTAAGGCAATATAATTAAGGATATTAATCCAAGTTTAAGAAAATGATTATGGTAAAATTCATTTTAACCGTTAAACTATGAATTTGTTTTACAAACCTCCTTACACTAACAATTCTAACAAATCAAACATTGAACTATCCAAAACCTAACAGATTAACCCTTGGTGTCCCCCCGATCACTTTTCGTTTTCCGTGGGCCAGGATCGGGGGGCTTGCCGTTCTCCAGGATTGGGGGTCGTTCCTTTTTTTCTTTATAAATTAATTTTAAAAAAATAACAAACGATATTTAATTTACTTAAAATTTTTACCACATGTTCATCAAATTATAGAAAAATAATCTGAAAAGTTTCGTGATTTTATAACACTTGTACGATTAATCATAATTTTAATTAATTTATTTATAAAATAATTATAATAAATCATTCCTGTTAAAATTTTCAAATGATTATACTATGATTTAAAAAATCTGGCATGCAAGATACAGACGACTGGCCAAAATAAGAAGGAGAAAACCACCACTAAGTGCATAACCACCTTTCCTTCTCCGTCCTTTCCAAGTTCTCTATAAATTCAAAAGCCTCTGAAATCATCCATTCTTATCCAAGAATTCAAAACAGAGAACGGCGTTTGTGTTTGCAGTCGGAGTAGCAATGAGTGTTAATTCTAAGAGAGTGGAGAATTTTGACGGCCGGGAAAGGCCGATTGTGATAAACATGGAGGAGATTCCGGCAATGGAGATCCACCAGGTTTGTCTGCCGGAGAAGCGGAGTACTTTTCAGAAACTGAAGCATAAGCTTTCGGAGGTTTTCTTCCCCGACGACCCACTTCACAGATTCAAAGACCAAAAATGGCTGACGAAACTAAATCTGGGTCTTCAGTTCTTTTTTCCGATATTTCAGTGGGGCCCTCAGTACAACATCGGATATCTGAAGGCTGATGTTGTCTCTGGTCTCACCATCGCTAGTTTGGCCATCCCTCAGGTTCTCTCTTTCTCTCTCTAACTCATCAATGGCGGATTACGTATGATTTGGAAGACAGAGAAATGAGCGTACAACTGTGTCACAAACTCCATTTCTGGAGATCTGATCATTGAGTTTCGAATTCTGCAGGGGATCAGTTACGCAAAGCTTGCAGACTTGCCTCCGATCATCGGTCTATGTTAGTAGTACAATGGCTACAATCTTTTATCGCGTGTTTTTTTCTCTAAAAAAACCTAATTTTGTTTAAAGTTCTGCAGATTCAAGCTTTGTTCCTCCATTGATATATTCATTTCTCGGGAGCTCAAGACATCTCGCGGTTGGTCCAGTTTCGATTGCTTCTCTCGTAATGGGTTCCATGCTCAGCGAGAAAGTTTCTTTCATTAAAGACCCTTCTCTGTATCTTAAACTGGCCTTCACTGCCACCTTTTTCGCCGGCCTCTTTCAAACCTCTCTGGGTTTACTCAGGTATTCAAGAAGAAGAACCTCTCTCTCTCTCTCTCTCAGACGGGTTTCTAATCATCTGTCCTGCAATGGGCAGGCTTGGATTCATAATAGATTTTCTATCAAAGGCAACTTTAGTCGGCTTCATGGCCGGAGCAGCCGTCATTGTCGCCCTCCAACAACTCAAAGGGCTGCTTGGGATTGCCCATTTCACCACCAAGATGCAGTTCGTTCCAGTCATGTCCTCAGTTTTTAACAACAGACAAGAGGTACGATGAACCTGTCTCTCTCTCTCTCTCTCTCTCTCTCTCTCTCTCTCTCTCTTAATATTTGTGAATTTTCTGTGCAGTGGTCGTGGCAAACAATGGTGTTAGGCTTCAGCTTCCTGATCTTCCTTCTGATAACAAGGCATGTTGTAAGTGAAGTCTCTGATATACTTGCTTGTAAGTTCTATATACACCATTGATTTTCTATGATCTAAATTCTACGGTTCTGATTCATCGACAGAGCTTGAAGAAGCCGAAAGTCTTCTGGGTCTCATCAGCAGCTCCGTTGACATCCGTCATCTTGTCGACTCTCATCGTATTCCTCCTCCGATCGACGGCTCACGGAATCTCAATAGTAATAACTTCGAAAACTCCCGTATTTCATAACATGGGTGTGATCGAATTTCGTTTCTGATAACTTTCTCCGATCATCTTCTTCGACAGATTGGCGATTTGCCAAAAGGATTGAACCCACCATCTTCGAACATGCTGTTCTTTACTGGTCCACATCTTGCACTAGCCATTAAAACTGGCATTATTACTGGAATTCTATCTCTCACCGTAAGCCCTCCATTAAAGCTCTACTTCAGTTCTTGAATTATGCAGATAATCAAGCCGGTCCAATCTTTATGTTCTGTAAATTCAGGAAGGAATTGCTGTTGGAAGAACATTTGCTTCTATGAAAAACTACCAGGTTGATGGAAACAAAGAGATGACGGCGATTGGGCTGATGAACATGGCTGGTTCATGCACTTCATGCTATGTCACCACAGGCAATGTGCAGTTCCATTCTTAATTCTGTTTAATCGAGAATAATAATCGAAAAATAAAAATAAAAATCGATTTAAATCGTGACATAAGATCGAATTTGATCTCCTTGATCGATCGAAAATTCTAAAACGTCTTCTCTTTTTCGCTTCTCTCTCAGGATCATTCTCTAGATCGGCCATAAATTACAATGCTGGAGCAGAAACAGCCGTTCCAACGTGGTGATGTCGTCGGCTGTGCTCGTGACTCTTCTTCTTCTGATGCCGCTCTTTCATTACACTCCGAATTTTATTCTAGCCGCCATTATCATCACAGCCGTGATCGGACTTAATAGACTACCAAGCCGCATATAAGCTGTGGAAAGTAGATAAACTCGATTTCTTGGCCTGCATTTGTTCGTTCTTCGGTGTGCTTTTCATCTCTGTCCCGACCGGACTTGGAATTGCAGTACGCTCCTTCGGCGCTCACCAGATTCCAATACTTGCTTCCTAGTGTTATGATCAACATAAATTACTCAGTCTGGAATTTTTCAGGTCGGAGTTTCTATGGTCAAGATCCTTCTTCACGTCACGAGGCCAAACACGACGGCCTTAGGGAATATTCCGGGGACTCAAATCTACCATAGCCCGAACCATTACAGAGAAGCATTGAGAGTTCCTACATTTCTCATTCTTGCAGTCGAGGCTCCAATGTACTTTGCGAATTCGACATACCTCCAAGAACGGTAGGTTCAAATCCGCATATTTTGGAGATCTCGAAGCCGCAGGGAGAATGAATTATTGCAGAGAATAACATTTTAGTGTTGGGTCTGTGCAGGATTTTAAGATGGGTTAGAGAGGAAGAAGAACGGATAAAGGCAAACAAGGAAGACTCACTTAAATGTGTAATCTTAGACATGACTGGTAAGCTACATCTAATTAAACAAACTACGACATTGATTCTACCCGTTAAAGAATGTCACATCAAAACTAAGATTAGACTATAGAATTAAATAGTAAACCTAACAATAACCTAATTAAAAACATGTCATAAAAACATAGTTGCTTTAACTAGACTATCATATAATGTCTCAGCCGTGACGGGCATAGATTCGAGTGGCATCGAGACGTTATGCGAGCTAAAGAAGATGTTGGACAAAAGATCAATACAGGTGAGTGATTTGAACTAAAAATGAGACCACAAAAGGGCTTGTTTTGCTAATCTTGGCTCTGGTTCTTTGTTTTTTTTTTTCATGTAGATTGTTCTAGCCAATCCTGTTGGAAATGTAATGGAAAAGCTAGATCAAGCAGATGCATTGGAATCATTTGGGATGCAAGGTCTTTACCTGACAGTTGGAGAAGCTGTTTCCGACATCTCTTGTTTGCGGAAGGCTCGTCCATGAAAACAAAACGTGCGTCATTAAAACAGAATATATAAAAAACGAGAGACGCCAAAATTATTGCCGGAATGGCAGCTTAAGGAGAAGAAAAGTTCAATTTTCTCCTAATTTTGACAAATCTGAGGCAATGGAGGATAGTTTTCCCCGTACTTCTCTATTATCTACCCTCAGTTCCTTTATTGACTGACAATCAAGGTCAGCACTGTACTGTTGTTTGCTTCACGAACAGAAATGTATTCAGAGGATTATACCAATCAAATTTACATCATCCCCATGGATTCTACACAATATTTGATTGACTGCATTTTATGAATTTGCTTAAGCTACCACTTTCGCTTAGGAATCGGCCTACTACTTTGATTATTCAACCGAAAAGGCGGCTCGAAAAGTCATTTGGAAAACTAGGACATAACAAATTAGCTCCATTTTTATATTGATAGTGAAAGGGATAAACTTTTATCCCAAGAGTGTTGTGAGGGGACAAATTTAGGAGAATATCAACAACCTCTAGTATTTAGAGTATCAGCTGAAAATTGAAGTTTTCATACCAAACGATTTAGACTTCAATATTCCCATTTGGTCGTAATCTAATATCTATCGGCTAAAGAATCGTTCCTGGTTCTTTTTCTAGCTTTCAATAGCAGGTTTGTAGTAGGAGGCCACCACACCATGGGAGAACTTGATCAAACAAAAGTTAAGATTCTCTAAGTTAAACACCTGCATCAATAGATAATCACATTAGACCATCTCTCACAAGGGCTAAAAAAGAAGTAATAATTGTATTCCTAATGGGAAGGCGAAGAAGAAAACACTCTGGAAAAGCACATCATTAAACTATAGATGGCCGCCAATATCCAAAAAGGATTTTTAATGATGATTATAACAGGAATATTTTCTAGGATTAAGACATCGAAAAATGTATCAACGTGTAACAATTAAGATAAGAACCTTAAATCAGTCACACTAAGAAAAAAGTTCTACCAATGAAAAGGTTCTTACTTGCACGGTATCTTGTTATAGGGATCTCTCGTAATTCACGTTTAACGCATAGATATTCACCAAACAAAGCCATCACTCCAAGTCCAGTAGCATTCACAATCCACCATGTTATTGATGAAGGCCAACCTCCATATATGACGCATATAAAAAGATGGAGTATAAAAACTGTGGCTGAAAAATCTAGGCACTTCTTTGCTCTCTCGACCATATATAACATATATCCAGCTCTGTATGAACACCCAAAAAAAAAATCAGACTAAAACATTTTAATACAAGTTACTATAGGAAAAAGAAAGAAGGGAAAATATTTAATTTTACTAGATAACTTTTTTATAAACAAAATAATGATTGGGAGTCTAATATCCGAATCAAAAGATGGTCATTTAATACAGATACACACTGCAATCAAAGTAGCAAGTTTCACAGGGACGAAAGTACATGAAGCTATGGAAAACAATGAGAACATAAATTTTTTATATTCCAAACTCTAGTTGATCATGAAAAATGTCAACCACACTGAGATAGTCCGATGGCAAACACTACTAAAGTTTAAATCAGGTATTTGATACAGCATAGAATAAGCTACGCTGCATTTTACATTTTCGATAGATATATTGTTTTTTCGTAAAATTTAGAAGAGAGAAATTCTTACCCTGCAAATGACGCAAGGATAAATGAAGCTATAACACACCAGCCAGTGACTGTGGAGATAGTGAGAGTAGCATAATCAAAGAAATACATGAGGCTCATCCGAGAAACACGAGGGCCAACTAGTGTTCCTAGAAACACTCCAAGAGTAAGATAGAATAAGCATTGAAGGCAAACAATTTGGGCAATAATCAGCAAGGGGTCCCATACTACAGTACCATAGAACATGACTACAGCAACCAGCTAAATTCCGATATCCAAATGAACGAATGTATTCCAAGAAACCAAAATTCAACTGCCTACAAAACCCAATTCATAAATTCCCACAGCAACACGGCGGAAGCGTGTGGCAAATGGAAAAAGCTTTCTCCACTAGATTTTTCCAAACTATTGCAGCTGAATTCTTAGACGAGAATACTCAATTCAGAACCTTGTCATCCAAACATCTCAACCACAATCAAATCGTCGAGTAAAGATAAATTTCAAATGCACGCGCTTTCAATTTGGATCTGAAGGAATCAAGTCTCACAACTGCAAAAGAAAAGTTCAAATTAGCTCATCGAGTCCGAATCACGCCAGCTCAAATCTTCAATAAACTGAAAATGAAAACCTAAAACAAGTCCCGACTTCCTGAAGATAAAGACAACAAATTGGAAACATCAGCAAACCCACTGCGACAGGAAAATTAAGGAACTGGATGGTCGAAGATCGAACACTCAAAATGGTTCCAAGTAACCAGATTTGAATCAACTAAGACGCTAACAAAAGAGTAAAATCAATGAACATATCATCATATCTACCTTGAAATCGAGATAAGAGAAACGGAACACTGGAATCAGATGCGTTCTTCAGGTTACAACCAACCTTCGCTTTTCTTTTCTATTGCATTTTCAGATTCTTTATGTTCGTTAATAGATGCGCACGCCACAATTCATGCGAACGACATGTCTTGCTAGAGCCCAGAGGCAATACACAAACTACTTGTAGTTTTAACTTAATTCCGATATGACTAGAGGTGGGAGCGGTCCGGCTCATTCCGGTTCTACTTCGGAACCAAAACTGTGACCCACAGTTCCATGGACCCAGGACTGGAACCGAACTGTGTTTTGCAGTTCGGTCTTGGTTCAGTTCCGGCTTTGATTCCAAAGTATTTTTAAAAAAAAATTATTATATTTTTTGTTATTTTTTTGGGCAGAATTTTCGGAGTTTGAATAAGATTTTGAGCTGGTTTTTGGGTATGGTTTTTTGATATTTTGGGTCGGGTTTTAACTGGTTTTCAGGTTGAATATTCGACTCAAGATCCGGTTGGTTTTCACGGTTCTTGAAAATGTGGAATCAAAATCGGATCACACAATTCTTAAAAGTCCGGAACCGGAACCATGGGTGGGTAGAATCGGCTTGAACAACACACTTAGTGAAAACTGTAATTCCGGTTCGTTTGCCCATCCCTATATATGAGCCCGATAGGTCGGGTCAAGACCTGACCCAAACCCCTCCCATTGGATCTCCTCATATTTTTGAGTCCAACCAGTTTGATCCAGAGTTTTCTCGACGTGTTATTGACAAATAACATTAACATGATAAAATACTAATATTTAAAATAAAACATTAATAGTACCGATTAATAAGTTACACATCAAAAAACAAAAACTAGAAGAGAAGAATATAGAGTAAACATAACATTACTCTTAAATTAATTCATTCAAATTTGGTCGGAAATAAGTGGAAAATAAAATAATAAAAAAAGTAGCATGAAAATGGACACAGCTACATTGATTGCAAAACTGTAATTCCAAAACTAGAGATAATTATAGAGCAGGAATATGAAGTAGAACTTCAATATCTGATAAAGGATAAGTCCTGCAGTTCTTGCTGACAAACATGCACATAACACTTTACCTTCCACCCAGAAAATAATTCAATCAGATCTCAAACAGCCATGGCTCAAAATCAACAAACAAGTAGCCTGCTATTCTCAGAAGGTCACAATACTCAAATGAATTTACTGATGGGAATAACTAAATGTGCACATTATGGACAATCCGCAGAAGCATCTTCGAGTCATTTTTCGAACTATGCATAAAGGCACAGCAAGCAATGCTCGAGAATCAAAACCACTAGTATTAACTCAAATAACAGCGGATAATATATCGAAAATAATACTCGCATACGGCAGGTACTTTTTTGTAATTCTCATTTTTGGTTGGATTGAGTAATATGAAAAATAGAAGCTGACCAGAGGGCCGAAGCATATCATTAGGACTCAGACTTTCTCCTCCGGTAAGTTCTCTTTGCCGGAGAGACATTACCTTCAGCTTCACCAGTTTGCAATTGCTTGTTGTTTATTGAAACTTGTGACGAGTTTATTTGACTCCTCAAACGCAATATTTCACCCTTAGCTGATGCTAGTTCGTCTTCGAGTTTCTTTGATCTGATCTCCAAGCTTTCCCTTTCTTTTCCCAGTCTGACAACCAAGTTATGAGCATCTTCTACGTTTTCTTGGGCCTCTTTAGATGCATGTTTTTGCTCTGTGAGAGATTTGTAAAGCACTTCTTTCTCCATTTCAAGATTCGATATCAGAACATTAGCCTGGTCCAGCTCTCTAGAAAGTGTCAATGCATTTCGATTCATCTCATCGAGAGATTTAGTAGCTTCTTCAAGGTCCAACTCAAGAGATCTTCGAGATTCTTTGTCGTTGGTGATTTGCTTCTCCACAGCTTGTAGTTCTCTTTTCAGAGTAGAGACTGTATGTTTTTCGTTTTCTAAATCATGAGCAATAATTTCTGCCTTTTTATAGACATCAACCATTTCCTTCTGTAAGTTATGATATTTTTCAGCTGTAGTTGCCAGCTCATGGGAGACAATTTGGAAATCCCCTTTAGTCTTCTCAAGATGCTCTTTCGTGGCTGTAAGCTCACCGGCCAATAATTCAGCACCAAGTTTCGCCTCTTTGTGGCTTCTCTGTAGCGTTTCCTTAACTTTGGCAGATTCTTCCTGAATGCTGGAAACTATGGCCTCAAGCTCGGAGCACTTGCCTTTTGACAGCTCTAATTGTTGTACCAAATCAAAAGCCTCGGTTTTAGACTTACCAAGAATTTCTCGAGTTGTTTCAAGCTCATACTTCAAAGTTTGTACGTTGCTTAACTCTTCTGTCAGCTTCTTAAGCAAGTCTTCCTTTTCTCGATTCAACTCAAAAACTACAGTTTGTTTTCCAGCAACTTCATCAAGAGAAATCTTAAGCTGTTCTTGTATTGTTTGAATTTTACTTTCTCTATCTCTTAAAAGTTCAGCATGTAAAGCTTCCTGCTTTTCATAAGATAACCTCAGATTCTCGCACTCTTCCTGAAGTTCACTTGATTTCTTTCTTTAAATCATCTTGCTCAGATACCAAAGAACTAACCTTACCATTTAATTCATCCACCACCACGGACTTCATCTCTAGTTCTTTTTTGTTTTTCGTGAGGTCCGCTTTCAATCTTTGGATTATCTGAAAGTGCCATAGCTAGTTCATCCTTTGCTTGCTTGTACGAAGAATTTAACTTCTTTAATTCCAACTCTTTTACAGAGAGGGAGGAGCTAAGGTTTTGAGGCACTAGCTTCTTTATCCTTGAGCTCTGAAGCAAGCAAGCTAATCCGTTCTTGAAGAATGTCGATAGATTCAAAATTTTCTCTCAATTTTCCTTCAAGAGCGTTTTTATCTTCTTCGGTTTTTGAAAGATCAGTTTGAAGGGTAACCATCTGAGATTTGAGATTCTCAATCAATCTTTTCTCATTCTTCAGCTCCTGTCCCAAACCTGAAATAGTGTTGTTTGCAGAACTTAGTTGGTCCATCAAAGTCTGCTGTTCCTCTTTAGCCTTTCTTAATTGCTTAGTTCTTTCTTCCTTTTCATTTTGTAACCTTGACTCAAAATTTTTCTCCATTGAAATCATGGCATTTTCCTTGTCTTTCAGTCTGTCTTTCATCTGTCAAATAAACGTTTATGGTAAGATTTGTTCAAACTACATTCATCTGATAAACATATACTATATTTTCGAAGAATGTGGTGAAAGGACAAGACCATTGCCAACTTATTCATCCAAAAAGAGGAACAACCAACAAATGAGTCAATAGTTTGCGGAACTCATATTCCATTTAACAAGCACGAGAAACAGAAAATATATTCTTTAGCCGCTACATGTTTAGTGTTTCTATTATTAAAGATCAAAATTGACTTACAGATTCTATTGTTGCATTAGCAGACATCTTCTCGTTTCGAGCCAATGCATAAAGTGCCCCAACCACCCCTATACTGAATATTCCAATCCCATTAAATACAGAATTAAATGCACTTGGAGTTGGAGCTGCATCGCTTTCAAGAAGTACAGGCGCTCCTTCAC
The DNA here is from genome assembly GCA_022432975.1 of Begonia masoniana. Lineage (NCBI taxonomy): Eukaryota > Viridiplantae > Streptophyta > Magnoliopsida > Cucurbitales > Begoniaceae > Begonia > Begonia masoniana. The sequence continues at coordinate 48,658,901 of CM039510.1, forward strand.
GTGGAAGGATTCTCTGTTCCGAGAGAAGCAACAAAAACACAAACAATTTTAATTACAAAAATAACTTAATATTGATGGGAAAAAACTCATCAAAAAATGTTTAATGACAATTCAAACCTCTGGGTTTTGACGCTCTTCTGGTCTCTTTACCTCAGTTTTTTCTGAAACATAAACAAAGTAAATATATGAATGCTAAATAATATGGGAAAATGGACTCCTCAACTATAATTATGTCAAAGAAGTTAATTGGCTCAATATGCAAAAGAGTTGGAATCCTCATAAAGGATGGAAAATTCAGAAAGTTTAAACTATTAACCACACAAGAATAAATAACACTTACAGTCCATGCTAGATGATGGAGCATTCCATCTCTAAATAGTTTGATGATGGATTTATGAATAAAGTAAAGCTCACTACTAACAGAAACAAAGTGTTGTTTATAAGGCAGATTGAGTAAAGTAATGATTATTCTACAGTAATTTTGACTGTTTCACTGACTCTCACAGATGTTCAACAATCACATGTCTTTAAAGTTATTGAGGATGAGAGATCTGGTGCAGAGTTGAGAAAATAAAACCTAGATTGTGAATCAATCGATACATATATCTACTAGTCTCCTGTCGGAAAAAAATAGTAAAGAACTGAAGGCTCTCATTTATCAAATGGTAACAAATCCTCCGACTTTTTCTTCTTCCTAGTTGATGTCACAAGAAGATTATTTGTCAATATCATTTCAGGTTCTTTTAACTCGAACTCAACGAAATTTGGTTCTGGCTTGGACATAGCCCTTTGACTCTTCTTTGATATGCAATATAACAACTTGAATCAGTGGCCATTGCATTGCCAAGTAAGGGAAATGAAAACAACAAAGCTTCATTAGAAAATATGTTTATAAGAGATTGAACAATTTAACTAGCGCCTTTTCTACATTCTTAGGAAAAAAAAAACTACTTCATGGACAAACTTTTGTTTATTTCATGTCATCCGCAACAATTCTACCCACCCATCTAACTTTATATCTATTTTATTCTTGTGATTTAATGGACGGGAATGCTTCCATATCAGAATGTGGCTGTAAGCTCTGGTGGATGTAAGATCTTTTTGATTTCTCGAAACGTTCTACCTTTACCTCCTTTTGATTCTCCAACAAGTTCTCTTTCACGCAAGAACACTTTTAAATAAAATGTTGCTATCAAAACCAAAAATGTCACACTCTATTCCGGCGAGATACGCACTGTGCTGGTTTCACATCGACCCAGAATACAGGATCACCTTATCTTTAGATTTCAAAATAGGCAGTAAGTGCATAAAAATGTACATTGCAAGATTGAAAAACAATTTTATTATAAAATCCATATATTAGAGAGGTGCACGATAAAAATACTAATTTAATAGAATTGCCATTACTATCACAAATGCCCAACAAGGCAATGTAAAGAACACCAATTTATCAAATCTAGGCTTCTAGCTGATGCATTGTCTGAAAAGCAAGCCTACGAATGAAGCATTTTGATAGAGACCCTGCCGGAGACAATGTCTCATATTTATTCGCCTGGCACACCGCACAATTTCGTACATAGTTCTCCACATCACCGCGCATGCCAAACCAGAAAAGTTCGCCGGCCAACCTCCGATACGTCTTCGTAATTCCCCCATGTCCACCTAGAGGACTATCGTGAAACAATGCTAGTATCCTTGGAATAACCGGGGAAAACTGAGAAATCACCTTCCTATTCTTATAAAATAGTTGATCCCCACAAACTACAAACCTTGATTTACAGTCCTCATTCTGAAGTAATCTTCGCTTAATTGTCTGCAAACGGTCATCGGCTAACATTCCTTCCTCCAACTCAGCCTTCGAAATCAAACTTTGAGTTAACGCGACGTTCAACTGCAGCAACTCCTGGTCACCCTCCGATTTTCGAGATAAACTATCAGCTGCTTTATTTTCACACCCCGGCTTATATTGAACCTCAAAGTCATAACTCATAATTTTGACAAGCCACGTTTGATGTTCCAACGCGACTAATCGTTGCTCTAACAAAAACTTTAAACTCCGTTGATCCGTTCTAACAATAAAATGTCTCCCTAACAAGTACGGCCTCCATTTTTGAATTGCTAACACAATCGCCATCAACTCTCGTTCATAAACTGACTTCAATCTATTCTGCCGTGACAACTGTTGACTAAAGAAAGCAATTGGCCTGTTATTCTGCATCAACACAGCTCCTAAACCCGTGCCAGACGCATCTGTTTCCAGAACAAAAACATTGTCAAAATTTGGAAGTGCTAAAACAGGGACTGAACACAGAGCCAATTTCAGTCGTTTAAACGCTGATTCCGCTTCATCATTCCATGCAAAATTATCTTTTTTTAACTGATCAGTAAGTGGTAGGGCAATTGAACCATAACCCGAAACAAATCTCCTGTAGTACCCGGTTAAACCCAAAAAACCACGTAGCTGTTTCAGTGAAGTCGGAACCGGCCAGTCTCTGATTGTCGCCACCATACTTTGATCCACTGCGACTCTTTGATCTGATATTATATAACCCAAATATTCCAACTCACGCTTCGCAAATAAACATTTCTTTTCATTGAGGAATATCTGCTCCGCAACCAAAATTTTCAACGTAATCTCCAAATGTAACAGATGGTCCCCCAAAGATTTACTGTAAACTAAGATGTCATAAAAAAAAACCAGCAAAAATTTTCGGAGATACTGATGAAATACCTTATTCATCAACGACTGAAAAGTGGAGGGACCATTAGTCAAGCCGAAGGGCATCACCAGAAATTCATAATGCCCCTCATGAGTTCGAAAAGTTGTCTTATGCACATCCTCCTTTTTCACTCTAATCTGGTGATAACCAGATTTAAAATCGAGTTTGGAAAACACTTTGGCGCCATACAACTCATCCAACAATTCCTCAATCACCGGAATGGGGAACTTATCTTTCACTGTCTCCCTGTTCAATGCTCTATAATCAATACAGAATCGCCAACTCTGATTTTTTTTTTTAACCAAAATAATAGGACTTGAGAAAGAACTAGAGCTGGGTTGTATGATTCCCGCCGACAACATTTCCCCACCAACCTTTCAATTTCGTCTTTCTGTATAACTAGGATACCTATAAGGTCTTACATTTACTGAAGTCGTGCCCTCTTTAAGCACAATTTGATGTTCATGCTGCCGACTAGGAGGTAATTCATTCGGCAATGAAAATACGTTTCGATATTTTCTTAACAATTCTGTGACAGAAACTTCACCCTGGATCACATCCTGTTTATCTTGTCCGTCTAAACTTCCAAATTGAACTAATATTGCCTGTCTCTCTTTCTGCAAACTCTTCATCATTAATTTTAATGAAATCGATCGTTTATCTAAACTAGGATCTCCTCATATCTCAATCATCTTCTGATCCTCTTCCCACTTCATAACTTTTCTCTTCCAATCTACGTGCATATTGCCAACAGATTCCAGCCAATGCATGCCCAATATAACATTTGTATTACCCAATTCGATGGGAAGGAACTCCTCTCTCACTTCCAAATCCGGCAGTTCCAGCAACACATTCCGACAAATACCCATACGCCCCAACGACTTTCTATTTCCCATCGATATCGCATATGGGTTGGTGTTCGTTATTGGTAATTCCTCCCCCCTAAACAAGGCTGCGGAATATAAAATTGTGCGTAGCACCACTATCTATCATCACCACCACTTCCTTCCCTTGAATCCTGCCTTTCAAACGTATCGTACGTGGCGTCTGTATTCCACTTATGGAATTTAACGATAACTCTATCGTATTAGGTTGACTAAGATCCTCCTTATTTCCACACTCCTCTGTTATCATAATTTCATTATCGTTTACTCCTTCCCTGTCTCCATAATCAAAACCTGCAACATTTTCTTTTTACAGAGATGACCAGGACTGTATTTCTCATCACAGCGATAACATAAACCCTTTTCCCTACGTAACTGCAACTCAGCTTCCGTCAATCTCCTTCGTGGAATCTCTGCTTTGAATACACCCTGAGGTTTGATCGAAACTTCTTGAACATTTTTGTAACTATCATTCCCATTCTCAGGAATATATCTCCGAGTACTTTTAAAACTAGTGGATATTGTTGATCGGAGTAACTGGTTTTTATTCTCTACCATTTGAGAGAACTTGCATTAGCTCCCGTAATCCGCTCGGCCTCATAAGCCTGACATCTCCTTTAACCTCATTCTTCAGTCTATTGAAATAAGCACTAATCAACACCTCTTTTGGAATCCCTATCAAACCAGAAATAAGCGTCTCAAACTTAATCCTATACTCCTCCACTGATCCTTCTTGTTTCAACGTTAATAACCTATCACAACTTGTCCCTTCATGCATCATGCGAAATCTCTCCATCAACAATTGTTTCAGCTCCGTCCAACGTTCGAAAAGGTCGGGTTCTATTCTCCCACTGAAACCACGACAATGCTGGACCTTCAAAACAAACAGTAGCTGCTTCCACTTTTTCTTCTTCAGATAATCGATTCACCGAAAAGTATCGTTCCGCTTTGAAAATCCAACCTTCCACGTCTTCTCCCGAAAAAATTGGCAACTCTAACTTCCTCGGCAGAAAATCTCTATTCATTATTGTCATTTCGCTCCCATCCTTCTTATGGCCTTGCTCTTCCGTCGACTGCGTTACATTTTCCTGCCCGAATTGCTCAATTCCTCCGTACGAGCAACCAACTTGGACAATTGCTCCTGCATTAACATCATCGTTTTTTCTATGATAGATATCTTGGATATCTTCTGTAATTCCTCCCTAACTTCGCTCAACTCCTTCTGCCAATCTGACATCGACTCTTTCTGTGCTTCAGCTCTGGTCAACATCCTTGGCATGTCTGAGGAAATCAGAGCTCTGATACCAAATTGATAGGAGCTCTTCTTTATTTTCCAGAAATGGCAAGAAAACTACAGACGCAGGGTTGACTGAGAGACCCACCCTCTCCTACCAAGATTTCCAGTCCAAAACTAACTCCGCTCCTCTCTCTTCTCCCCTCTTATTCTTATTTTTGTAACTACTCATAACTACTAAAACTATGCTATTATCAACTGCTATACAGTTTATTTATACAATATATTCTATTCTATTCCTTCTTGAATATGTAAACCGAACTTCTGGCCTAACACATTTGAGGAATTTACAGCATAATTTTCGTCCTTTTGCCACAATTTCCAACAAATCCGAATTGTTCCAATTTGAAAAAAAGTAAAAAAAGCTAAACCGACAGGATAGAGCAACAGCGACCAGCTCAACAGGTAACGTACCTTCAAGAGAATGAGCCTTGAGTTGCAGAAACGGAAAAACTGAGACGCCAAGAAATAGAATTGCTCTTCTCTGACAGAAACCTTCGTCTATAGGATCTTCTTTATGCAAAGACGCCATTACTGCTCCATTTCTTTTCTTGAACTTGACATGCTTTAAATCCACCAAAAGAGACAGTGAAGAAGAAGAAGAAGAAGAAGAAGAAGAAGAAGAAGAAGAAGAAGAAGAAGAAGAAGAAGAAGAAGAAGAAGAAGAAGAAGAAGAAGAAGAAGAAGAAGAAGAAGAAGAAGAAGAAGAAGAAGAAGAAGAAGAAGAAGAAGAAGAAGAAGAAGAAGAAGAAGAAGAAGAAGAAGAAGAAGAAGAAGAAGAAGAAGAAGAAGAAGAAGAAGAAGAAGAAGAAGAAGAAGAAGAAGAAGAAGAAGAAGAAGAAGAAGAAGAAGAAGAAGAAGAAGAAGAAGAAGAAGAAGAAGAAGAAGAAGAAGAAGAAGAAGAAGAAGAAGAAGAAGAAGAAGAAGAAGAAGAAGAAGAAGAAGAAGAAGAAGAAGAAGAAGAAGAAGAAGAAGAAGAAGAAGAAGAAGAAGAAGAAGAAGAAGAAGAAGAAGAAGAAGAAGAAGAAGAAGAAGAAGAAGAAGAAGAAGAAGAAGAAGAAGAAGAAGAAGAAGAAGAAGAAGAAGAAGAAGAAGAAGAAGAAGAAGAAGAAGGACGACAGAACTGAGAAAGATAAAGAGGAGACTGAGAGAAGCAAGAGCTCCCCATTGCAAATCTCTCCTCTCTCTCCTCCTTCGTTTCAGATAAAACGGTCTTTGATAGAGAGGGAGGAAATCCCTCTGACCGCTTCACCAAGCCACAAAAGGGTTTATAGTGTTTTTACCAAAATAGCCTTTTATATCTGTTCGTCGATTTAAATTAATATTTTAATGTTAAATAATTTCTCCTTAAATTGTTTCATTTAATTTTACATAACTCAGAATATCATTTTTTATTAATTTAAACCACAAATTTTTTATTATTTAAAAAAAAAATCCTCAAAATTTACTATTCATCGAAAAAAACTTTAAAATATCATAAATAAACAATTTGAACTTCGAAGGGAGTGAGGAGGCCAGTCTCTCTGGAGAAGACGGCTGATCCAGCTGGACCGGCTGTCCGGTTCTCTTTTTTTTTTTTTTTTTTGGGCAGAGGACGGCTTTAAGGACCAGCCGTCCTCTTGTGGGAGAAAAATCCGTGACTTTTGATTTGTCAAATATTAATGTTTTAAATGATTTATGTAATATTAGTCAATTGAAAAAAGTCTGATATAATATAAGGTAATATTATATTTAAGATCTAATCTTATATTTTATTTACACTTTGACGTGACGTTTACTTGTCATTCATTCATTAATAAAATTATTAAAAATAAATAAAACTATTTATGATAATAAATTAATAAGTATTACGCCAAAATATAAAATTAAAATGTAAACGTGTCATTAAAATTAATTAATGAACGAAAAAGAGGATGAATCATCGATGTTTAGTCTTCGCTGAGCGTATCGATTAACAAATTGAAATATAAATATGTTGTTTACATTTATAATTAAGATGATAATAATAATTATTATTTAATATTTTAGTGTGGATAAAAAGGTGCAAGGCTCGTTGACGCAGTGTTTGAAGAGTACCATTTTCGTAATTTTGAGAAATATGCAGAGTATTTGTAGAGGAGGTGGATCACGTCTTAATCTTATTAAATATTATAGATCTAGCCAATAGGAAGACGCCAGATGAGAAAATGACTTTATCCAATCGCCTTCCAGGTACCTGCCACGTCACGGAGATGAGATGTAGTGATATCTGTATTAATATAATGTTTTTTAAATATTTAATAAATAAATAACATATTGTCTTACTCATAACATAATATAAATTTTCCAATTATTTTGTCACGTTGGTTGCATTAATACATTCAACACAAAAGAATTTTAATATCTCGAACGTCGCACGGCAAGAAAATGACGTTTCGGTGACGAGTTTTGCAACAAACTTGTTATTTTTTATGATTTTCACGTTCGATCAATCTAGAAATTTGCACAAACCATAACATAAAAAACCGAAGATTTTGAGTTTATAAATTTTAAATCCGAATAACCAACGAAAAACTAACGAAATAAGGTTTATAAATCAACTTACTCTTGAAGAACCTTAACAAAAAATTGAAGAATCGGGGGATCATGAACACAAAGCTAACGTTGGAAATAGCTCACTCGTACTCTCTCTCTCTCTCTCTCGGTGAGAATCCACCTAGCTTGCGTTGCAGATGTTTGCAGCAATTGTTAACAACTTTAACGGTAAGTTTTAAATCGCTAACATTTGATACATAAAGGTTTATTTTTTCGAAAAAAAAAAGTAGGTCAAAGTATAAATTGCAAGTAACCCCCTAAAATATAGAGTTTATAAGAAATTGGAAATTAGTTAGTGGGCCCAAATTTGAATGGTCTAAGAAAGCCTATATGAAAAGCCCATTTACATATGGGCCGGAAGCCCAATATACTGCTAAGAGAAACAAGAACACACTCTGCGTACGTTAGACATTATCTCTATCTACTACAAGCTTCTTCATCTTCGCTTTCTTGCAAGTCTAGATAATTTGTTTCCGTCGAAAAGCTTCCGTTTTCTTTTGCGATTTCTGAGGACGACTCTTTAGTGCTTGAATTGAGGCTTACAATGGAAGAAATTTGGGGGCTGTGATCTGTCTCGGTACTTGCGAGGATGGATTTTTGGTAAGAGCTTCTGCCCGTGTCAATCTCGAATTTTGGGTTGTATTAGGGCTTCGGTAGGTTGTGTTAAGGCTCTCGTGGCGGTGTATTTTTGTAAATATGGATTCGAATGTCTTAAATCAGACTAGTTTCATAGTGAAGATCATGGCTTTACCTATTTGGGGAGTAGAGAACTGTTTCTTTTTTTTTTTTTCTTTTTTTTTTTTTAATATTAGCTGAAACTTAGATTGCAATTAACAGAAAAGGGAATCGAGGATTTTGCTCTAGAAAATCGGTTTGCTTAGAAAACTAGTATAGTGTTGTTTTTGGAGTTGTGATGGTCGTAATTTGATGTAGAGGCTTCAGGTTGCAAGGATACTGAAGCTCATTGGTATTGTTGCTGTGGATTGAATTCAGTTTACATGGAAGACAACAAAGTAGAATCAAAATATCCTCAAAGCATTTATGGTAGCAGTCATCAGCAAGAAGAAGATCAATACGAGGATAATGTAGTTGAAAATGAAGTTGTAGAAGATGACGAATTAGCAGATGAAGAAGACGAAAATGAGCGTGATAATGGTTTCAGTAATATGCACGAGGATGATAATTTGCACGACGAAGATGATGAAGTTGATGAAGACAATGGTGTTGAAGATGAAAAGCCTATCGTTAATCAAAAGTCCGATAATGTTGAAACAGAGAGACACCCTAAAAAGCGGCGCCTAAAGAATTTGATTTCAAATTATGAATTCGCTCCCCGTTCGCCTGCATCATCAGCTGCTGCTGCTCCCTCTGTCTCGAAACCATCATTTGGTGGCCGGAATTCGCTGACAGATTGGACTGAGCACGAGACTCTTGTTCTGCTCGATGCTTGGGGGGACCGGTTCCTTCAACGTGGGAGGAAGAGTCTTCGATCTGAAGAATGGCAAGAAGTCGCCGAAAAAGTATCAGAGGTTTCTAAAATCGAAAGAACGGACGCCCAGTGTCGGAATCGCCTGGATACATTGAAGAAGAAGTACAAAAAAGAAAAGACAAAGTTGAAAGAAACATATGCGACTACCAGCAGGTGGGATTATTTCAAGAAGATGGACATGTTGATGTCTTCGTCGCCACAACAGGGCCAGGGCGGCCTTTCTTGCGGGTTGGTCTCGGGCGAATATGTTTTCATGAATCCTCGAGCTTATTTGAACCGCGCAAATGGACTGGATGAGATGAGGGATAGTCCAGGAAACTCGAATTCTGCTGGTGAGGAAGATTCAGATGAACTTCCACCCAAAAGGGCAAAAAATGTGAGAAACAACGGGCAGGGACCATCATCATCATCATCATCATACAAATTGCTTGCAGATTCCATCCTCAACTTCAGTAAGATATACGAGAAAGTAGAGAGTAGCAGAAGGCAGCAGATGAAGGAGCTCGAGAAGATGAGGTTGAAGTTCCACAAGGAGTTAGAGATTCAAAAGAAGGAAATTATGGAAAGAGCCAAGATAGAAATTGCGGAAATCCTACAACTTAATGATGAGGAGTCCAACGTTTCGACAAAGGCCAACGGTGAATAATCAATGCAATCAATAAATGATGCCTTCTATCAAATCCATAGAGCTGTTGTTGTACAAGTATGAGAATACCAGGTAACTTATTAGTGTCTTATAAAGGAAGCACATGAAGTTTACCTTCATTGTTGCTCAAGACATTATGGATTATTCTTTGAAGGTTCTATTTACGAGTAAATTACATTTACTCCGTCATTCTATTATCTTAAGATTCTCACTTACGTGTCAAACAATGATTCCTGCACTGTAATAGACTTCATCACACATTGACCATTTTTGTAAGCAAAAACAATTTCATGCAAGGGAAAGTATATAGTCGCCCGGAATGCAAGATAGGAAGTTCGCAACTTACCAATATGCTAGAAACAATCTGAGTCAAAAAAAGTTTACGTATCCATACAGAACTGTCTTGGGACAAAGTTGCAATGAATCACTGATCTTTTTGTAATGTCTCCTACAAAGGAACTTTAAGCAATATTTTCCAGTCTGTCTTCAGAAAACAGGATTGAGGAGACCTATTCAAGCAGTAAAATAATAATAAAACAAGACGACGGCCAGAAATGAAAGGCGTGACTCGCAAAATGTCATAAAAACGTGCATCGCTTCTAGTCGTTAGACCACCAAAGTATGGCTCTTGACTCCAGATTTCATAAAAATTCATTTAAGATAAAATGTGGCAAACCAACCAACTGGATTAGGCAGAAGGTGTGTTCTCTGGCTTTTCCGTCTCCATAGGATCGGCAAAAGCTGATGAAGCTGACGATGCCTCTCCACCATCTGATGCAGGGTTGGTGCTGGCATCTCCTCCCTCCTGCTGCTCACTGCTCTGAGAAGGTGTGGTTGAAGGTACTTCAGGAGCAGCTGGTTTTACAGGTGCTGGCTTTGGTTTGGTCATAATTGGTCTACAGAACCTGTGTGTACATTGACCAAATTAACCCATTAGAATCACAAAGAAAGCAAGCGAGAATCTTTTGAATGATTGTACATTTGACTTGTACATTGTAACTAGAACAGTTCATCGATAAATCTAAAATTAGACTCTATAGAAAACCTTTTTAGTAAATACTTGCTCCAATTACACGGGCAAAGGAGAGGAAAATCAGTACCTATCAACCGCTTCGGCTTTTCTTCTCACATCAGCGGACAAAAGCACTGGCGTTGCATATTTTGGAAGGGTGTCCTGCTGTTGTTTTTTCTCTCGTAACCAGGCTTCGGCTTCGACACATTCATTAAGAACCTACACCACATTTTCTAGAACTTTTAATATAATCAAATAAATATATAAAAGAATATTGGTAGACATAATAGAGCTGTTACCTTCTGTTTCTCAGCTATGTCAATGTGGTCAAACTTGGGGTCATTTGACATTGCTGCCTCTCTATAACTATTAACGCAGTAAGCAAGTTGATCAATCACAGTCCCTCTTTCAGCACTCTCTTTGTAACGCTCTTCTATTGGATCCCCTTGCTGCCATATTTCATAATATATTTCAATTCATGATACTCTGAGATGACAACTTCAATTTATTTCTTCACTCCATCAACACAAATCTATGAAGTGTATATAAAAAGAGCTACCTACCTTCTTTAGCTCCTCAAGTTTTGCAATGTAAACTCCCTTTGTCTCATCTTCACCGTCTTCATACAACCAATCTTCAACGTCTTGTAACTTGGCCATTAACTCCTCTCTCTCCGAGTCCGTGACAAAGTCATGATATTTGTCATTCAGCTGAATAAAGAGAAGAGCGTAACTATTAGCCCAAAACATCAAATAACAGAAACCATATATATATATATATTATATTAGAAAAAATGCTGTGCCTTGTTTCTCATTTCATAAACATAAGCCTCAACAGCATTTTTCTTGTCTTTTGTTTCTTCCATGACTCGGTCTTGCAAAGCCATTTCAAACTCTCTCTCCACAGCTTTTTGAACATCTGCTGGTAACATTCCCCCATAAACGAGCTCTGTAATAGGAATGTTCATCTTTTTAACCTTTCTCTTCGGCGCCTCAACCTGGATGCCAACAAAATTATGTCATGTCACCATATATTATATTGCTCTTTGCTCAGAAGTCCAACACAGAATTACAAAATTCTATAGGCAGAAGACGAACATGTTGAAAAGACAAAAACAAAAGAATTTAGGGGTATAAATAGATGGGGTTGATTAATGATAGTAAATTATCTTTTGGAAAAAACCATTACGATAATGCACATGATTCTATCAGTTCAAAAACCAACGCTACCAGTTACCATCTCATGAAACAAAAATATTGGTTTCGTCCAACTTTCAAGAACAATCAAATTAGACAGAAAAACTTCAATATGACTCGTATATCCATAACAACTCTCAAGACACAGCATTAACAAATTTAGCACGTACCAAAAGATTATCAATTTTAACTTCACGGTATAAATTGGTACATTCAGCAACATTATTCTCTAATTATAGAAATATACCCCTTTCATATCCATATTAACACTCAAAAGACGGGATCAATAACTGTCGAGCCATTTTTAGGAAGAACTCAATTATGAAATCATAAAAGGAATACTTATCAATATATTCTGCTAACCTTAATGTCTGTGTCCATCAGAGCAGTTTTTTCTCCAGTCTCTGCAGCACCATTTTCAGTTCCAGGACCATCCGTAGGAACCCTAGAATCTTGCATATTGATGTCATTCTCATTAGAACTATGTGGGACTGTATCAGATGGAGCTTCATCAGTATCCATCCTAATTCCAACTTCAACTTCTTCCTCTTCCAGGAGCTAGTCAAACAGTAGAATTGTTTAAAAAGATTAAACCAAAACAACCAAATGATAACTGACAAAGGCCTGTAGTAACTCACAGTTGCTGACTCAATAGACACAACTCCATGCAAATTCAGTCGAACCTTCACTTTCAATTTTGCTCTTTCCCCTTTCGTTGATTGGAAAGGACCAATCTAAGGCATGTATGGTACAAAATTAATATTTTATTCTCTAATCCAAACAAAAGAGATATAAAAAGGACAAATTGACTCCAGTATGATACTTACTGTATATGTACTGATCTTTGCAGATGCTTGCAGATCACTGACATCGGCATAGTGTACATCAACACTGAATGTACCTGATCTATAAAATGTGAGAGCCTTGACACTTGGTATAGCATTTCCTTTAGGAAACACAACAGTGCTTTGATGATTTTCAACCGCAGGTACATTATGACTCTCAGGGGCAGAGCCTTTCCATGACAACGCAATTGAAAATGGAAAACTCTCATTCACCTTCAACATAACAGTAATACCTCAAAAGATTAGAAAGATGCTAGAAGCACATCACAGAGGAAAAAGAGAGAGACACAGGCCTGAACAAATCATATAAGATCATTTCCTATACAAGAGAACGAACTTCCAGAGAGAAAAAAAAAAAACAAATGTTAATAGTTTATCCATATGTTTGCAATGGCATAAAAGTAAGGGATATTTTGCAACCAATAGAAGTGCATTGAGGAACATATTTTTTTGGTGATACTTACCTGAAATTCTCTCACTTTAAAAGTGGGACTCAATATTGCGCACTGAAGAGCACATCCTCTAGCAACACACTCACTTGCATTCATGGTACGCCTTGGTTCCTTCTTAAAGTACTCGGTCAATATCTTGAGAACAGCAGGTACTCGAGAACCTGAACCAACAACCTCAACCACGTGGATGTTTTCTATGTCTAGGCCAGCTTGTGAAAGAGCCTTCTCCAAAGGTACTTTCACACGTTCCAAAATAGGAGCGCTTATTTGTTCAAACTCGTCCCGCTTGATGAAACTCCTAACATCCTTTTCATCCATCAAGCACTCAATGTTCAATGGTGCTTCAGGATTCGCACTAAGAACCTTCTTCAGCTTTTCACATGCAGCTCGAAGCCTAAGACTGGCCCTTGCATTTTGAAGAACATCCATCTTATAGTCGTTCTTAAACTTTGCAGCAAAATACTGAAATAGTACTTCATCAAAATCTCTACCACCAAGAGATCGATCATATGAATGAGCCAACACTTTTAACTGCCCCTTTTTAAATCCAGCTATGCACACTTGCATGCTTGCATGTCCAATATCCACAAATGCAACATTTAACTGGTCATTATCTGGTAAATCAGTTTTATAAATACCATAAGCCAAAGCCGTTGCAGTAGTTTCATGAAACAAACGGAGAGGATGCAGGCCTGCAATTGTAGCAGCATCTAGCACTGCCCTCCTTTGCAGGTCAGTGAAATAAATTGGGATCCCAATGCAGCAATCAACCACTGCAGCATTGAGATTCTTTTCAGCAATGCTTTTCATGTTTGACAACATCATCCCAAACACTTGTGTTGGAGTAAATGTTCGTACTTCTCCAAGATAACGAGCATGAATCAAAGGATAGCCATCAGGCCCTTCGGTCACAGTGAAAGGAAATGCCTTGAGATCATTTTGCAATTCAGGGTCTGAAAATTGTCGGCCAATTAACCGCTTCATCTGAGAGATGGAGTTCTTGGGGTTCATCATAGTTGATGCAGCTCCAGCTGTCCCAATGAATCGCTGCTTATCACCAAAGCAAACAATAGCAGGAGTTTCACGCTTTGACTCGTCATTGAGCACAACATCTATCCCTCTCTGCCTTGCAACACCGACAATACAACTCTCATTTCCAAAATCAAACCCAACTACGCTCATCTCTGCAAAAATTCAAACCGATTGTTTTAAATAAAACTGATCTAAAAAAACTACCGCTACGAATCCAACCAATAAAAGCACAATTTAAATAAAACTGATCTAAAAAAAACTGCCACTACAAATCCAATCAATCAAAGCACAAGATTTAAAACTACGCCTAATTTTTCTACCTTCGCACGACTGGAAAAGGAAGACAGAAAACGACATAAATTGACATAACAATCAGAAATTCACGGAGAAAAATGAATCATTTCCCAGCACGGCCAGGGTAATACAGTGGAAAGGCCACAACTGACTTTCATTAGCACACGTACGAAAATGAACAAACTTCATCCCACACGAGGCTAATTAACATCGTAAATTCATAATATCACTGTATCCTCCATATAGTGAACCACATGATTCTGCTCTAAATATTCATACAAATTTCCACTCTATACGAAAAAAAAAAATTACTGCAACCTAGCTACGTGAAAAAGTTACGCAAAAAGGTTTAATCTAGACAAGGAGGAACATATCCACAACGAAATCAGTTCATCTGCCACTTACAAATGCCTAGATCTACATCCAAACTTAGAAATGCCTAGATCTACATCCAAAAAGATAAAAAAGACACGAATTACAACGAAGAGCCATACTTGTAAAGCGATCGACAAATAAAGCGAGAAAAAGAGGATGAAAGGAGTCGTAGAAGCCTCCACAGCCGCTGCACGGAGGAGATGGAAATGGAGCGAAGTGTAGCGGAGGGGAACACAACAAAGGGCAAAAAAAGAATGGTGTGTATGCTAAACTATTTATTCAGAACACGAATACGATCTCCATTTTTCTACGCCAGTTTCGCGGTCGGCTTATAAAGTGAAGACGGAGAGGAGGGTTAGAGTCGTCCAGACCCTTATACATTCCTTCTAGAAAGATCTACGACCGCTTTGTATTTTAAGCGATTCTAATTTTAATTGGGCCTGGGCTTTTAATTGGGCCCTTTATCTAGGTTAAAGCCCAAAATTGATTTAACATATAAAAATGATAAACTAAATATTCCCCGTTAAACTCGTGAGTGAATTACGAGCGAGTCATAACACTATGAACTCGGCATTTTAAGTCTTCGTCGTTAAAAGTATCGTAAAAAAAATTATATTTTTGTCGCATGATATTCTCTGTTGGGTGATTTTCAAACAGAAACAACTCCGATTAAACAAATTTTGATGATTTTCGCTATTTGCAAAGATAAAGAAGTTGACGCTAAAACCAACCTAGAAGTAAATTTATTCTAATTGGGTAAGATAAAAGAAATCACGTTTTTGTTATATAATAATTGATTTTATCTATTGGACACTTTACAACAATAAATTAACTCTCGGTTGGTTTTGGTGTCAACTTCTTTATCTTTACACGTAGCTAAAATCATCAAAATTTATTAGTAAATTTATTATCTGCTCGTAATTTTTTTTCCGAAATAACTTTTCACGTAAATGTAGCTAAAATTATCAAAATTTTCGTAATTACGAAGACTTTAAGGAAAGTACTAAAATGCAACATCAACCATACATTGATCTTCTATAGGCTAAAAAGTTATACACGACGGTAATTTTATTTAAAGAACCAAATAAAATAATTAGTAGATTTAGTACGACCCAAATTCTAATTGGGTCAGATTAGTTCAGCCCACGTTATAATTTACGTTACGACTATGATTAAGAATTCAATTTAAAGTAATAAATATATATTTAAATCGCAAAACTTATATTACCTTAATTTTTTATTAGTAAATTTATTCTCTGTCCGTAATGTTTTACCGAAATAATTTTTCACGTAAATTTTGGCGTCTCTATTTGTCAGTGTTTTTCTTTTTTTCTTGTTTATCGTTCGATTCTCTACAACAATAATTTATATAATTAAATTAATATTATGAATAAAATATTTATTTATTTTTAACTATAAATTTATATATTAGAAAAGATATGATAATATCGCTAAAAATGTAATTTATGATTAATAAAATTTTTGGCGGGAAAATGGGTCGCTCAGTTTCTAGGGCTTGTAGTAGAAGTTGATCAGGTGCTTCTTCGGAAAGATTTTCCATCCTCAGTGGAATCTCGGAGAGGAAGAAGAAGATGCCAACGTATAAAATCAGAGGCATCGATGTGGATTTTCCTTTCGAGGCCTATGATTGCCAGCTCGTTTACATGGAGAAAGTCGTTCAATCTCTACAAGAAGTAAGTTTCATCAAATGTCATCTTCAAGTTGTAGGTATTGATGATTGAACTACGCACGTGTTAGTTGATTTTTGCCCCTTGTCTACCTTGTAAAATTAGCAATTGTTGTTGAAAGGTTGGATTTTCATCCACTGTCTTCAGTTAATTGAATCTGATGACAATTGTATCTTAATTTGTACCTTCAATTTGACGCCAACGTTAAGATTTTTATCAATCTGTTATGGTTTGGTGGGGCAAAAGACAGAATATGAGGAAGATTATTGTATTCGGCCGAAACTCACGGCTATCGTTTACAGAGAAAGCAAGAAGAAAGAAGAAAAAGTAAAGTTCATTCATAAATCCACACTTTCTCCTTTGTCTGCTGTTCCCTTTTATATTCCTCTTCCCCTTTTACTGTCTTCCGCGTCAGCTTTAGGAGTCATTGTCCATCCCGTCCTCATGTGACTTCTCTCTTCTTCCTCTCACTCCACTTGCGACGTCGCCCCCAGCTCGTATAGCGTGGGCGGCAACACAATCAAGAGCTCCCAGGTTTTTCCAACGCATTGAGTTTATTAAAAAGTGATTCTTTACTTATATTTTTCGCTTTCAGTGTACTGTATGCGAAGACAGTTATCTACACCATGTAATTATTCTATTTTTAGCATATAATTGATTTTAGTGGCATTACAGAAATGTAATGCATTACTGGAGAGTCCAACAGGAACTGGAAAGACCCTCTGTCTTCTATGTGCTACACTATCTTGGAGAAAGAGTTTGGGTAGCTTCTCAACTGGTGTGAATTCGAGGATCAGTCAGAATACAAAGGAAAAGTCAGAGGTCACGTCATCACAGTCTGCTTCATCAAAACTTCCAACAATTGTGTATACTACACGCACTCATAGCCAACTCCGACAAGTGGTTAATGAGTTAAAGAAAACTCATTACAGGTAAATGTTCATTTTGGATAATGTTTCATAATGAGATAATGCAAGGTTTGTAGGAGTTGTTTGGAATTCAGTAGAGCATGTTGAACTCTGTGGACCATGTTTTGCTACATCAGATTGTGTTCTGGGAACCACAGCAGCATGGGGTTTGGTCCTTTTGGGCTTAGCCAAAGGAAATGGTTGCTTTAAAACTGACGTGTTCAAGGAAGTAAAACATATCTCATTTATATCTATACAAATATTGTTTTTTTTTCCATGTATTCATGCTTATATATTCCCACAACGTGACTAAAGAAAAATTTTCTTTTGTTTTTTGTAGTAAAAAAGTTCAAAATTTATCTGCCTCGTGTTTAAAAATGTTTATGAAGCAATGGTGTTTCTAAGTACAGTCACCTATTTATATTTCTTTCTGTGCATTGTGGTATCGACTTGTCAAACCTGTCATTATCTGAGAATATGCAGGCCCAAAATGGTTGTGTTAGGATCTAGGGAGCAATTGTGCATTCACGAGGAAGTGAGTTTGCTTCATGGTACAAGACAGACCAATGCTTGCCGTATGCTTTGTCAGAGGTGGACGAAGAATTCTTGCAAACATTATTCTCGTGTTTCTGGTAAGCTTTCTTAACTTTGCTCAGTCTATATGGCTTAAGTCTTTGATAAATTTTTATATATGTTTATGGACTTAAAGTATTTTCTTTTGCTAATGTTATAAATTGTCTAAATCAGCTCATTCCACTAAATTATGAAAAAAGTGGAAATGAGGCTACTGGTTAAAATAAATGTACCGAGTATTTTTGCCTTAAGAAGAAAACTGATTGTATCGAGGGTGAGAAAGTACTTTTTACGAATCCTGTTGTGAACATCATATAGTTTAACCGTGCTAGATCTTTTGTTGTTACAAATTCCAAACCATTTATTAATTGAAGAAAACTAAAGTCTACACATTTATATCTTTTCTTTTAGATTACATCAAGAAAAACCCTCATCTTGGAGACGAACCTGTTGACATAGAAGATTTGGTCAATATTGGAAAAAAATTTGGGCCGTAAGTTTATTTAAGAATGCTGCTTGATTTCTAATAGTTTTTTTTAATCAAGAATCATAGCTACTCTTGGGTAGGTGGACATGTGGATGTTTACTCGATTTTCACTTGATAAAAGGTGTCCTTATCACGTGTCGCGGGAACTTCACAAATCAGTGGATATAATATTTGCTCCTTATAATTATCTTATCGATCGTGGCTTCAGAAAATATCTTTCCGTTGACTGGCAGAACAGTATACTTATATTTGATGAAGCTCACAACCTAGTAAGCAGGAATTTTCTTTTATTCTGGGATGTAATCTTTTGCTCATAATATTTGATCTTTTGCAGTTGTTATGCCTGTATTTTCAAAATCCATTGTTAAAATGAGTGATGTGGAGTGAGGGTTTTGGGAAGAACTGAGGAAGGTACATATTATATTTGTCTCGCTAGAAAATTTATTGATGAATTGTTAAATTAATAAATTGCAGGAGAGCATATGTGCAGATGCAGCCTCGTTTGACTTGCCTTCTTGGCTTCTAACATCTTGCGTTTCTGAAGCCAAAAAATGTATTGACCTCTCTATTCAAAGAAGGGAAGAATCAAATGACAAATCTCGAGATCCAGATAACTTTGCAATCCTTAGAGGTAAATGACGCAGTTTTAGTTACTTCTTTTTTCATTCATTGATATAATCATCATTGTGACGATATTAATGTTATAATTCATTACTCATGAAATTGTCTTAACTCATGCAGTTATTATCGGTTGCATTTTGGTTTTCTAGGCGTTCTTTGAACTTTTTCTCTCACCTTCTTTGCTTGAGTGATAATCCATATATTGCAGCTCTGCTTTTGAAGCTTGAGAAGAGGATTGCTGATGTTCCTATCAAGTCCAGGGAATTGGGATTCACTAAGCCTGGGCCCTACATCTATGAACTTCTAGCTGAACTTAATATTACCCATGAAACTTCTTCTAAGCTACGAAGTACAATTGAGGACGCTGTTACCCTTCTTGAGGAAGATAAGCAGCAAACTATGCAGGGCTCAGTCTCCAGGCTGGAAACTATTAACGAGATTCTAGACATTATCTTTGGAGAAAAGGGGATGGCCCATGCTAATTTCTACCGTGTAAGTTTTAATTGTTATGGATCTTTAAAATTCTGTAAGACTGAGAAGAACTTTGTAACCAGACTGTTTTCTCATTTACCTTCAGGTGTTTCTTCCTTTTATTGTGTTATTATATAATTGACCTTCAAATTAATACTTTTCTTCTAAAGGTTCACGTCCATGAGGTTGAATCAACTCCCTTAGAAGGCTTTAAAGGTACTTTGATGACTGATGTTTGAACAAGCCACATTCCTTTCTTGCAGTGATATGATTTTGTATAAGCACTTTTTTTGGGCCAATGTTCTTCTATTTGTTCATATTTGAAAAAAATACAAAAAATAGATTTTCCCGATTTTTATAGTCAGTTAGTTGATTGGATATTTGTGAAGCTTTGTATTCCCCTATAACGAAGTGAAATTTTGTGCATTTACGCCTCAAAAAAGTAGTTTTGCTGCTTAATTAACGGTTCATTGGGTACTTGTTATAAAATTCATCTAAAGCAGAAATTTAGCAACATTTTTCAAACTAGTCAAGATAGTGAATCTTTGTTCATAAGTTTGTCAATGCATATACTTCTTTTGTGTTGGAAATATCTGTCATAAGCTTTCAGGAGTTCAATTGTAATGCTACTAGAACTTATAGTGAGAAATTACACTCTATACTCCAAATAAGAAATAAAAAGTAACTCCTTAAGCATTTACTTCTTCTTTATAAGTTCTCTAATCTAAGGCGAGATGTGGAAATCATTCTCTAAACTAAAGATTAATTGCTGGATCATGTCTGTGAGAACAACCTCACTGTACTCAACCAAACACCGCATAAAGTAATAGAAGAACATGGAATTTAACTGCGATGGATTAAGATTTCTCAACAAGAAAAAGAAAGTGCCTAGGCACTCAAGTGGCCTTTCTATCTCCCAGAATTCACCACAATTAACTTTCAACCTTCTCTTTACATGTCCATCAATTTCAGATCCTCTTCCCATAATAATGCTAACAGAATTTTTCTAAATTACCAGATTTATGCCTTCTAGCACAATTTCAATGGACCGGTTGCTTATCAGTCTGTTACTCTATTCCTCCATAAATATTTCACCATTTTTCCCATTTATATCTTATGCTTAAGGTGTTCTTATGATGCAAACTCTCTTTGTCTTATCTTTATTCAAGGCCTATAGTTGCTAAACTTTACACTCTTATATTATAAGACATTCTCTCTCTCTCTCTATTTCACACTCATATGCACATGCTTCTTTGATTCACTTTCATCTGTCTTGGTTTTTGGCATAATTTGGAGTATTTTGCTTCTATGTCAAATCAATTGCGGTAAAATGTTTCCTTAAGGGACGTTAGTTGTTCAACTTTGATTATATATAAATATATATTCAGGTAAGGCATCCAGGACTCTCACTTTCCTCAAAATGATTTTAAGCAGCCCGCAGAATTGCTATCATGATATGGAGCATTTTCAGTAGTTTTTCATTATTTCTTAAGGAATTTCAGTAAAAATGTGTTCTGCAAGAGTCACCAGGCTTCTGTAATCAGTTTTTTCCTGTTCATCATATACCAAATACTTTGGAATTGTGATGACTTTTTCGTTTGGATTTATTTTTTTTCTTTCATTAAAGACTAACACGGGAAAAAGTTAACCCATTTGAACGCGTGTTAAATTTCTTCCTCACTCCTCGAAGTGTTTCATTTCTTCTTCCTCCAGATCTGGTTATGTAATTTTCATCTGGTTTCAAGTTTTAAATAACGTTGAAATGGGTTTAAAGTGTTCTGCGTTGTACCCATGTAGTATTTGACAAAAATTGATGCGACTTGTTAAAAATTGATAGTTTACCCTTCTGTATCCTAGAAACCCGTGTGAAACCTTGATTTTTTCTATTATGGTTTGGTAAAATTTACCTAATTGTACAGGACCGTGAGCTTTCACTTTCCTCAAAATGATTTTAAGCAGCCCGCAGAATTGCTATCATGATATGGAGCATTTTCAGTAGTTTTTCATTATTTCTTAAGGAATTTCAGTAAAAATGTGTTCTGCAAGAGTCACCAGGCTTCTGTAATCAGTTTTTTCCTGTTCATCATATACCAAATACTTTGGAATTGTGATGACTTTTTCGTTTGGATTTATTTTTTTTCTTTCATTAAAGACTAACACGGGAAAAAGTTAACCCATTTGAACGCGTGTTAAATTTCTTCCTCACTCCTCGAAGTGTTTCATTTCTTCTTCCTCCAGATCTGGTTATGTAATTTTCATCTGGTTTCAAGTTTTAAATAACGTTGAAATGGGTTTAAAGTGTTCTGCGTTGTACCCATGTAGTATTTGACAAAAATTGATGCGACTTGTTAAAAATTGATAGTTTACCCTTCTGTATCCTAGAAACCCGTGTGAAACCTTGATTTTTTCTATTATGGTTTGGTAAAATTTACCTAATTGTACAGGACCGTGAGCTTTCACTTTCCTCAAAATGATTTTAAGCAGCCCGCAGAATTGCTATCATGATATGGAGCATTTTCAGTAGTTTTTCATTATTTCTTAAGGAATTTCAGTAAAAATGTGTTCTGCAAGAGTCACCAGGCTTCTGTAATCAGTTTTTTCCTGTTCATCATATACCAAATACTTTGGAATTGTGATGACTTTTTCGTTTGGATTTATTTTTTTTCTTTCATTAAAGACTAACACGGGAAAAAGTTAACCCATTTGAACGCGTGTTAAATTTCTTCCTCACTCCTCGAAGTGTTTTCATTTCTTCTTCCTCCAGATCTGGTTATGTAATTTTCATCTGGTTTCAAGTTTTAAATAACGTTGAAATGGGTTTAAAGTGTTCTGCGTTGTACCCATGTAGTATTTGACAAAAATTGATGCGACTTGTTAAAAATTGATAGTTTACTTTAGGGTAAAAATTATGATGCACAATTTATTTTAATGGCATGTCAGTGCTGGGTAAAAAATACATTTTACCCTTTTTTTTATTCGAAACAATGTATTAAGTAAATACAATGTTTTATTCTAATGTTTCATTATTATAAAGGCTATTCTAGTTTGTTTCCCGGCATGTTAACCCTATAATATTTGATGCATTTCTTGGATTCAATGTTACAGTCAACTTTGCTCGTATAGTTCCAGATGGGCTGCTCGTATTTTTTCCATCATACTACTTTTTGGAGCAATGCATTGGGTGCTGGAAGAACCAAGTAGTGCATATGCCTAATAAATGAGGAAATTTGTCTATTTGCTTCTTTCTCGTGACTAATTATGTTTTTTTTTTTTATCTGTAGAATGAAACAAAGTCTACAACAATATGGGAAAGAATCTGCAAACACAAAAAACCTGTGATAGAACCTAGGCAATCTTCATTGTTTCCTTCAGCAATTGAGGTTATTTAACATAATTCTTTTACATATTGGTCATTTCATATGTCGTATATGAACTACATATTTTGTTAACTTGATTTATGCAGGATTACATGTCTAAGCTTAAAGACACTTCAACATCTGGTGCAGTTTTTTTTGCTGTTTGTCGTGGTAAGGTATATGATCATCCTATTAAATCTCTTTGTGCTTGTGTCATTTATGATTGTTTTGCTTCCATAGTCACTTTTTTATGTATCTATTAATAAATGCATCTTTATTTAGTAAAATATGAATAGCTCTTATATATCTTATATCCTGCCATGCCTGCTTTCTTCTTTGTCTTTAAATGTAATATTCAAGTTGTGCATTTTTTCCATAATTGATAAATTCCCCCGTGATAGGACTAAGTTTCTCATTCCTAGTTCTGAATTTCTTTATTATATCCTTGATTCTGATATTGTTTTTGTATCTTGAAACAAACCCAATTCAACGTAGAGTAACAATTCAAGACTAAACAGCAGCACAACAAGTTCAAATACAGCAAAGAACCACTACAATTCACGAACTTTCGAGAAGCCTGCTCTCTCTTACTCTCAAAAATGCTCCGTGCCTTTTCCTTTCCCTATCCATCACAAAAAACCCCTTTTCGCTTCTCTCTATACAAATGTTAAAAATCCACTAACACAACATACCAATAACAAAGTTCATTAATTAAAATAAATATCATTTAAACTACATTTATCCCCTCTCTTTCTCCTTGCATAAGTGAACTTCAATGAAGGAGATGTATCAATACCGCCCATTATAGTATCCACACCGTCCGAGCGAGGTAGCCCTTCGATAATTTCAATAGAGATATCCTCCCAAATTTGGTCCGGAATGGGTAGGGGTTGCATCAGTTCTGCAGGCGATAAAGTTAAATATTTGTTCCTCTGACATACCTCACACGCAGTGACATACGTCGCTCCATCTCGCTTCATCTCTTGCAGAAAATTCTACTGCAATTTGCTGGTATGTTCTAACAACTTTGGAGTGGCCCCCCGATATACTATCATGAAACTCCGTTTGCAAAAGAGAGATGATTGGAGAACCCTTTGCAATCACTACATGGTTTCGATAAAAAAGCCGCTTACCCTGTAAGGTATACCCCACATGCTCTTGTTATCTGGACTTAAGATCACTGTAGATTTTTCCCAAAAAAGGATCAGAACGGACTTCACAATCAAGTTGGTTCCATGGTATCGAAGTAATTACGACTATAGCAAATAAAGCCAGAGTCTTTGGGAGGACGACGTAACAAGGCATCAGTAGCTTTATTCTCCGTTCTTGGGCGATATTGAATTTCAAAGTCAAAACCCATAGTCTTGGTGAGCCACTTTTGATGATCAGAACTGACTAGTCGTTGCTCCAAAAGGAATTTAAGGCTTCGTTGGTCGGTATGAACCACGAATTTACGTCCCAATAAATAAGGCTGTCATTTTTTTTAATAGCGAAAACAATGGCCTTTAGCTCCGGCTCATAAACTGATCCAAAGCGAGCTTGTTGCGAAAGCGCTTGGCTAAAATAAGCTATTGGGCGCCCATCTTGCATCAAAACCTGCCCCAATACTGCCACCCCAAAGCATTAAACTCAATGACGAAGGGCTTTCGAGAAATCCGGTAAAGCCAATATGGGAACCGTGGTCATTGCTTTCTTTAAACAAATATAAGTTGATTCGTCCTCAGGTCCCCAGTTAAAATTGCCTTTTTTCAACTCGTTAGTTAAAGGTGACACAATCTTGCCATACCCAGCTACAAATTTATGGTAGTATCGTGTGAGTCCCAAAAACCCACGGAGCTCTTTTAACGTATGAGGAGTGAGCCATTATACCATAGGCCTGAATCTTGGAGGGATCAGCCGCTACACTTTCAGCCAATAAAATATGCCCCAAATATTCCACTCATGGTTGTGCAAACTGACATTTAGCCATGTTGGCATAGAGGCGATGCTTCAATAGTGTCGCAAACACTTGCTCCAAATGTTGCAAATGCGATTCCATATCCTTAATGTATGTCAAATAATCGTCAAAGATAATTAGCACAAACCGTCGTAGAAAGGCACGAAATACCTCATTCATTATTGCTTGAAATGTTGATGGGGTATTCGTGAGGCCGAAAGGCATGACTAAAAACTTATAGTGGCCCTCATGAGTGCGAAAAGCTGTCTTAGGAATATCATCCGGTCTAACCCGAATCTGATGGTAACTAGACTGGAGATCTAACTTGGAAAAAATTCGCACTCCGTGTAGCTCATCCAATAATTCTTCGATTACTGGAATATGAAATTTATTGGGCATCGTCACCTTATTGAGTGTTCGATAATCCACACTGAAACGCCAACTTCCGTATTTCTCTTTGACCAGCAATACAGAACTGGAAAAAGAACTGCAACTATGTCGAATAATGCTTGCAGCCATCATCTCAGATATAAATCTTTTTTTTTTTTTTTTTTTTTTTTTTTTTTTTTTTGAGGATACTTGTAAGGTCTAACACAATCGGCGTTTTGGCCTTCGTTCAAGGTGATAGGATGATCATGGGCTCGGACAAGAAGTAGCCCATCAGACATTGCAAATACCTCTTAATATCTATCCGAGAGATGCTGAACAATATATACTGCTTCAGCCTAGAGTCCTGAATCTGATTCCTCAACTTGTACATTGCAACATTCAATTAACACCCCTTCACCGCCTCTCTTAATTGCGGTCATTAAGGCTTTCAACGAAACCAAGTTCTTACAAAGCCCTAGGTCACTTTGCAACGACAGAAGTCAGTTTTCCACCTTAAACTTCATCGTAAACGTGGCCTAATTGGTGTGCATGTCTCCTAACGATTGTAACCATTTCATTCCCAATATAACGTCAAAGCTGTCCAACTCTAATGGGAAAAAATCATTCACAAATCTCAGTGCCCTCTAACTCTAATCGTAACCCCCGACAATTCCCTCTCGTTTGACAGAGAAACCCATGCCCATTAAAATTTCATAGTTGCATGTTGTATCCAGCTTGAAATTACGAAATAAATTGTGAGTCACACCTGCTATCAATTAATACAATAATCGCCATATCTTCCATGTCCTCCAACAGTTTCATAGTTTTGGGCGGTGTTAGCCTGACAACCGAACTAACCAACAACTCCACAGTTGTAGGTAACTGGTCGGGCACCTCCTCCTCCTCACTTATGGTCTTTGTCCGCATTGACCTCTTCATCCTTCAAGTCGCGACTGACCAAAACTTGAAGCTCCCTTAATTTACAACAATGACCGATGCTAAACTTTTCATCACATCTGTAACATGACCCCTTCTCTCTCTTTTCTTGTAACTAAGAATCTATCAATCTTTTGAACTGGACTTGTGACTTAGGGGCTGCATTTTTAGTGGTACTCTGTCCTCCTCCTTGAAAACCACGAACCGGTGGGTTTGTCGTTGGAACTGACGACCTAGGTCTACCTCCAAAGGGCCTTATTGATGATAATGTATATGGACTTGCTGAATACGAAGTCTTGATTTCTCGGTACCCCTCAAAATTTTTATCACTCTTTAAAATTGCCAATTTATCCTTAATTCGTTGTGCTGTTAGCATAATCTGGCTTAATCCGAATGGTCTAAGTACCATTAACTCGGCTCGAATATTCACTCGTAGTCTGTTAATAAATTGGGTCTCCAACATATGATACGATATATCCCGGAAAGGTGACGAGAGCTTCTCAAACTGCTGCCGATATTCTCTCACTTAAACTTTATTTATCCCCTTTTTTTCTCCTTGCATACGTGAACTTCAATGGAGGAGATGTATCAGATTCCTTTCCACTTTCGTATCTGTAGATTGTTATACCCTGATTTCAAATTTTTACGGGCATAGTGTTACCATATAGACTTAATATATCTGTAGTAAGGCAAATAAAATTTTCTGTAGTGATATTTTTTACAATAAGAAGCTTCGTGACCTAATCTGTTCTCATAACATCAAGCTGCTGTCTTTAGGTTAGCGAAGGATTAGATTTTGCTGATCACGCTGGAAGAGCTGTGGTTGTCACTGGTATGCCTTTTCCTGCTAGGACTGATCCTAAGGTTTGGATTTCTTTCTGCTCATTTTTTGCGATGATACTTTTGTCATTGGGGATTTGTATGTACTTGAAGTTTTTGTTCTCGTCCTGCTAGTTTTTTATTAAACAAGTTAAGGAATTCTATAGTGCATTGTATTGATGAAAAACCTCTCATTTTCAGCCCATACAGCTGAGGATTAGAATTCTTTCTTTCTATGAGATAATAGGAAGATGTGTATTCAGTAGATGATAAACTCAGGTTAAATCCATTATATGTTACTGCATTGCTGTTCTTTTTATTGGAATTATTAGTAGTCATTAGTTATGCTGTCAATATGCCTGTCTTAGACTTTTGTACAGGACTTCTTTGAAGGCAAGGATGGAAGGGAAAAAGTGATTACATTGGCTCCTAATAATTTTGCATCCAGCATCAATCATGATTGAATTGATTATTTATTGAAACACTTGAAATTATGTTTATGATATAATTGATTTTGAACTTATCTAGTATGTAAGTAAATTTCTTGCAGGTTTGTCTGAAACGCGAGTACTTGGATCAACTGGCACTTTCACTGAAGGCAGGACGTCAGGTAAAGAAAATTAGGAAATTTTACATTGCATAATATCGTGTAGTTCTAAACCTGTAGGTGTAACTTCCTATTGGTTTTGATTGTCAATGTACAATTTGATTAGCCTCTAAAGTTGCAGGTTCTTACTGGAGAAGACTGGTACAACCAACAAGCATCAAGAGCTGTAAATCAAGCAGTGGGGCGTGTAATCCGGCATCGCAATGATTATGGAGCTATTATTTTCTGTGACGAAAGGTTCTTGTCTTAAAATGGTTCCTACAAATTCAAAGAGCTTCAATGGCCGCTATTTTTTAATATAACTAACACATTCTTTTTAAAAAATTGCTAACTGTAATACTCCTATATCCATAAAATTCTTCCTTTGTTCCATTTGCTGCTATTTTTAAATGCTTATATTTTTTACACTAAGAGTCTTACTTGTTCAATGGAATTTTTTTTTTTTTTTTTTTTTCTGTTTGATCATTAATAGATTTGCACAGTCAAGTCGTCGGTCTCAGATATCTCTTTGGATACAACCTCACATGAAGGTGAATGTTATTGTTTTATTTTTGGTTAAACCATTTATCTGTAAGTTTTTCATACTTGCTGATTTAACTTGTTTGCACTCGCAGTGTTATACCAAATTTGGCGATGTGGTTTTTACGCTGACCCGATTCTTTCGAGATGGTGTAGATCTGGTTTCTAGGCAGGTCTCTTCCATAAAAGTTGAAAACAATGGTATATATATATCTCCTCTTCCATACGACATATAGTAATGGTTGTTATATATTATAATATTAGCGGGTATGTGGAGATTTAGGCAATAGATTAACTTTTTTTCCATTTTTGATCAATCTGTTGTTTATCAGTCTGTATTATGCAAAAAAAAGGTCTTGTATCTTCAAACCTCATGGTTTTTTCTATACAGGAAATGTAGGTGAAATTAAAACAGAAAAGCCTCACGATGATCCTGAAAAGTTTTCAACTTTGGTAAATTTATTATATTTGGAGGTCTTTAGTTGACATATTGTGCTTATTTCTTCTCGCGGACTATTTATTACATGGCAATGCAGAGAGCACCCGCATGTCAAGATTGTCCCGCAGAGTCATCATTTTGTCTGAATGTGGAAGCGAATAACAGATCCAATCAGTTGAGAGAAGTTCTGCCTGCTAATCGTTCATCTCTTAATGCCTATCAAAATTTAATTTCGCCAATCAAGATTCCTTTTGATTTCAAGAGAAATGGTTTGCAGAGTCATAATACTAAAACTATTGATTTGACTGTTGATGACACATTGAGCGAAAAGCCAAACAAGTTGATGGTCACTTGCGCTGCAAAGAGGCAGAAGTTATCAAATGCAGAGCATGGTCCTGCACAACTGAAAGGAAAGTTCTCTCAGCATCTCTTTGGTGCAAACACATCCGATCAAAATGGCCTTTTGAGTACATCTACTATAGAACATGTTCATTCCTTAAT
Source organism: Begonia masoniana (assembly GCA_022432975.1). Classification (NCBI taxonomy): domain Eukaryota; kingdom Viridiplantae; phylum Streptophyta; class Magnoliopsida; order Cucurbitales; family Begoniaceae; genus Begonia; species Begonia masoniana. Next base: position 48,687,944 of record CM039510.1, read on the forward strand.
ACATGGAAGTGGAAGTATGCAAAATGATCTTGCTGATTCAGCAGCATTGCCCAAAGATGATGGCTCTGGGAAGAAAAGAGATGCTAAATTTATTGGTCGTAATAACACTACTGGAAAGTCCATTTCCAAAGTTGGAGTTGAGGAAACCACAGGATCTGTATTTCTGGTTCAGGTAAAGACTGGATTGAAGCTTTTTATTTTCCCTTCTTGCCTTGGAATAGTTAGTTAGATTTACTCAGCTAAATAAGTAGGAATGACTTCCATAATTGCTCTGTATTTGTAGCTCATTTTTGTACATTTATTACATAAAACAGGTCCCATAACCAACCCCAACTTTAGATGTGTCTTCTAATAGCATTGCTTCTATAGGGAGTTAGATTTTCTATATGACATCGTTAGAGAAGATGTGTTTTCTCTTTCTTTGGCTCAAAGTTAACTACATACCAATCTGGGATTGAAGTTCCAGGTATATTTCTTATCATCACCTGACTAAAAATTTCTTTTCTTACGCCTTGCAGGTCAAAGAAAAACTTTGTGCAACAGAATATAAAGAATTTGTGGGGTTTATGAGGGCATTAAAGTCCAAAACAATGAAGATAGGGCCAAGTTTTGCAATCCATTGCTAGAATATTTTCTGGACCGGAGAGACTTCACCTTCTTAGAGGGTAAGAAACTGTTCTATCTGCCATCATAACCAATCTATACGTTTAGGTATCTGATGTTATACTCCCTTTTTTATGTTGATGGATACAGCTTCAAGGATTACATTCCTGCGAAGTATCATTCCTTATATGAGCAATATCTTGAAACAAGTACATCACATCAAGGTATGCCACTGCTACTCGAGTAGCGCCTTCTATTAAGATTTCAAATATGTCCGTGCAAAATGTTTCTGCTATTTAGTCTTTTCTTTACACTGCTTTCTGGGCCTGCTACAGTTGGAAGTTTACAGTAGTTAACATAGTGAGTCCTTTTGAGGATAGTTTTTTTTCTTTCTTTTTTTTTTTCTTAAGGAAAAACAAAGTATATTAGTAAAAGAAAGATACAAAAAAGAGAGGGAAATAATCAATCTTTGCACCTAATTTGAAACTATTTCTTCGAGTAGAGAAAACTAAACTAAAAAAGTTAATCCTAAAAAAAAACTTAGAACTGGTGTACTTGACAACAGTGCAATTAAATTTGTCTCAAAGATCGATTGCTGACTTTTTTTTGTTGAAAATAATAGCATACGATATAGTCAGATAATCTAAAAAATTGTCTAAACGTCTAATTTCTTGATTAATTTCTGTTTCTTGGGACATTTCTTTTCTATTATAGATCTCAGTACCGTGAGTCTTTTGGAGGTTAATAATAACCAATTTTTGGAGCTTTTGGCCATATATGCTGGCACTTTGTGACCTCTCTCAAAATATTCTCTTTATCTGCATCTTCCCCAAAATATCAGGATTGTAATGGAACACCTTCCATGGGAGAGTTTATATACTTTAATGTCTAACATTTGATTCGAGCAATTCGCTATAAAGCTGAAAGAAGTGTCCATATAGAACTTAGTTTTGGGACTTCTATCTTCTTACTAAGTCCAACAAAAACCCAAATGATGAAATTTCAATGTTCCTTTTTATGAATTCAGGCTAATAGGTTCATCGACATACCAGCTCATCCACAGTGGAAGTTCGATCGTCGAAGAACAAGATCAAGAACGAATTGAAGTTGAAATATACGATTTTGGTTGACTTAGCCCAGTCGAAGAACTCAGCCTTCCCCCGTTGCCCACGATAATGAAAAACAGATCATTAGCCAGGAAAGCTGAATGTCACATAACATGTCAAGGTGCGTATGTAACTCAATAAATTATGTGTAACGAATTTAATCGAAGAACAATTTGGTGAATTAAAGTGCCGGTCTTTTGACATATTTTTTGGGAAAAGTAATATTATGAATGCTTAACGTTTGCAATTGATGAAAAAAAGAAAGGATACAATGTGTTTTATAATCCTTGTATTTTGAGTAAGTTTTTCAATTTAATTCTTAAGAGTTTTATTTTTCTGATTGGATAGTAATTTCAATCTTATCTTTTAATGGTCCTTCTCTCTTGTCATTATCAAATAATATCAATCAAAATGCTTTGTTGAAGTAAACTGATTTTTGTTCTAAGCTGACAATTTTTTGTTACATTTAATTATGAAAATAAGTTGAATTATTATTTAGGGTAAAGTTTAAATTATATGGTAGTAAACTAAGTTTTAAATTATTTTTCGTTAACAAACTTGATCTTCCTGTTTATTTTTTTATTTAAGTTGAGAGCGGACTTTCAAAAATAAGAGCGGGCGTCTGAGGCTGCTCGCTCGTCTCTAAAGGTGATTTGCTCCGATGTATTTTTCATATTAAAGTCTATTTCTGAGCGTGTATCTTGTACACCAGAAGCTCGCTTCCGAGACACCTCTCAACTCTTATCTGCGCATTTGCCTTAAACACCAGAAGTTCAGTCTCTACAAATTTTTCTCACTATTTTATTTCGTAGTGTTCGTCGTGAACTTTAGAAGTATGCTTCTACACGCTTTTCTCGTTCTTCCATTTCCAGGCATTTGCTTTGAACTTCAAAAATTTGCTCTCGAGTCACTTTTTCTAGTTTTACATTTTTAGATGCCCGACGTAATTTTGGATGTTCACTCTTAATTTTAACGGAAAATTTACCTTAAAGAGTGAATTTATAGACGGAGAAAAACTTGTACATTAGTATCTTAAAGAAATTAGTTTAGAGTTTATTTTTTTAATCCATATTATTTAAAAACTAAATTGAAACTTGCTCCAACATAATATCAAAATCAAAAACTAAAATTATATTCAAATTAATTACATTTGGCTGAAGACTCTGTGCAGAGCAATTTCGTTGCATGCGAGTGTGGTGAATAAATAAATTAAAAATGAAAATAAAAAACAGTCCTCCATACTTCTACGTTAGCATCTCATTAATGTCGTACTTTCTCTGCCAATCTTAACACCCGAATATTCTGCGTCCTCGACGAATCTCCGCCGGAGCGATTCCTCAAAACGACGACCAGATCGACGAAAGCATTCAGAATATACTTGTAAAACTTCTTTTCGTTGACATTAAGGTAACAAAATAGAAGCTCCTCCATGAAATCCCAATCAACCTCCCCGTCGTTCTGCAGATGCTCTTCCACTATCTCTTGCATTGATATTCGAAAATCGTCGCATGGATTCAAAGAGTTCGTCAGCACTGCGATGTAGTCGTCGGGAAGAGACTCGTTGTTGTTACCTGGGTTGTTTGAATTTGACGCTGTGTCGTTCGCGGTTGAGGTTGAGGCTGAACAAGACGACTGGAACTCCTCCGAAGTTGCCGTGATACTCGTCGGAGCTTCGTCTGTTCGCGAACAGAACCGACCATTACAAAGATGAGATGGTGGGTCGGTGAGTCTGGGGCTTTTTTGGCTTTCTCGACCATCTTCTCTGTCTTTACAACTGATCATCGTCGTCTCTCAGATATAACGACCGAAAATTCTCGAACAGGAAACGGTCAACGTCGGCGAGAGTTGCAGCTTCATCGTTGTTAACCGGTTCTTCTTGTGTAGAATCAATGGCGAATGACAGTGTTCTTCTAGGCTGCTTACAGCCTGCAAGAATCCAGCTTTTTGAGGAGGAAGGAAGCTGAATTTGGGGAGAAGGCTTCTTGATCTTGGAGAGATAGTCCCGGAGATACTTCCGCAGCTTCTTAGGCATTGCTTTTTCTCTCTGGTAAGAAAATTTGAAGTGGGGGTGGAGGTTGATTATAAAGAGCAAATTTATTCTCTAATTTTACGTTTAATTATTTATAATTAACAAGTGACACGTAAACGTCAGATTATAACGTAGAATTGAAGGGTAAATATACAAATACGGTAAATGTAACTTAAAACATTGAAACCTTAATAATTACATTCTAATCTTTTTTATGCACTCATGAACTTGGGACAAAGACATTGAATTGGAAGTGGATTTGATCAATGTTTCTCCAAACATTTTTACCATTTTTGAGTTTTGAATTTGAGAAGGAGAGGGCTTAATAAGGGGTTGCAAGAGTTTATGGGTATGGCTGTAAAAGGTTAGTGTGTGTATATATGGCATTTAAATATGATCTTTTATTTATTACTAAGCTTTTCAAGATTTACTTTTCAAATCATCTAAAAATTGCAGTTGTTTGAATTATGGTACGATTTATTCTACTATCTAAACATATTTATTTACATGAAAATAATGATTGGCGTAATTAATGTAATAAATTGCATTTCAATTGCACCAATCATCACGTCAGTAAGTATGTGTAGACAGTAGAATAAAAAATAAATGTAATATTGATCATAATACAGATAATATTAACAGGTGCTTATCGTACCAGACAAGTCAGGATGGCCGAGTGGTCTAAGGCGCCAGACTCAAGTTCTGGTTCTCGTGAGAGAGCGTGGGTTCAAATCCCACTTCTGACATTTTTTTATTTATTTATTTTTGTTCTTCTTCTTCCTCTGCAATCTGCATATTTCATCCCAATAAATAATCGTACTCTTCTGGAGTGAGTTCGTCTGAAGATCTGATTGTTTCTTTTGAAAGTCGCATCTCATTTACTGTGATGGGTAGGTGTAAAGTTGGTGGAGGGGAGAGGGGCCATCCGCCATAGCCATACCCATCATCTTCCTCTAATTAATTATTTCTTTGTCTGCTATAGCAATAAGCTTTGCTAGCTTGGTCTTTCATGGCTAAAATGTAGGGACCCCCACCTCTCCAGCTTTATTCTCTCTCATTTTTTGGACCACTCTTACGTCGCCTTTGTCTGTTCTCTTCTTCCTTTCTTTTGGCTCGTCTCTTTTCCTTCGTCTGTTTAGCTTCCTGATCCATAGTTTGTGCTGTTTTGGTGCAAATCTAAGTAAATTTAATCGAATCGAGTAAACAGCGACTGAGTTCTTAGAACATTACCATAACCCTTTTGAGCAAACAACCTAAAAGCTTAAAATAATTGTTTGACACAGTTTTTAGAGAGAGATCAAGAAAACCCCATTGATGATTGAAGCATGTTGGTTTTGAAATATCTTAACTAGGTCAAATTTCAACCACAGAAACAAAGATGTTACGTTCTCCATGTGGGTTTGTGTGTGACTTTGAACTTCAATCGTTATCTTCTCTTATCTTCTTCATCCTCAACCTAATCTAATTCTTCCATTGTAGACCCTACTTATGGCACAGTAATACCCAGATCGAGCTTGGTTTCTGAAGCCTAGCTATGCATCTGTGTATTGTAATTTTTCTGTTTTTTTTCACTTTTTTCTGCTATTATCACTGTTCTCGCCATGGAAGTTCAGCTTGAAGTATTAAAGTTTCAGACAAAGGAAGAAGAAGAAGAAGAATATCACTCAATAGAGCATAACAGGAAAGACGATATCTAATTCAACGAATTTCCAGTAATCTAACAGCTATAACTTCATCATTTCCGCCAACATTTCCCCATAAATCAAACTACCAGTTCATTCTTCACAAAAACTCGAGCCGGAACAGCAAACCGAGCTGAAAAGGACCTAGAAATTATATCGAGATCATCAAAATGCATCGACCCGCAGCGATCGTCAAAGTTCTGAGAATATGTGTAGGGATCATAAGGAAGTTGAACAGGAGATGTACAGTCAAAGATTTTCTTCTTCTCCTTCATCAGTTTTCTCCATAGCAATCTCCATCTTGAAGTCTTTGATCTGCAGGCCAAAATACTGACTGAAGCAGCTCCTTCTTCCCCACTTTTAAAGGAGCAGTACTTGTTGCAGAGATCAACGTCTTTAATTCCTGAACTTGACCAAGAATCGAAGCCCATGAAAAACAGGAACAAAAAAAAAAAAAAAAGAAGCAAGAATGGAGATCTGGGAAAGCTTGAAAACAATTTTTTTAGGCTTCGGTGTACAGTAGGGAGTGCTTATAAGCAATTTTCTGTAGAAGTCAAATGGAAAACTGGACCCACGTTAATCTAGGTTCCAGCCATACATATTAGATGTCTAATTCTCTCTCTCTCTCTCTCTCTCTCTCTCTCTCTCTCTCTGTAAATGCAAGTCTGCATATTTTTTGTTCATCTGTTGATAGTCAATTTCCTGCAACAACAAGAGGATGTAGTTCTCTGCAAGTTCTCGTATTCTTTCTGGTTTTTTTAACGTAATTTTTGGCTAAAATCATTGTTTTCTTAGTTATCTTCGCATATGCTAATGCGGAGAGGCTTTGCAGTGTGAACTTTGGTCTGGCTTTCAAAAGCGTGGAAACTTGCATTCATGCATGGGGCCAGAAGACAGGATATATTAATTTCAGAAGCAAATTTGCTTAATAACTGTAATCTTCAATTATTCTAAAAAAGATTCAAACTTGTAATTTGTGCAAAAAAATGTCATATAATTTGAGCTATTAGCAACAACAACTTGCAGTAAACATGCGTTAAATTCTATTAATTCTCTCCCAAATTTTTTCGGTAATTTCAACTGCAACGGAAATTGCTTGAAGATGATGAAATACAAAAGTATATTTCCATTTGCGACTCCAAAGAGCAAGCTTTCGCTGGCTCTCGCATTCTCTTCTTTCCATTATCGCCATTGTTGTCTTCTTCATCGTCGTCACCGTCTTCTTTGTCGATGTAATCGAATTTCTGGTTATCGTTTTCCAAAGAGGAAGGAGAGCTTCTATTGCTTTGACTTCCAACTTCTTCGTCGGCAATCTTGCTTCCTTTCATTCCCTGCCATATCCCCTCGCCGTTTTCCCCACGATGGTCCAAACACTGAATAATAGTAAAATTCGTACGAGTTCAAGCTCCCCGACGTCAGCCTTCTTTGCCGGACGTGTGGCTCTCTTGCTCACTGTCCGCCATTGGGTGGTTCAACAGAGATTAAGACAGAGGTTGAAATGGTAATCACATAAAGAGTGGCCTTCAGTCTAGCTTCCTCCTTGCTTTGCCAGCCCTTTCCATAGTTGTTTTGGCAGTATCTTAAACTATTGAGGCCTTAGTTAACCAAATTAAAAATTTGTCAATTGAAAATACCTCTTTCAAAATTTATGTTCATCTGTTTATCGTCATATCAGATAAGATCAACCGAACAAAGAATTAGCTGCAAACAAGACTACTGTCAATGTGTCCACCCAGGAACTTTTGTTTGTACCACTCTATTTACAGGGCCATACCAAAATAATAAACTATTCTATTTATATATTATAGTCTAAGTTGGGTACGTTCTGAGAGAGAGAGAGCTAACAAAAAGAAATAATTCAAAGCATCTAAATCTTGGAGTCACATAGCATCAGGAACCTCCACAAACAAACTATGAACAAGTGGTTTGAACAAGAGGACAACACGTCACCCGCAGACTTCTCCATCTCAGAAGATCTATGCTCGGCCATGGCCAAGTGTTAAGCAACTACAGAACTCACCCCTGTTGTTCAATATATCTTCTTCCCCACCCGAGCAACCCTAAATCCCTCTTCCAAACCTTCTCTCTCATAAGCTATCATCTTCTTCCTGACAAGGACTCAAACAAGATGTGTCATTCGGGTGAGGCATATGGGTTTGTAGACCAAGGACGCTGGTGCGATGAGGAAGTGGCTAGCCAACAGGGCTCAGCAGACGCATATGGCGCAGCTGCTGGGAGAGGTAGTGAAAGATGCAGTGGTGCGAGGAGTAAGTGTGTGTGCTCACCCACCAGCCACCCCGGCTCGTTCAGGTGTCGGTTTCATCAGGCCGAGTATAGATGGGTAGGTCGGGCAAGGGATCAAACACATATTTCAAATTTGTAGTTTGAATCCTTGATAAATAGAACAAGGGAAATAAACACTCTATGTTTCCTCTGTCTATATACATGGTTGTTTTTTCTCAAGCTCACTTGGGGTGGATATGAACAGATTTATTCTCTTTTCGTTCCTAAATTTGGCACAATATTTAGGACACAATAAACTAGCTCATTTTGCTCACAAACAATGCAAGACTCTTTATCTTTTCTTCACACAAGAAGTATTACACATGTATATTTACATTACACACAGTTATATCATATATAGAATAATAATAATTGTCTCCTTGTTCTGTGCGAACATACTTCAATGTCACAAACACAAACCTTTTGGATGTCGTGATGGCCCCCCATCAAATCATCTCCAACAGGAATACCCTTCTGCCTGCCTCGTCATTCCCTCACTGACAATATAACGATCAAGTAGGATGTTAAGAAAAGTTTAAATCTAAACTAAATAAGCTTGGGGACTCATGCTTTAATTGAGCTTATTGAACTGAATACTTAGAAGCCAGCAAAAGATGATTGACTTACCTCAGGGTAACAATTATGATGGATAATCGTCTGATTCGTTGTGTTTACTAAAACTTCACACGATACTTTTGCCTGTATATAAATATCCAATAAGAAGAGAGATGTTAGAGCCGATGTAGTGAGGAGCTGAAAATTACTTTTGAGATTTTCAGGAGTTATAGACAAAGAAGGTAAAATAAGATTGAATCTCAACTGAGAGGCGATAAATTCATACAATTAGATGGTGCCCGAAGCAAACATTTCAGAGCTGCCAACAATTTCCCATTCAGTTATAACTATGATTAAGAATTCAACGCTCAACCAGTTGTAGACAATTGTTGATGTAGTTAATGTAAAGAACTTAATCTTAATCTGTCAGCATCATCCCACTAATAGTTATGGTTAATTCGATCACATCAAAACTAAGCAAGACGTAAGAAAATCTGTAACCTAAAAAGATTTGACCTTCATTTTTTATAATTGGCAAAAGATTGTGATTTGACATGCAATTTCAAAGTTAAAATCACTAGAGAGAACGTAAAACATCCAAATTGAGAATTTTTTTCTACCTTCAAAGGAATATGAAAGAAGTATAGGCCCAGCTTGCCCTTAACATCCGTGACTGTATCAAAAGGAACAATGCCTTTAGCTAAGTCCTCGAGCAAGTAGACAACATCAAATAGAACCTCGATTCCATTCAACTCCAGTTCCGCGTCTACGTAGGAAGAACCCCATGGCTTCACGTGTCCGTGCTTACATTTCACATGCCCTAGCTCCTTCCCCCTGTACCCAACCGCAACATCGAGCTTCTTGTAGTCGACTCTGTATGCATCCGCATTGCGAACCTTCACTGTGAGAGAAATGGAGAGATCAAGCGCAATGGAAGGCGAAGTGCGGATGTGAACTTTGTTCAACCTGAGCCGCACGATCTTCAGCTCGGGATCGGACGGCCAGAGGACAAATAACGATGTGGCTAGACAGAGGAGAAAGACGACAAAAACCGTCCGGTAACGATTCCGGCGATGAAACGGTGGGTAGTAGATGGGTAAAACAATGTAGTTTCGCTCCGGAGGTATGGCCGAATAGAACCCCTCTGATTTGGCGGTCGCCATGCCGTCGAGGTCCGGTAAACCGAAGCAAGATGAAAGCCATTGACTTCATATACGACGTTGAGGGTATAATGGGGATATTAAAAATACCAAATAGAGTGTTTGGTTTCTAAGATTTGCTACTCTCCTCAGGATTTAGTTATCCCCACGGCGAAGTTCCCTAAATATGTAGACTCCCCTATTCCTACCAGTCAACAAGATCTACCAGTCTGTTTTCCACCATTTCCACTCCAATTTGCTTCTGCTTCCTTTGCTTAAAGCCCTATATTTCTATCAGAATGTACAGAAAATTGGGTTTTTCTGCAGGTTTCTCCCTCGAAGCTTTTGCCTTGCAGATCAATGGCAAGACCCGGCAACAAGATCATACAAGCCAAGCTGGTGGGTATGTCTTTATTTTTTTCTTCACCTCTTTATCGCTTTCTTTCCAACATTTGACTTCGTTTTAGCATATCCGATGATCAAATAAAGGCAATCTCGGCGTTGCTGAAGATCAATGGGTTCTTGTTTTTTTCGTTTTAAGTAATTAAAGATATGTTGGAGAAGTGTGTTGATCGCTTGCCCGTTCCCATTAGCTTATTATCTTCTGATTCGAACTTACGTCTCCTCCGCCCAGACTGTTTCGTTTAATTACTGCCATATTGCTATATTTCCACAGGGTGAACAGAAAGTCTCAGGTAAACCTGGGAATTGGGAAATGCTCAATTACTTCTATTGGATAATTTACTTCATATTCAGGAGTTTACTCAAAATGTTAAGTCATTGTGGACCTGTCCACCTAGTTCAATATTGTCTGTTTTTGAGCTGAGGTTCGCACGAATTTGTTCTTTGTGTTAGCCTAAAATGTGTCCTAAAATGTGTTGTACTAGATATGGAGGAGAACTATAGTTACAAATCATTCATTTTCCACTTTCTGAATCGATGTGAGATTATATATCTCTACTGGTATAAATTGAATTTTCACAATAAAAAAAATCTAAGATCAATTTTGCCTTCACATGACTGACTGTTACATTTATACAACAAGAGTAATTGATGATGAAGTATTGAAGCTAGGAGAGTCTACACAAGTGGTTTACACAGCGATATTGACGTCTTAGTGCAATTAATAGATTACTCAGATGCAATGAAAGAGCTCGTAATTTCATAGAAAATATGAAGTTTAAGTCTCTGAATTTCGAAGTTATACTGTGTAGGTTCTTCTGGGAGACACGGGAACAGGGAAAACCAGCTTGGTTTTGAGATTTGTCAAAGGCCAATTTTTTGATAATCAGGTTCTTCTTCATCCGCTGTTTACATTTTGTTGATCTTCTCGTTTCTCAAGTTATCCGATCGTCTCAAACACTTGACAATGGGCTTCATTAACAAGCAGGAGCCAACCATTGGAGCTGCATTTTTCACTCAGATTCTATCATTAAGTGAAGCTACTGTAAAATTCGACATATGGGACACTGCCGGACAAGAACGGTATCATAGCTTAGCTCCGATGTATTATCGCGGAGCTGCAGCTGCTGTTGTTGTCTATGACATCTCTAGCATGGTAATGCCTTAATTCATACTCTGATTCTGTTACTTCTGATTGAATTATGCCCTCAAATTTTTGGTTCATTAACAATGAATGTGATATAAATTGACAAAGTGACCCTTTAAGTTTCGAACAACCATAACTTTCACTATTTTCTTCGGGCCCAAGAACCGTCGTTTTGGGTCTCTAATTTTCTTCCTAAATTAGAGGAAATTTAGACCTCTTATTTAGTTGTACTTTTTCATATTCGGTATTATTCGATTATCAAAATACTTTTCGGAATTAGAGTTTCTCTCGAATCGTGAGTTCTTTTCTTTTCCATATCCCGCTGCGTCAGAATGTCTATACTTCCATGGATGATTTGTAATCTTTATAATGTTACGGCTTCAGGACACATTCATTCGGGCCAAAAAATGGGTGCAAGAACTGCAAAAACAAGGTAAGAACATGGTAAAATTGATTGAATTTTTGTGATGCCTATATTATATTCTTCTGATTCTGTGCTTCGGAAAATAGTAAATCAGAACTTAGTGATGGTCCTTGTTGCAAACAAGTCTGATTTGGAGGCTAAAAGAGAGGTCCAAGCAGAGGTAAGGACAAGCCAATATCTTAAACATTACTCTGTTTATCATCTCTTGAGATATCAATTGGTGACAGGAGGGGGAGCAATTTTCTCAAGAGAATGGAATGTTCTTCATTGGAACGTCTGCAAAAACTTCCCACAACGTCAACGAGCTTTTCTACGAGATCGGTAAGTCTTTATTATCAGTCTAGACTAAACAGAACGACCTTAAACGATACCGGTCTGTGCGACATGGTTATGTTCGTTGATCGACATTTAACGACTTATTTTGAGAGACATATCATAACATATGCTTGTTAATATTTCATAGCCCAGAGGTTGGTCAAAGAACTCCCTCCAAAACCTCCTTCTGCAGTCGATTTAAACAACGAGACAAGAGAAAGACGCGTAAAGCTCTTCTGCTGCTCGGGTTGACGTGCAAATTGCAGGACTTCCAACAGTGGCTATACATGGAATTCGATATATTTGTAAAGAATGACATTGGTCGTCGATATATACCCGGAGAATCTCCGGTTATCTGATTTGTAAATTGCGTATATTTTCATGAAAACAAACGTCAATCATTGGCGGGTTTCTGATTTGTTTTGATCCCGAACATCTATGCATCTCGACGCCTGAGTAGTCCAGTTTCCAGGCAGAGCATATACCAACTAAATGAGGGGGCTCCGGTTAGAGTGAGAATTATTGCGCAAGCTGTGTAGATAAGATTCTTCTTAAATCTAGCCATGGGATGTCATTGATCTCCAACTACCTCCTTAAAATTCCCAGAAAAAGATTATTTAGTACTGTCAGCTTCCAGGCTGGTCGGCTTTTCTTGGTCGGTCTTTCTTTGTCGTCAAACTATTAGTTCATTTTATTTCCGATGCACTGGCTGGCCGTCCGGCGATCTGCACCCGCTGATAAGCCAGGAAGCAGGATCTGTGAAATTACTAAAATGCCCCTAATTGGAGGTGTCATTGGGTTGGGTACGATCCACTCAAGATTAGGTGGGCCCAACAACTTATGAACGACGAGAAACGTCACGATCAGTTGTTGGGTCACGTGGCAGCATCATAGTGCTTATAAGGAATGATGACGTTTGCAGCTGACATGATCCTGTCAGAATCGCTAAAGCGAGTACCGGTGGTTTTTGTCTCCACACGAAAAATATTAAACAGAAAAACGTGATGGATATGCAACTCCGGCGTTTTTCTTTCAATCGTTGCCAAAGGAGGGAAGAGGAAGGTGATGATTGATGGGAAAGTGTCCGTCGCAACGGAACCCAACAATGATAACCATACGTGCGAGACTCTCAAACCAGTATAAAATTCGAAATTTCTTCGGATTATGAATCTGGGTAATATTAAAAAAGAGATAAGAGATAGAGATTGAGTAGATGATTTTGGATTTGGTCTCTGGAAACAGTTTGGAGAGGTGGGGTTTTTGATTAAGTGTCGACTGGGTTGGGCAGGGTAGTGAAGAAGTAAGAATCAATGGATTTCTGGCCGGAATTTCTCGCAAGCAGCTGGGGAAAAGAGTTTGTGGCCGGTGGGTTCGGAGGCACTGCCGGCGTAATCTCAGGATATCCACTCGACACTCTTCGCATCCGGCAACAGCACTCTAATTCGGCGTCGGCTTTCAGGATTCTTCGCGATGTCGTCGCCGTCGACGGACCTTCTGGCCTCTACAGAGGCATGGCTGCCCCTTTAGCCTCCGTCGCTTTTCAGGTCACTTGTTTTTCCCCCAATTCCCATTATCTTTTCAATAATTGCTGATGGGTTTTTATCAAATTGCAGAATGCAATGGTGTTTCAGATCTATGCAATTCTTTCCAGAGCGTTTGATTCATCTGTTTCTTTCAAAGAACCTCCTACGTACAAGGGAGTAGCTTTAGGAGGCCTCGGCACCGGCGCCATACAGAGCCTTCTGCTCACGCCAGTGGAGTTAGTAAAGATTCGTCTGCAATTACAGAACACAAGATATGCAGCACTTCATCAATCAACCTCTCACACAGGCCCTGTAAGCGTAGCTAAAAGCATATACAGAACAGAGGGATTAAAAGGAATGTACAGAGGTCTAGCCATTACTATGCTCAGAGATGCGCCCTCCCATGGCTTCTATTTCTGGACATACGAGTACGTCCGGGAGCTGCTTCATCCAGGTTGCAGACAGAGTGGGCAAGAGAGCTTGAGGACGATGCTGGCGGCCGGTGGGTTGGCCGGAGTTGCTAGCTGGGTATGCTGTTATCCGCTCGATGTTGTGAAAACAAGGCTTCAAGCTCAATCGCAGCTAGACAAAAAATACAATGGGATTATCGACTGCTTTAGAAAAAGTGTCGGAGAGGATGGATATGGAGTTCTTTGGAGAGGATTAGGAACTGCTGTGGCAAGAGCTTTTCTGGTCAATGGGGCTGTTTTTTCTGCCTATGAAATAACTCTCAGATGCTTATTTGACAACGGAAGTAATCAGGAAGAGAACCTGTAACCCCAAATTCTAAATTTTTTATTTTAAAAGCTAATGTAAAAATTCTAAATTTTTCTTCCATTTAATTTCAAGAGATATAACTATTAAGTTTTTAAATTAAAAAAAAAAATTGAATAAAAACATTAAATGTGCAGAATTTTAAAACAATGTTCAATCATTAAATAGATTTGGTCAAAATAAATGCATAATTAAAACTGTTTATAAATTTTTATCAATGATGAAGTCAATATAAATCATTTAAAATTTCTTTCGAAATAATTTATGAAATATTTCCGAAAACTTGAAACATACTAATTTAAAATTCATTCTTCAAACATTGTCTTCTTTTGTATGTTTCGCTTGCCTCTAGAAAGTTCTCGATCATAGTCAATTCTTACTCAGATAAAAATTCACTTACAACACAAAATTATAAACTATGAGAATAACTCAGTAAGCGAAAACATGTACAGATGCAAAATTAACATTACTTTTACCAAATTCTGATTTAACAGTTACATACTCGTTTGGAATTTATTTTCCAACCTTCGTTCAGATTTAATCATCTCATTGTCGTTCATGGTTTGTCATCTCATTTTCGTTTAGGCATAGTTATCTTATTATCGTTCAGAAGTAGCTATCTTATTTTTGTTCAGGAGTAGTCATCTCATTTTCGTTCAGGCTTTGCTATCACTTAATTTCCGTCAATTCTATCATATTCATACACATACAAAATGTCATGTCAATTTTATATTTTTACAATTCTATGTCAATGTCTAAACATTTGTGGTCAAATATCAGAATCATGTAATAAAATAATTATAAAAAAATAACATAGATTTTGTGATGTAGAGCCGTAGCCAAAACGTTGAAAACATGGTATTTTCACTTATTTGGATTCCGCGAGATTATGGTTATCGGAATTTTTTTCAGGTACTCCAATTAATATCATACCTAATTAAAATATTGGTATTAAAACCTCACATAAATAAATCCTATTTCAGAAGAATTTGAGCAGAAGTTCCTTACGTGTGCTCTTAGGTCGGATATGGTCGATTTGGATCAATTAGAATGACTTTCGAAATCTTCCTGACTAAACAAAATATTCGATATTAATTTTCCACTTTAATAAATCCATGTCACAAGGATTTAAAAATAAATTCCTTACCAGTTTATTCTTAGATCGAATATGGTCGAAATTTGGGTCAGGTCAGTTCAGTTGGACCGGATCTAGTTTGGTTGGACCGGATCTGGCTTGGTTGGATCGGTTCTAGATCGCTAGACCGGTTCAGTTGGACCACTCCTAAGTGAACTGGTTCAGTTTTAAAGAAAACCGAACTCTTCTTTCTTCTTCATTCTTCTTCGTGATTTCCTTCGCACTCCTTCCTCAGCTGAAACATAGACAGAACGTGTTTCTCTTCTTGGTCGGAGTTGCTTCACACCAGAGAGATTTCTTCGTGTTGAAGAATGCTCGTCGTGTCGGAGAGGATTTGCTGGAGAGATGCTTGAATCTCTCCAGTCAAGGAGTTTCGCGGCGTCTGGAGGCCGAGTGGTGGTCAGAGATAGAGGTAAGAGTCTCTGAACTTGAGAGGGAGAGAGAGCTGATGTGATTTCATCCTTCACCGAGCCTCTCTATTTATAGTAGAGGCTCGCACCCCGCTCCTCTGAAAAATTCAAGTTCAACTAGATTTTTCGAGCTGTAAACTGTTCAGCTCGGATTTTCAGAGCTGTCATCTGCTCTTCTTCGGATTTTTAGAGGAGAAGTTGATTGCTGTTTCCTCCAAAATCCGAGTTCAGCTCGAATTTGCTGAGCTGTAACATTATTGGATTTTCAGATAGGTGAACGTGATATCCGATTTTACCTTGATTTTTATCTAATTTTTAGAGAAGAAATCCGAGGTTTTGATTAGGAAAATTTGGAACTTGAATTTGAATTTCTAACCCTCCAGAGCCCCAGTGAAGAACAATTTGTAATTGCCCACTCGGATTCAACTTGCAAGCATTAATCTTTATTGACACAACTTTGAGTTTTAGATTAAGATAGCATACAACAGAAGATGGATCATTCTGCAGATTTAGGGTTCATGTTAGTAATAAGAATCTTTCATCGTGTTTTTTTTTTCATTTTTTTTGTAATAAGGCAGACGAAGTTAATGAATAAGTTTTGTTGAAGATTGAACCTCTGCAATTAATGGGGAAGAAGAAAGAACTTTCTTTGATGTCGATAACTCATCGGAGAAGGCAAAGAACGACAATACAGACTTGAAAGTGTTGGGTGTTTCCTATTCATTTATTGTCGCGTTCTGCAACAAGTCTTTTCCCATTCATTTATTGTTGCATTCTGCAACAAGTCTTCTATGAAGACTTCTACATATAACACCCACGTGATGTGGCTCACGTTGTCATAATTCTATTGGTGCACAATGAATGATTTTAATTTGATGGAAGTTAAATAATGATGCATAAAAAAGGTTTCTGGTTCTCTCTCTCTCTCTGCCGAATACACAGAAGGTTTTCTCCATCAAAATCTTCGCTGAAGAAAACTAAGGGAAAGGGAGAGAAAAATCCTATAAAGAAACTACTTTCTCACGTTATGGATTCAGGTAAGCTTCAAAGCAGTTTCCTGTTTGATGTTTGTTAATGAAAGTCTGTGAAAACTTATGTTATCATGCTTCTCTTCTTTTCACTATTAATTAAGTTTCTTCTATCAAAATAGAGAAGAAAATAGTATGGTTATGTGAGTTTTTATTTGCTATTATGTTTGTGAAAAATCAATTGTTCAAGATTCTGTAATTGTTCTGTTAAGCAACTAAGAACACATCAAGCTTATTCTTACATGTGGTATCAGAGCAGGTTATAGAACTGTTGATTTTCCGTTATGGATTTTAATTGTTAATCGTATGTTATTTGCTACCGAATTATTTAACAATTAAAAGTATGAATATGAATGTTTTTGTTTTTATGGCCGATAATATTGTTCATGCCGGCCGAATCACTGTTCATGACGATTTCACTGTTCACGCCTGCCAGATTTACTGTTCATACCGGATTTACTGTTCATGGCCGGATTTACTGTTCATACCGGAGTTACTGTTCATTGCCGGATTTTTACTGTTCATGCCGGATACTGTTCATACCGGATTTACTGTTCATACCGGAATTATTGTTCATGGCCGGATTTACTGTTCATACCGGGATTACTCATTCCAACCGATTAATGTTCATAAAAAAAATATATATATATATATATATATTATTGTTCATGTTAAAATGATGTTTTGATTATGTTGTTTAAAAATGACAATTACGTTTTGTCATTATTTGAAATTAGATCAAAATATAATTTATATAAAGGTTATTATTATTTAATTTGATATCTAAATTATGATGATTTGTTAGTCACCAAAGTGGCCGAATCAGAATGTTTTTGTTTTCAGATATAAAATTAAATAAATGTAATTACTCATGTTTTATGTGATGCTCAATAATGAAATGACATGATGATAATAAGATTGTGACATGAGTATATTAATTTTCATGATAAATCGCCCAAAGGTGAATTAGTTATTTTATAATTATGAATATGATTGTGGTAAATTGATATGTCTTGAGTAGGTGTGTTTAGTATATCCAAAGATAACAAACATGTCTATTTCAAGTATGTTAATCATCAATTATGTGAAATTTAAGATGAGCATCAATTATGTGTAAAATTATGTATTGTTGTGTCACCCAAAGGAGAACTTCAATATATATTAATGATTGTTTGATTGCCTTATTCAAAGCATTAATGTATAATCGTGTTTTATATTTTGCAGCATCTATTCCTGTTGCTCTTCATTCGCAAGCCACATCTGTTGTGAAGTTTTCTGGTCTAAATTTCTCTGAATGGTGCGAACAAGTTCAGTTTCACCTTGGTGTTCTAGATCTTGATTTAGCACTTGTAAGTGAGAAACCAGCTGCTATAACTGAAACTAGTAGCACAGATCAAAGATCGTTCTATAATGTTTGGGAAAGATCAAACAGACTAAGCTTAATGTTTATGCGCATGACAGTAGCAAGTAACATCAAGTCCACAGTTTCGAACACTGAAAGTGCTATGGAATTTATGAAGTTTGTGAAAGAATGTTCTCAGTCAGAATCGGCTGATAAATCACTTGCTGGAACACTGATGGGTACTTTGACCACCATGAAGTTTGATGGTTCACGTACCATGCATGAACATGTTGTTGAAATGACAAACATGGCAGCAAGATTAAAATCCATGGGAATGGAAGTGAACGAGAACTTCCTAGTGACATTCATCCTGAACTCCTTGCCTCCTCAATATGGCCCATTTCATATGAGCTATAATACTATGAGGACTAAATGGAATGTGCATGAATTACAAAGCATGCTCATTCAGGAAGAAGCAAGGCTAAAGAAACCAGGAACTCAAGCTGTCAATCTCATGAATTATGAAGGAGCTAGAAAGAAACCAGAAAAAAAAGGTGGAAAGGGTAAGAAAGGACTATCATCGGTAGCTCAGTCCTCTTTCCAAATTCACAAGAAGGAATAGAAGAAAGATAAGTGTCACGACCCGGGAGAGGGCCTAACAGAAACGCCAGGTTAAACGATCAACCTCAGGGAGGTCCACCGTCTAACCTAAGGCCAAGTGCGGAAGTTTAGCACTAATCCAGGACCTCCTCGAAGCAACAAATATAAGAGAGTACAAACAATCATAGAGATACAAGATAATGAAAATAATTACAGGCCAAAGTAAGGTACAGTCTCAAATGTTTACTTACATAAATAAAGTGGCAGAAAACTAAAAGGGGAAACTACAAGGAGATCCCAAAACGAACAAGCTCACTTCCTAGCCTTCCTTCCTTTACCTGTAGAGGGGGAGTCAATGGGGTGAGTGACAAACTCAGTATGGGATGTTATACCTACCACTAGGAATGCATGCCATATAAAATCAATGCACGTTTTAAAATTTAAATCCTGTTTTCATGTTATTTATTTCTCTTATTATTATTCATTTAAAACGGTTGAGGGCTAATCATAAAATAAGGATATATCGCAAACATATGCCCACATCAACACTGAAATCAAAACACATATCCAGGTGTACAGTGAAAAGGGAGGTCACTCACGGATCCTCCGAACCACACCAGCATAGAAAGGCCGCGGTAGCACCAGCAGGGCCTCATAGTAAGAAGAGAAAAAGTCAACCACCAGGAGGGACGAACCGCTCAGCCCTGGGCCACCGTGAAACACACCAGGGCACACTAGGAGGGACGAACCACTCAACCCTGGGCCCAAGGGAACCACGCAGTGGACTTATCATACCGGGGGTAGCAACGAACAGACACTGGCCAGGTCGGGTAACTGGGCGAGCATACCTCCGAGCCCATTCCGCCTATTCTCAGGGGGCGTACCCTACATTCCGCCTATTCTAAGGGGGCGTACCCTATCCAAACAAGTGTGGGGAGTACCACTACAACTGGGCAAAACCCCCTGATACTCCTAGCATAAGGGCCCAGCTAAGAGTGCCAGACGGTTATCTCCAGTATCGAACTCCAAATGGCACAGCAGAAAATCAATGCATGACAATATTAAATGCAGGTATAAAACTATCTACGTGCCAAGCATGAAAAATCTCAAGGAAATCTCAAATACCACCCGTCAGCAAAGGCAAGCAAAACATGGCATATAAAATCCACTAGGCAGTAGAATCAGTGAAAAATATACGTGCTACAATATGCAAAATAATCATGCCAGTAAGAATGCCAACATCAATACTAGTGGTATCCCACCAAAAATAATATACGTGCATGCAAGGCTAGGTATAACGCGGAAAGTATAATAACCCATACCCCTAGGGCGAGTCCTCCTATCCTCAGTAAACTGTGGCGCCTCAGGAATAGTTTCGAACTCAGCAAAATTCTCCAAATCTGAGAGTCAAACACAAGGAAGGAACCCCGTTAAAATCCAATTGGGTCCAGAAACGATATAAGTAACGAACCGGGGCGAAAACGGGTCAAAATGGCCCGGGTTGACTTTTGGTCAAAAAGTCAACGGTCAAAGTCAAGTCAACGGTCAACGGTTGACTTTGACTGACCGGTCACTCAACTGAGTTTGTCACTCACCCCATTGACTCCCCCTCTACAGGTAAAGGAAGGAAGGCTAGGAAGTGAGCTTGTTCGTTTTGGGATCTCCTTGTAGTTTCCCCTTTTAGTTTTCTGCCACTTTATTTATGTAAGTAAACATTTGAGACTGTACCTTACTTTGGCCTGTAATTATTTTCATTATCTTGTATCTCTATGATTGTTTGTACTCTCTTATATTTGTTGCTTCGAGGAGGTCCTGGATTAGTGCTAAACTTCCGCACTTGGCCTTAGGTTAGACGGTGGACCTCCCTGAGGTTGATCGTTTAACCTGGCGTTTCTGTTAGGCCCTCTCCCGGGTCGTGACAGAAATTTTTGGTATCAGAGCGCAAGGTTCAATGACCTCTTAGTGACTAATGTTTGAGATCAAGTATGAGCAGTAGTAGAATACATGGAGAGCATGATTAATGAAAAATGCTAATGTGGTACAATCTCATGTATTCAGAATTGTCACGATGCCACAGAGGAGGAGAGTTCCTCAGAACCCCGGTCAGGACCCTAGCATCATGTCTTCTATATTGGAGGCTTTGCGGAACCTGGCGAGCGGTGCTCAGGCTCCACCTCCACCTCCTGTTCCTAACCCTGATCCCACCTCCAGAGGGGTACATTTTCGGGATTTCAACGAGCTCAACCCTCCCACCTTTGTTGGAGGCACTGATACGGCTGAGGCGGAGAATTGGCTTGAAGTTATGGAGCTTAACTTCGAGACTCTCCAGACGCCGGTCGAGTCGAGAGTCCCTATAGCTACCCATTTTCTGAGGGAGGCTGCTAGGCGCTGGTGGAAAACCATCCGTAGTCAGCAGGCTGGTTGAGACTATGGGATGGGCTGATTTTACCTCTCTGTTCCGGAGCCAGTTCAGTAGCAGGGAGTATAGGGGTATGATGACCCGAGCATACTACGAGCTAGTGCAAGGGTCTATGTCAGTCACCAACTATTATAATCGTTTTGTCCATTTGCTGCCATATTCTGGAGGGGTCAGTGTAGAGGCCCAAGTTATAAAGTTTGTCCAGGGCCTGAACTTCAGTATAAAGCGAACTGTGGCTGTGAACCAGTACGACAGTTTGCTTGGGGCTTATGAGGCTGCCTTGAGGATTGAGAGGTTGTACATCTCGGGTGATGCCACCTCCCAGCAGGGGTCAGACCGTCGATCTTCGGGGAGGAAGATGACTAGGAAGGGTCAGGTCAGGTGTCTGATCAGGGTGTTAGTGCTGGTCGCTCTTCTGGATCTAGTGGCGGATCGTCAGGGAGCAGCAGGGTACTCCCCTTAACCTGCCACACCTGTGGCCAGCCGGGTCATTTTAGGAAGGATTGCCCGCTGAGGTCTCCTCAGGTTCAGCAGCCGCGACATTCTTTTCATATCCCCTCAGCTACCGAGTCATTCTCCCCTCCGAGACAGCAGCCGCGGCACTCTTTTCATATTCCTGCATCTACTGAGTCATTCTCCTCTCCGGGCCAGCATCGGGGACATACCCGACCCCCTTTTCAGCAGGCTCAGTTTCAGACACCCCAGCGCCGAGCAGAGGATAGGCCTGTCACTGATACTCCTTACCGACCGATCGGGCAGCCTTTTGCTAGTGGTTCCCCTCCTGTTCAGCAGTCGAGGACAGGAGGATATCCTGGATTAGTGCTAAACTTCCGCACTTGGCCTTAGGTTAGACGGTGGACCTCCCTGAGGTTGATCGTTTAACCTGGCGTTTCTGTTAGGCCCTCTCCCGGGTCGTGACAATAAGTGTCATTTCTGTGGAAAACAAAGACACTATCAGAAAGATTGCCTGAAACGTAAGGTATGGTTCGAAAAGAAAGGTAAGCCTACTGCTTTAGTATGTTTCGAATCAAATTTAACTGAAGTTCCTTGTAATACTTGGTGGATTGATTCTGGTTGTACTACTCACGTTTCTAATATGATGCAGGGATTCCTTACGACCCAAACCATAAGCCCAAATGAAAGATATATTTATATGGGCAATCGGATGAAAGTTCCAGTTGAAGCTATTGGAACTTACCGGTTAATGTTGGACACCGGACATCAATTAGATCTTTTTCAAACTGTTTATGTTCCATCTGTTTCTCGTAATTTAGTTTCATTATCGAAACTTGATACAGCTGGATATTCTTGTATGTTTGGGAATGAATGTTTTAGTTTGTATAAAGATAATGTTCTTATTGGTACTGGTGTTTTATATGATGGTTTGTACAAATTAAAGCTTAATAATTGTTTTGCTGAGACTCTTTTAACCTTGCATCATAATGTGGGAACGAAACGTGGTTTAGTGAATGAATGTTCTGCTAATTTGTGACATAAACGATTAGGTCATATATCCAAAGAAAGAATGGAAAGATTGATAAAGCAATCAATTCTTTCAAATTTGGATTTTACTGATCTAAATATTTGTGTTGATTGTATTAAAGGAAAGCAACGAGAAACACAAGTAAGAAAGTAGCCACAAGAAGCAAACAGCTCCTTGAAATCATACACACTGATATATGTGGTCCTTTTGATGTTCCATCTTTTGGTGGAGAAAGATATTTTATCACCTTTATGATGATTTTTCACGTTATGGTTATATTTATTATTGAAAGAAAAATCTCAGTCAATAAATGCTCTTGAAGTGTTTGTTACTGAGGTTGAAAGACAATTAGATAGAAAAGTGAAATTATAAGATCTGATAGAGGTGGTGAATATTATGGCAGTTATGATGAAAATGGACAACATTCAGGTCAATTTGCTAAATTCCTAGAAAGTCGTGGTATTTGTGCGCAATACACAATGCCAGGAACACCAGAACAGAATGGTGTTGCAGAAAGGCGTAATCGTACTTTGATGGATATGGTTAGGAGTATGTTAAGTAATTCATCTTTACCCTTGTTATTGTGGATGTATGCTTTAAGGACTGCTGTATACTTATTAAACAGGGTTCCTAGTAAGGCAGTTTCAAATACTCCATTTGAACTGTGGACAGATAGGAAACCCAGTTAAGGCATCTGCATGTTTGGGGTTGCCCAGCAGAAGTACGAATTTATAATCCACATGAAAGAAAACTGGATTCAAGAACAACCAGTGGTTTCTTCATTGGTTATCCAGAAAAATCAAAAGGGTATAGATTTTACTGTCCTAGCCATAGTACAAGAATAATTGAAACTGAAAATGCTAAGTTCATTGAAAGTGGTTGAGACTAGTGGGAGTTTGGAACCACGTAAAGTGGAAATTCAAGAAGTTAGGGTGCAAGTTCCAATACCTATAACTTTGCTCAAGTTGTTGTTCCAACAGTTATTGATACATACGAACAACAAATTAATGATCAAACTCCACATAATGAAGTTGTCACGAATGAACCTATCAGAGATGAACCACAAGAAATACCATTAAGACGATCTGTAAGAGAAAGAAGATCTGCTATTTTCGAATGATTATGTGGTTTATCTTCAAGAGTCCGAATGTGATTTAGGACTTGATAATGATCCAGTTTCATTTTCACAAGCGATGGAAAGCGAAAATTCTGATAAATGGTTAAATGCCATGAAAGATGAGTTGAAATCAATAGAGCAAAATGAAGTTTGGGAAATCGTTGAATTGCCTGAAGGTTGTAAAAGAGTTGGGTGTAAATGGGTCTTTAAGACCAAACGCGACTCTAATGGCAATATCGAACGAAATAAAGTCATACTTGTTGCCAAAGGTTTTACTTAGACAGATGGTATTGATTATAAAGAAACCTTTTCTCCTGTTTCGAAAAAGGATTCTTTCAGAATTATTATGGCAATGGTAGCTCATTATGATTTAGAGCTCCATGAAATGGATGTGAAAGCCGCCTTTTTGAATGAGAATTTAGATGAGGAAGTTTATATGGACCAACCTGAAGATTTTGTCATTAAAGGACAAGAACACATGGTGTGTAAATTAAAGAAGTCAATATACGGACTTAAACAAGCTTCCAAGCAATGGTATCTTAAGTTTAATGATACCATTACCTCCTTTGGATTTAAGGAAAACATCATTGATCGGTGTATATATCTAAAGGTCAGTGGGAGTAAGTTTATATTTTTGATTCTGTATGTTGATGATATCTTGCTAGCTACTGATGATCTTGGCCTAATGTACGAAACCAAGAAATATCTCGATAGAAACTTTGAAATGAAAATATGGGAGAGGCATCCTTTGTGATTGGAATTGAAATATTCCGGAATAGATCACAAGGATTGTTGGGATTGTCTCAGAAAGCCTATATTAATAAAGATCTAGAGAGATTCAGAATGGATAATGTTCGGCAAGTGTTGTTCCAATTCAGAAAGGAGATAAATTAATCTCAATCAATGTCCAAAGAATGAATTGGAACGTACACAAATGAAAGACATTCCTTATGCTTCTATTGTGGGCAGCTTGATGTATGCACAGACTTGTACCAGACCCGACATTAGTTTTGCTGTCGGAATGCTGGGACGGTATCAAAGTAATCCAGGCATAGAGCATTGGAAAGCTGCAAAGAAAGTACTGAGGTATCTACAAGGAACGAAGGAACACATGCTCACTTATAGACGATCTGATC
Organism: Begonia masoniana; assembly: GCA_022432975.1. Classification (NCBI taxonomy): domain Eukaryota; kingdom Viridiplantae; phylum Streptophyta; class Magnoliopsida; order Cucurbitales; family Begoniaceae; genus Begonia; species Begonia masoniana. The sequence goes on from CM039510.1 coordinate 48,712,596, forward strand.
ATCTGGAAGTGATTGGATATTCAGATTCTGATTATGCTGGATGTGTGGATACCAGAAAATCCACGTTTGGCTATTTGTTCCTTTTAGCCAATGGTGCAATCTCATGGAAGAGTGCAAAGCAGTCTGTCACTGCTACGTCTACTATGGAGGCTGAGTTTGTAGCATGCTTTGAGGCTACAATTCAGGGTTTATGGCTGCGGAACTTTATTTCAGGACTTGGAATTGTTGACAGTATCGCCAAGCCGCTGAAAATTTATTGTGATAATTCTGCAGCAGTTTTCTTTTCTAAAAACGACAAGTATTCCAAAGGTGCTAAACATATAGAATTGAATACTTGGTCGTTAAAGAAGAAGTTCAGAAACAGAGGGTGTCAATTGAACATATAAGCACGCAACATCATGATAGCGGATCCGGT